>JAUMHE010000082.1:7669459-7681714 GCA_032359235.1 Enteromius mattozi
AACATAAAACACAGAGAGTTCGCTGGGCACTGGAGTGCCATCCCCTGATCTGGGCTGGCACATCCAGCTGACTGTGAAAGTAATGCTAAATTTCTATTAATACAATCCAATAATATGCACACAAACTCATTTACATATTTCAGCAAATATGAATTTTTGGGTCAGCTGTTCCCTTAATGGTGCACTGTGTGCATTTTAGCGGCATCTAGCAGTAGCTCTATGGAGCTACAGTGGCCGATACAGGATTAAGATGTCGTAGTCTGAGACAGCTCAGATTTCTTTACAGAGGTAAATTAAGGAATTATATCCACTTGATTAGTCAATAATTATTATTGCAAATATTACTGTTACTTGTTCATCATTGTGTCAGTGTTTTATTCACAAGAACGACATAGTCATGAAACGCACTCCATTTATCCTTTAAGAGCTACTGTACAAACATGATGGCAACTTCCATAAGGGGAACCATGTTGTATGTAGACATAAATAAATACAGTGGTGTAATGCAATGTGTTTATGCGGTTTAAGGTACAAAAAAAACAGTACATTATTGTTTCTCCTTTAAGCCCCGTCTTCCTGAAACCGGTTGATTTGTACAAAGCTCATTGTTCGAAAAAAGTGAGGTGTGCTCTACTTGGCCTGCGATCCAGTGTGTTGTGATTGGCCGAATACCTCAAGCGTGTGATGGAAATGTAACGCCCCTTACTATAATGTGATGCCGTGTCCCGGCGCAATGACACAAAAACAATAAAAGCCATTACAAATGAGGCATTTGTTGCATCCAGTGGGGGCATAATTACTGCTTATCATGACTTAGTACTGTCTGTTTACGCATCGCATTTTATCGCTCCTCGTAAACATTTCCATGTCTGCATTCATGATCGGAGACGACAAGCAAAACTTACATTTGAATAGTAAGTAGCAGGTTCTTTTAATAAGAAAACGTAACTTAAAGGTTGTGAGTCAGAAGCACCAGACTGTTCTTGTGCACAGCCAGCATAGGCTACTCTGCAAGTTTTAGGAATCAGTCCTCCGTAAATGCGTTGAACACACTCTAATATCTGGGTTGGAACTGTTCTGGAACAGTGTTGTAAATACAACTTAACTACTGATTGTGTCCTCTTTTGGAAGCACAAACAAAGTAGTTTCACTTTCACAATGAAACAGCATCTCTAAAACATGGCACTGGTGGCAACACTACAGCGAGAATAATAGTGTTTTATTAGAGAATAAATAAACCCACTCTGTGATGTAGAAAATGGGGGTGTGTTTAAATGAGCCGTTTTAGGGGAGTGTGGTCAAGTCATAACTTTAATAAAGAATATCTCTTTGGTTTTGAAACTTTAGTCTTTGCAACTTTAGGGGTCTTATCTATGCACTAACACTTGTAACACTCCAAAGAGAATAGAAAATTTAAAATCACATGATATGATCCCTTTTAATAAAAACTTAGCAGTTTATTTTGTAAGGTCTTTGTACACTTCTGAAAACATTGTTAGATATATTATATTGCATTTCTATCTATAGATCCTCCTAAATATTACACACTGCACCTTTAAGTTCTCTTCAGGAAAAACCCACATTCGATCACAACTCTTTTTCCAGCTTCAACATAATGTTGCGTGTATTACTCTGAAGATTAATACATTCTGTGTCAGAGTTTGCTTCTCAGAGTTGCGTTTTAATGGAGTGGCTCATCATTAGCTCTGTTAAAGCCGTAGCTACTTAGTAGGGGGACTGTTCGGGCAGGACAGGCTGCTTTTTTACTGTCAACTTCAATACGTTCTTAGTTGTTAGACAGGCTGTTTGGGTGGCAAACACATTTTATAACTGTCTTATGTGCCTAAATCCAAATCTTGACTATTTTAATGAAAAACTGATCAAGCCTTTCTGAGATCTTAAACTGTTTTTGATCATTGAAAGGGACACTTTCTTATAATAACTCAATTTGTGATTCTAGCTGACTGTATGTATAAAAGCCTTTGATTTTGTGCTGACTTTCATGTTCTATAAGTATCAGCTGTCTGCAGTGTGCTTCACATTAGCATGCTTAAGGGAGACTGATGTTCTGACAGCACATGGTTGATGAGATTATCGCATCAGGGAAAGGAATATTAATGCAGCGCATATGTACAGTATAAAAAACATTCACATGCTTGTAACTTTGATGATGCATATTCAAATATGGCACTGAGGAAACTCTGGCACTTTCCATCAATGCAGTTTTGTATTGATGCTTATCAGTCTGCTGGTATGAAATGGAGAGACACTGCCAAAATATTGTGATGACCATGCATCTATTTTAGGCAACAGAAAGGGTTTGGCATTCATTGCATATGCTTTATTTATAACTGGAAGCAGCGAGAATAATACAAGTTTAAGACTGATGCTCATCATCTATTAAATATATATTCCTGCTGTCAAACAATTAATTGCATCCAAAATAAAGGTTTTTGTTTACATAATATATGTATGTGTACTTTGTTTGTTGATTATGTGTATATATAAACACACACATACAGTGTGTGCATATATATATAAATATATATATAATATTTACATATATACATTTATATTTTTATATTTTATATTATATGTTTATATTTAATATATACATGCATGGGTTTGTATTTATATATACATAATAAATATAGTGCACACTCATGTAAAAAAAATATATACAGTATATATTTTGAATGCGATTAATAGTTTGACAGCACTAAATGTGAACTTCTTTTATGCAAAACGTACAGTATAATATGCTGTGTTCTCTATCACAAAAACAACAACAACAAAAAACCTTTCAGCCAATATTTTACAAGTAAAAAGTATTTTAATGAATTAAAAAGTGCTTGTGCATGTTTTTTTGTGTAATTAAATAAAATACACTTTTGTTGTAGTTAAATAAAATACTTGTTTACAAAGAATACACTTTTTTTTAACCATTTCCAGAATTGTTTATTCTTTTTTTAAGCAAGATTTTATTAGATTTATGCTTACATCATTTAAAAATGTAACAAGTAAATGAATGACTGAATGAATTAATAATGTTTTCTCTGAAAATACTGAATATGTTGAGACTTTAGAGAATGTTTTGTTGCCTATTTTACTGTACATTACATGTTAATTTAGAAAAAGAATATTCTTCTTCTCAAAGATTAAGAATAACAATTCATCATCCACACAATATTACTCTACACCACACGTGTAAAACAAAGTCAAGTTAACAAGAATTGCTCAACACTGCGCACATATTCAATGGTAAATACTACATCTAATGGCGAGAAAAAAGCGCGTGAGTGATTCCTCCATATTTAGATCGCGTCAAGTTTATTGATGAATGAAGTTAACATTTTTAAAGCCAGATAAACAGGATGATTTTCCCTGAAAGAGGCTGGCTGGCTCGCACGAGCCGCGTATAAACCCTCGAATGAATTTATAGTGTCTGCATGCTTCGCTACTTCACTCCAATTGTCCGCAGGCTGCAGATGCTCTTCGCCAATCCAGCACTGCAGGTGCAGTTAATGCTGGAGACGCTGACAGTAGTTCTGGCTAGATATCCATCTCTTTGCTTGTTTCTTTTCCTCACACGGAGCTCTTTTTTTCTGCTTACCCTCAGATTTTGCTCTAGTGCTGCCTCGTGAGCTGTTGGATTCATTGGATCCCGCATTCTGACCGGCTTTGCGGTGCGTCTTCAAGAGCGTCAACATTATCTTCAGTGAACATATGACGAACAGTTCCGTGTGCTGCCGCATCATGTTGACATAACTCTGCTGAAGAACTGAAATTAATGAATGGTCGGAGAGGAGCGATGATATGAATTAACTCTTTGATGTGGAGGGAAGCAGGAAAGAGGGTTTTGTACTGCATATACTGGCGAGGAAACACGGGAACGAGGTTTTAAACACGTTTCTTGATGCTGTGAGTTTTCTTGTTGAAGTTGGCTTTGCTCAACCATGGGAAAATGACTCGGAGTGGATATTCTGATAAGTGTTCCTTAGAGATGGATGCAAGATTTTCCAACCTTTCCCCTTTATGAATCTTTTCGTGGTGACTCTGGAAAGGTGGAGCGATCAGGAAAGCTAATGACGGACATATTAATCCATCAAGAGCACCAGAGGGGTTTGGAAACGTTTGGATGGAAATGTGTGCACCTTTTTCTGGTTTTATACGGAACTACTAATGCATAGTTGTGGATCTCTGCTGGAATCTCAGTTGTCAGTATAGTGAAATGAATTCAGGGCTGTTGACATATTCGCTGTGATTTTTGCTTCTTTTTCGCAAATATCCATCTTTTCATCTGAAAGTATTCCGATCTAAATGGAATTAGTTGAGAAAGCCATTTGTGAAAGGAATAGACATGGTACATGGGAACAGGTTCCTTCACGGTGAGTCCAGCTGCCAGTTAACTTCTCTCTGTTTCATTTTACGCATGAGGTCTATCTGCATTTACCGGTCTGTCTCGCTTTGTTCCTTCAGGGACTTTGTGTGTTATTGTAAACTGATTGAAATAATCGCATTGAATTTATTTTGAGTGATATGAAACTGCATATGCATCATGACAGCATACCATATTTTCCCAGTTTTGTTGTTTTTTGACGGAAAATCCAGCTTAAGTTGGTATATGGTTTCTAGCTGGTCTAAAATGATCGTTTGCTGATGCAGGTTGGTTATTAGTTAGTCCAAGCTAGTGATTTGGTGGTCAATAAGCTGGCAAACCATCATGGACCAGTAAAAAACATCTATAATCTGATTAAGATGGTTTTTAATGGTAGCTAGTTTCAAACTGAACTAAGATTGTCCTTGCAAGCTAGTAATTAGCTAGTTCAAGTTGGTAGAGCATCTTGGAAGAGCAAAAAATCAACTGGTCATATCAGTTTAAGATGGTTTATAGCTAGACAACCAGCTGGTGACCAGCTTGGACCAACTAGAAACCAGCTACTTTATTTTAAAATAACTACTAGCGTAAATGGAATGTTCTTTTTCTCCAAACTTGCAGTAAATCCACAGCAAATCAGTCAGTTCGTAAAGTAAATGCAAGATAAAGACTAAAATAAATAAATAAATGAACTTTGGTTTTTCTTTTTTAGATAAAAAATAAAATCCAGGATTTGACCAAATTCTTTTAAGATCCTTGATTTTCAGCCATTCCTAAAAAGCATTTTTAAATCTACATTTTGCAGTTTATCCAGCTTTATGTTCATAATGAATCCAAGTGATTCTATGCTGTTTTGATCTTAAATCTTTTGTCGCAGTTGTTGCAGGTCTTCTCATGCTTGGGTTGTCTGGGGCAACAAAGAAGGAAGCAGGTAATGATGTTTTGTCACAGAATACCCACCCACTCTCCATCTCCATGTTTCCCGGCAATCTCTGACATTTGACTGCTCTCTCTCAGTGAAAAACAATTCAGGAGTGCAGCCGGCAGGGCAGTGTGGAACCTGGGTGAAAGAACCAGAGGGAGGCCTCTTCACCTCACCCAATTACCCAAACAAATATCCTCCAGAGCGAGAATGCATCTACATCATTGAAGGTAAAAAAAAAACCTTGTCCGAATAGTAAATGCAGCACACAAACAAATCTGTCATGTGACACTAGGATGGTGGGGGGTTGTTTTGAATTGTTCAGCAGCGCAGTGGCACTCAGAGCAAAAGATGCAGGAGCAATCAGTTGATTGTTAATCCTATGCAGCAGTATTATGATGCTAATAAACACTAGTGTTTCATTTGCATTCATAACAGAAGGCTCTATAGATCAACAATCTCTCAATATCTGAATGATAATTTGATTAACGCAATTAGATTTCCACGAAAGTGGGTAAAGATGGGGTTGTCTTTCAGTTGCATCTGTTGGACTGCTAGCATGCTGTGCTGCTGGATGCTAATAATCAAACTGAGCTAAGAAGCTAGTAATAATTTTCTTGCAATTAAGACGGTTTATAGGTGATAATCTCTTTGTCGTCAAAATAAGATTATAAACGGTGCTGGTTAGATTACTTCAAATAAAAATAAATGTTCAAAATAGAACTCTAAACATTATTAATTTCATTGTTTTTGAAACTATTATTACTACTATAATACATGGTTAAATAACTCACTGAGTAGTAATTCAAATAAAAATTATGCTCATTGTTAGTTGAAATGTTGAGAAGGTGTGTGTTTATGTAGTCAATTATAAAGTAGCTGTAGTCTGATTATTTAAAATGTAATATAATATTTGGAATCTGATTGTCATCTAGATTACATGTAAATAGTCACTACCCAGCACTGATTACAAATGATGTTTATAAGTCATCCTTCCTTACAATTTTTTTAAAATTTTTGTCTGATTTTCATAAATAAATTTATATGAATGCAATCCATATATCCAAAACCTTCTTTGTGTACTAATAACATACCCAACCCAATCTTGTGGTGAAACGTTGGCTAACTATTATGCGAGGTGGAGATTATCGTATAAATGTGATTTATACAGAAATATCCGCAAATCTAACCAGAATGACCACCAGTTCACTTACCAAACCATAGATATGAATTGCCACGGGAGTGTGTTGGACATATGATATCATCCATCATAAATTACAGATGTCAGTCTTGATTTTTTTTTCCTCCTTTGCAGCTCCACCGAGACAATGCATTGATCTTTTCTTTGATGAAAAGTATTCAATAGAGCCTTCATGGGAATGTAAATTTGACCATATTGAAGTCCGGGACGGACCCTTTGGCTTTTCTCCAATAATTGGACGCTACTGCGGCCAGCAGAACCCTCCATATATCAGATCAAGCGGCCGTTACCTATGGATAAAATTTGTTGCGGATGGTGAATTGGAAGCAATGGGATTTTCTGCGAGCTACAACTTCACAGCAGGTACATACAGTTTTATGCTCCCTTTGTGCAGTGTCAGTTATTTTTACGATTGATTCATTATTAAACCAGTGGGTTTTTGGCTTTTCCTGATGGTCTGGAACCAGTTTTCACTCGCTGACCTCAGGGTATTGTTATCCTGTGCATGTCGACTTGAATTCCTGATGCAATCAGTAACTACTCTACAAAATCCATGCTGCTGATTCATATAGCCATGCTGGTTCTGTCAATGATCCTAACCTGCAGTTGAGCTTACTCATATTCAATTGCAGTAATAAAGAGCCTGTGTGTTCTAATTCATCAAAATCCCCTTGAATTGTTTACCTTGATCAATTCTTAGTACCACAATGAATGCTGACAATCCTTCCCAGGACCTGATTTAGATGATAAAGATTGCCAATAAGATGCTAAGTGGTAACACAACAACATCATTCCGCATATAATTGATTTCAATTACCCATAAGGAATCCTTAGACATTTGTAGCATATTGCGGTTGTGTTTTCAGACGTCTCGTTCTTCACTGCTTTCTTGCTTTGATTTAAAATTGAATCTCTGAAGTAAGTCTGAACGGCATGTAATACTGTAGTGGAGTTCAAGTGAGAGATGTTTTCGTAAATGGTGTGCAAATGGAGCAGTGATAGATATTGTGTGAAGAATGCCAAAAGCAATATTTGAATAAAGCTGCAGCTAAAGTTGTAAATGCAGAAAAATTTCACAGAGTGGTCGAGCTTTAAGGGCCTTGCAGATGAATTGCACAGCTGTGGCACTGGGTGCAAGAAGAAGTAGCACACAATTGAAGGCAGCACTGATTTAGAGTCATACTGTATCTGAGAAATGAGTTATGAGCCGAGGCTTTTTTTTTTTTCCATCCTATTGTGAGTCAGGAGGAAATTCTTTCGCCAAGTTCGGAGAAACTGTTCAGCGTGAATGGATTCAGATTCTCGCTTCGCAACTTGCCAGAGAAGAAACACAGCTTCCTCTAGTTTTGATAAGGAATATCAGTGGCATATAATTTACATAATTAAGGAGATAAAAGTCCCTGAATTCACTTCCCTTGATGTTCCCCCAAAAAAGTGGAGAGCGCATCTGCTGTGCTGTAGCCAATGGTAACACATGCTAATGCAGAAGGTACAGCAGATGAATGAAAAGCAGGGGATGAGGAAGGCTGGAAATTGCATGTATTCATCTTCCTTGGTCTTTTTCCACATTTTATTGCCACAGAAAGGAACATTACTGTATTTAACTGAAAATTTATGCTGCTTATTATCACAAAGCCAACACTCAATCAAAGATGTGCCGGTCTGGAGAGTGAGACAGAGGAATTTAGTGTATGTTCATCATGCTGGGGCTCTGGGCGGCACAAGTTTTGAAATGTCCTGCATAAGACTTCATTAACACTTCACAGCTGATCAAATACATTTTGTCTTGTTCATTTTAAATTAATCCTGATTTCTCAAAATTATGTGCTTTCATTGATGAGTCAGAGTGAACTGCTCCACTAATATTGTAGTAAGTCAGTACAATTGGCAAAGTCAGGATATTCACTAAAAAATCATTTAGATTTTGGTTTGTTTTTCACCAAACATTATTATTATCCTTCAGAACACTTAGAAAAATGTGGCACAAGTTGCATGAGATCATTCTGTGTTACTTTTGCAGCTTTTTCCTGATCACTACAGAGTACTGCAGTGATATTATTTTGTAGGCCAGCCTGCATCATTCTGTTTCCCTTGACAAAATCCCAAAAGGTTTTTCCGTTGGCTTTCAGATAATTGCAGAAAATATTCTCTGCAACCAACAAAACTGTATGATTCATACACAATTTGTTCATCATGATAGTATTCACAAATTTGATGAACTCTGAAATCTAAATATAATTGCCAGAAGTAATACTTTTAAACCTCTGTCAGCCCTTTCAGTCTTTATTTAAAAAAGATAGAAAGAAAAAGAAATGAGTTAGAATAGTTTTGAAGTTAGAAATGTTCTTAAATGTACAGCACTTTGGTCAGCTGTGTGGCTGTTGTAAATGTGCTATATAAATAAACTAAACTTGAAACTTGAAACTAGTTTGCAAGGGCACGATTATAAATGCAGCAAGGCTGGAAAAGTACGTTTTTGTGTTTGGCGTGATGAAATTTAATGCCCTCGACAACATCTACAGTCTAATTTAGCCACTTGTTAACAACCACCTTTTTCCAGACACATACAAGCTTTAAAAAAGTCATGAGTGGGGTTTTACTAATGTATAATGTTGTAGAATAAAACATGAAAATATTTTGAGCTTGTGTTAACCACAGACTTTATTTCAGCCATTTAACCAAAAACCCATTCAAACAAACTGTTGACTTTTGGATGATGGAATTGGAAGTGCCAACATACTAACTTGCTTCTAGGTTTTGGCCTACAAAAATATGTAATTCTAGCAGTGCACTATATGGATGAGTGCCAGCAGATTTATTTATTTTCTTTCTCCTTTTGGGGTCTGTAAAAGAAAGCATTAGAAGAACAGCAGGATGAGTAAATATTTACTGAATTGTCATTTTTGGGTGAACTAGGCTACCCCTTTAAGGGCTAGTTTTACTAAATGGCAAATTAGTGCAAGCGTGAACTTTCAAAATGGCGCTGATGGGATGTGAAATTTCTGCAGGTGATTTACTAACAATGCACAAATTAAAGAACAAAGACGCAACATCTCATGTACATATCAACCAATGCAATATACCAAGCACAGCGAAAATTAAAAAAGTCGCAATTAAAGAATAAATAAATAAAGAAGCCACAGTACATTGAAAAGAACTGGTGGCCCAAAAATGAAGGTTTGCTAGAAGTTTTGATAGAGCTGGTGTGTGGATAAAATGTTCTCCCTTCTACCAAGCGATCTCCGTTCTTTGCGGTACCTCCTCTTAGCAACAATTGCAACCATTTCATGCGTTTCAAGACTTGTTTTTTTTTTAATAATGTGGGTGTTAAATATTGGCACAAATGCCAGTAATTTGACAAGCGTAAATGTTAGTGAAACGTGTTGTGTGATTCATTTGAATACTCTCCTCCCATAAATTTTGCATCATGAAAAGGAAAACTCCTGCATTTTCAATAAGGTCAGGTGCAAAAACAACTGAGTCCATGCCTTTACAGCACTAATTCGTCGCTGTGTGTCTTTAGTAAAACCTGACAGTACAATTTTAATGCCAAAAGATGGTTTGCGCTGGCAAAGCTGTTAGTAAACCTGACCCTAAGACTTCTCAAAAAAATATTTAATATTACCAGACTTGTAGAGAAATCTAAATAAATCCCATTCCCGTCCCTTGCTGAATGTAATAAAATCTTTAAAAAGTAATTGAAAATTATATAACGAACAGATTTTGCTGTTATTCTCAAATTGAAAGCATTCAGTTGGAATTTGTCTTTGTATCTCTCTAAAATAAGGAAAATGGAATATTCAGAAGTTGTGGGAATTCTATAAACCGCTGTAAATCTATAACTTGGGCCGCATGCATCCAAACATAGGTAGGATATTCAAACATCATGTGGTTTTAATGCTTGAGTTTCCCAATTTGGTTCTAAAGTAATTAAAGGTGTTTTCACTCAAGGTTAGTTTCATCTAAAATTGCAGATGCATGGCATAATCCGTTGCAGAAGCCCAACTTTGGATGGCTCAGTGATAGAAAAGTAGAATGATGTGCACACTGTGTGTAATTACTTCCTGATATCGTGTGAAAATAAAAATGGTTGTGCAGTCTCTCTCAGCATTCAGATGCAATTATTATGCAGACGTTGTATGAGTTGATTCCAATAGTCAGATCTTGCTGTCTGTAGACAGACGTCCTCCCACCACCTTGCTATATCTAACTGGATTAAGCAGTAAAAGCAGGACGCTTTACGTTTTAAGATTCACTGTGAACAGAGACTTTGTGACTATCGCTTGTCCCTTTCCTCCACCCTCCTTCCCTCTGTCCATCCGTCCTTCTCTCCATCTAACTATCTGGAAAACTCACACGCTCATTCTCCTGAGTCTCACTTCCTTGTCTCCTGGGCTTGACTGACCTTATTACCCCACCTTCTCTTTTCTAAGAGATAAAGCTGTGTTACCAGACAAGATCTGGCTGGGTTAAATAACAGGGAGAGCTGCTCCCCTCATGTGTCTTTCCCCAGGCCACTGGCTGTTTGAAGCCTTTGTCCCAGCTGTAAACAGACGCAGCAGTAATAAGAAAAACAAGATGGACTAAAAAGCATTTCAGGGACCGCTTTCTTGATCCAGTGGCCATTTAATAACCTTGTTTGGGGAAGCCTCATGTGGCCTTTTCCTCTTTTCATTTTCAATAGGTTTGTCGAAAGCAGGGAAAAGAAAGAGGAAGCTGAATGCAGAAGCTGAGAGCGGCCCCTAAGATCCAAATGTTGAAATGCATTCAGAGCCAATTAAGAAATATAGTTCTGTGTCTTCTTGTGTTTTATGTTTTTGCTGTCACAATAGTGTGACCAGTCAGGTAAAATGATGGATATTTAAAAAAAGGCAACTAACTGAAAATAAGAACTAAAATTACTAAAACTAAAATTGAAATAAAAAATAAATTCAACCTATATAAACACATACTCATACATATATATTGCTGTCAATAATCATATCCAAAATAAACGTTGCATAATGCTTGTGTGTGTTTTGTGTGTTTATTATGTATATATAAACACATACACACATACAGTGTATAATTTGAAAATATGTACATGTATTTACATGGCTATGTTTATATTCATATAATTTATATTATAAACAAAAAATATATATATAAACATATTTTTCTGATATATGTACATGCATGTATGTATTTATATATAAATAAATTTTCGCAGCACACATACATATATTATGTAAACAAAAACTTTTATTTTGGATGCAATTAATTGTTTTAAAGCACTATATAAAACATACAAATATAAAACTAGTTCATTCAAAATATTAATAAATGTTTCAATAGTTTATAATTATTAAATAACAAGCATATTTCATACACGTATATCCATATAGTAGATCTCAATGGTCACCAACTGTTTGTTTTCCAAACTCTTTAACTCTTTGTGTTCTGCAGAAAAAAGTTATATAGTTTTGGAATGATATGAAGGTGAGGTATCCCTTTAAGCAAGCCATTTATAGAAATATCTTGAGGGTTAAGAAGGAGCAGGTTGGTCTTTAATACCTGGACAAAGCTTTTGGTTTTGGAATGGAGTGACTGCAACACCAAAAGCTGTTTTAGATTAGGGCTTTGTTCAAATTGAGTGTTAACACCCTTTTTCCAAGAGATTGGTGGAGATTTGGCCTTTTGTATATCCACCATTATCAGTGCATAAAACCCTGGATTTAACACAAATTATGATTGCAGATCCCGGTCATCATTACC
>JAUMHE010000082.1:7733543-7752448 GCA_032359235.1 Enteromius mattozi
TTATTCACTCCCTCCACCCACAATCCCTGCCGGACCTGGGACTCGAACCTGCAACCTTTCGATTACAAGCCCGACTCTCTAACCATTAGGCCATGGCTGCCCCGTCGAAGAGTGCCCCGTCGCCCCCGAAGAGTGCCGGCTTTCTCAGAAAATGACCATGATTACAAAAGTGATGTTGAATTTTTACAACAGTTCAATAAAGCTAAAAATGCTCATAAAATGTAAAAAAATCTGTTAAAACTTAGTCATTTCTATCAGTGTGAACTGATATGAAGAATATAAAGAATATCACAAACTGATCCACGGCAGTCCTTAAGATACCGGCACAATAACACAGTCAGAAAAATATAGTAAAAAAAGTAGAAAAATATTGTTATCACTAAAATCACAGATAATATCGAGATGTGCTAAAATGCTTACTTGTTTCTGTTTTAAATCTCATTTTAGTAAGACTCACACTTCAGCCCAGTAGGTGGCGATAATGAACCTAATATTAGTTAATGAACCACAAAAATAAAAAAGATTATTCTTAAAGTATTTTGTGGATATTGAATACTGATAAATAATGTGGACTTTTGTGGCATTCTAAGTGGAGGTTTAGGACAGGCATGTTCATTAGCTTTGTTAGAACCAATAACTGTGATAAAGGAATACAAACAAACACTTTCCTGCTTTCTTTTAAGTCTTTCCATCATCTTAGCTCCTCAACTCCACAGTTTTCCCTCCATTACAAACAGCTTGCCAAGCACTACAATCTACATTTTTTCACAAGCCTCTTAAGAGAGTGAAATGACAATCCTGTTTATTGAATGCTTCCTTCCTGTTCATGCCACTTTGAAAGAATGCACTTCAAACTGCAAACGGCATCATTTTTGCAACATCAACAGCAAGATTTCAAATATTTATTGAGGCTATTAAACAACAGCTCACATATTTTCTCAATGTACATGTCGATTGTGCGTTGAATGGTTCAGTTGATATAACACAGCATAATATTTATGGATATTGCTTATCTAAATGAAGTCTGTTTTATATCCCGTTTCATTTATTCTTTTCAGATCCCGACTTTAAAGACGTAGGAGTCCCCAAACCACTTCCCTGTGGGTATTATTCATTCGTCTATAAGCATCCTCCATATGAATACATCTAATGGCTTTCCGTCTTTTGTAATTTGTCTTCTTATGTCACCCCCATTGCAGTTTGTGAGTTTGAGATGGGAGGACCTGAAGGCATCATTGAATCGCAGCAGATCACCAAAGATGGTAAAGCCTTGCAGACCGAGGCAGTGGACTGCAAGTGGTACATCCGTGCCCCTCCTCGCTCTAAGGTCAGTCTCCCGCAGTCCCAACTTCCCCCGCTCTGTCTAATAACACCCAAGTTGTTTCCCTGTTGTCGTTCTGTTACCCAGCCTGCCACATTTATGACATACGACAGCTTGTGTCTGCCTCAAGCTGTGCAGTTACCACCTAACACGCTTCAGTGTTTGGCTTCCTGTTTTGCAGTCGTTTGCATTAAGCGGCCAATGTGAAAACATCTCGGGGCGGTTGTGGTGGAATTCTGTTGAGGATAAAAATGTGGCAGCTTTTGGTTGCGTGATATAAAGGAGAATGAGCTCTCAAAGGGCTACCGCTGTTTTTATAGCAGATGAGAATCAGAGAATGTGTACATGTGGAACAGGTCAGACAGTCCAGTTTATTTGGGGTCAGATTAGTTTTTTAATTGGAGAACTGTTGTCAGGAAGAAGTTTATAGCTGCCCTGGCTGCATAATTTACACAAAATAATGCAAAATACTGGCTAATGTTTTCTTTTCTCTTGTCTTTTTCCATTTTCCAAAAAAAAAAAACTTTTTGCTATTATGTTGGTTTTTGTTCCAAGTGGGGAAAAATAAATACACCCTCATTAGGATCATTTAGCATAGCTGTCTTTTGTGGACTTTATTTTGATTGTTAAAGAGATTTCATTTCACTGTATGTGCACGCTGTCTGTTGTACTGTTTCTAAGCGCTGTCGGAGAGGCGCGTGCACATGGGTTATTTTTGCCGCTGTATAGGCTTTGAACAATTAAATACACACACACTTGTACAAAATGCGTGTCAAATTTTGATTTCATTAATACCTTATTAAAAGCAAAAATAACTTTTGTGACACATATTATTACCGCAAAATAATTTTGACCATATCGCCTGTATCTAGCAGCCACATATTCTTGTATAATATTCTAAACTGTATAATTGACCATTGTTCCATGAAACTAATTGTCTATAAACACTTTGTTCAAAGGTTAGAGGTTGAAGATTTTTGAAAAGCATTTATTCTCGGTGAAGCGGCATTTATTAGATCATAAATGCAATAAAAACTGTAATATTGTGAAATATTATTTTGATTTAAAATTGCTGTTTCATATTTTGATAATAATACAAATGTAATAGTCCTTTATCATACTCAAAGCGCTAATACGGTAATACAGTATATTTTATATTTTAGAATATTTTCAATATTTTCAGCAGCCATTACTCCAATAAATATTCTTAATATTGTCAGTGTTCTTCTTACCAACAGGTATGCTGCTTAATATTTTTTGTGAGGACCATGATACATTTTTTGTCAAATTTTAAAAATTATTGTGTCTTTGCTAATCAAAATTAATAATTATTTCCGTCTTTCTTTCTTTGTGATGTTCCCTTCATGTTAGACAAGAAAGAAGAAAGTATTTTAGCATCTAAAATATTTCAGCTGTAACAGATAGATTTGCTCAGAGTTATTAAGTTACCTGTGGAACCAATCAGTAGCTTTATGACTAAACAAAATAAATTGCCTCCATTTCCTGTATATCTTCAGATAGCGATAGTGTTGACTGGAGAGCAAAAATCTGTATTATGCCATGGCTCAGTGATAATATTTGTGTTTAATGTGATTTATTGCTTCAGAAATTGATTTTTGTTCTATCTGATGTCCTTCCAAAGGCACAAATCAAAAGTATATGCCCTTGTCTTTTTCACAATGATTAGTTTCATATGGCTTTTCAAGCATTTTTATCGTCCACCAGCACTGCTCAAAGAAGACTGAAAATTCCAGCACTGAGACTTGCGTTTGGGTGAATTTGTATACACTGTTTATTATGAAGACTTTTTCTCCTCCAGCAACTTCACAGAGTGTTGCCTGATATACCACTGTTTATGTTTTATTTTATTATTTATGTGTTTATTATTTTTGTATATTTATTTATTTACAGCAAAGTGTGAGTAATCATAACACTCATGTTGGCAGAATACTGAATGATCTAGTTTAATCTGCATATAGATACGAATATAGTTTGAAATATAGATTTTATACAATATTTTATATACACTACCATCGGGGTCAGTAAAAGTATTATTATTATTATTATTATTTTAAATTAATACTTACTCAGCAGGGATGCAATAAATCAATCAAAAGTGATAGTAGACATTTATTATGTAACAAAAGATTTCTACTCCACACAAAAAAAGTTCTGTTCACCAAAGTTTTATAGATTAAAGTTTCCTCAAAGAATATAAAGCAGAACAACTGTTTTCAACATTGGTTTTCAAGAACATTTCTTATTATCAAATCACTATATTAAAATGATTTCTGAAGGATCATGTAACACTGAAAACTGTAGTAATGGCTGCTGAAAATGAAATTACATTACATAAATGAAAAATCAGTGAACGTAAGAGACTTATTAAAAAAACACTTTAAACACTAATGTATGTTTTTATAATATAGTAATGGTTTATATGGTTTTACTAGTGCTGGGCAACTATTAATTGCGATTAATCCAAAATAAAAGTACACACACACACACACATATATATATATATATTATAATTTATATTTTATAATTTATAGAACATTTTTATTTATATATATATATAAATATTTTTATGTTATATAAATAACAAGTAAATTTATACTGTATGTGTGTGTCTAATATATATATATATATATATATATATATATTATATAGACACACACACATACAGAATAAATTTACTTGTATTATTTATTACATAAAAATATATTTAATATATATAAAATAAAAATGTTCTTTTTATATATATATATATATATATATATATACATGCATGTATGTGTGTACATGATAAATATACATAGCATACACACATTTATTATGTACACAAAAACTTTTTTTTTTGTATATATCATAATGAATTATCAATAATAAATAGTATTACTTTTTCTGGGAGTTACACTAGATTACATTTTACAACCTGAACTAGCCTTGCTTTATACAAACATCAAATTGTCTTAAACATCAATAAGAAACTTATTGTAATATACTTACTGTAATATACAGTATTGGGGAGCTCTATTATAATACATTAACTACTTTTTGTATGCCTCATAGTAATACTTATTTTATACCTATGAGTGAACCAGGCATTAAAAGGACTTGCTGTTCTTATCATAATGTGCATATGTGGTCTCCAAACAAGTGTTATATTCTCTGTTTCATTGAAATGTTTTTCTGTAGCAGCTCTGAATCAGTGTCATGATTATCTTGCCCTGAAATCTCTCAGGAATGATTGTTTGAAGCACAGATGGCGGGGAAAGCGCCGTGCCTTCCTCTAGACTCCAGCTACTGTTGCTCAAATGGCTTTCCTCGGCACATCTCTCACAGGCCTTCATATATCTCATCCAATTAAGTCCACAAGCGTATAACCTCCCAGACATGTACATCTCATCTCGCTGTTTCTTATTTGATTTGCTGTCTGATATGAAAAGAAAAGGGGGCGGGGTCTGTTACATCATCGTTTGTTTGCAGCAATTCATCCAAATGAGAAATTCTGAGCAGCAACCGTTCCTGATTTTTCTCTCTGCTCTGGAGGGAACATCAGTGGATGCAGGCTACAAATAAGTCAGCACAGAGGGAGATGTGAACAGCACCTCAAACACATCCACATGCCCTGAAGAGACAGCAGTCCCCAACTGGCCAGAGGTTGACGTCTCGATGTCAGGCAGCCCTGACTAATTTATTCCAGAGGAGCGGTAGAAGGGAAAAAATGTGATTTATTGAGATACAATAACTCTGCTGGGTAATTAGAGTGTGTTTGAAGAGTCAAGTCGGCTTCTGGAGTCTGGAGGGGCTTGTTTCAGATGGAGGGGTGAAGGAGGTTTCTATTCATAATCATTTTCACTTATTCACAATGTCTAAGGTCAGGTAAAGTGATCAGGATCCTCTTGTTTGGCTTTCTGTGAGACAAGATATATATTTTTACATGCTACATTTATACATTTTCTGAAGAAATGTGAGTGTCGCTTTCATTTCATCATCACATTTTTTATTATTGATCATTTATTAGATATTTTACAGATGTGATAAATCAAGATTAATTGACTGTATTTTTTGATTGGAGTATTTTTAAAAATATTGCTATAAAATATATATTTAAAGTTAAACAATTGTATACAGCTCTTCAGATGTGTTTCTTATTTGGTGTTTTGTTTTGTTTTGTAAATTATGTCTGATCACAGATGGTGTTGGATGAGATATATCTCAAATCATTAGTGTAAAATATAAAAATGAAGAGGAATAGCAAGCACTACTAATTAGGGTGCAAAGATAAGACTGTAATCTAAGGCCAGCCCAAATCTTTTGATTAAATATTTGATTTTGTCACATTATATATTCCTTGACCTTAGGGTTTATAAGGCAGTGTAAGCGACTGGCTTCTCACTTGTCAGTGGATGTACTTTCAGGATCGGTTTCTGGATTTTGCTTTCAGCTGCCCTAAGGTTGTTAGATTATTAGGCGAGTCTGTCTTAATAACTGGTCGGGTTCCTTAATGCTTTATAAAATCAATTCTGTCTAATTACCGTCTCGCACATTCCTCATATTCCTTCTAGTAAATTGTGTCTAACAAGTTCTAACAAGCTGGCACATGCTGTAGCGAGTCTCCTATCAGCTTCATGTGAGGGAGTTGGAAAGCCTCATACTGTATGTTTCATTTGTTTAGATGTGGTTCAGTACAGGGTTTTATGCACAGTGTGGGTATAAATGATGCCCTCTGTTTTGCTGATGATGAGAGATTGTCCAGAAAGACTGTGGTGTCACTAGTTCATTACTTATATTGTAGGTGTGAGCATATTGTGAGGAGGCAAGTACAAACCGACCAACATTGCTGGAATGGCACACTGATCGGTCCCTTATAAAAGTGGAAATGTGCTGAACTAAATCCTAATACAGTGAGAAGATTTACTGAGCTGTGAGTAACACTTGAGCCTTTGCGCACTGGTTGAACTGGGGTGCTTCTTTTACTTGTTATAATGCAACACCAGGTGCTCATTAAATGAAAAATCACCTCAACTGTTCTTCTCCAACTGCTGGAAGAAGAACATTCTGTGCTAAGTTTTAATTCTGTCAAATCTGTCAAAAAGTGTTCCTTGGTTTACTATGATAAGGGTCATTAGTGTATTTATAGCAAAAGTACACCTACAAATTAACATTTATTGTTAACTGTTTGATTGACTTTCTGTGAAACACAAATAAACATTTCGAATGAATGGAGATTTGAGTTTTAAGCTGCAAAAAGGGTGCTATCATAAAAGTATCATAAAAGCTGCTCGTTTGCATCTTTGGTAGTCATGTGAATGAATGAGTTTAAGTGATTTGTGAATGATCATTCAGACTGGTTTTATGAACTCAATCTAGTTCACTGAAAAAATCTTCCATTTCATGACGACTTTAATATTATTGGAATAAATCATACAGTAAGCACTGTTTTCATTAATCTCATTCACTTTCCTTATATTAAAATATATGTATATAGTATTTCATTGAAGACTGTATCAGTGAGTCGATAATAGAATGCATGAATCAGACTGGTTTTGTGAACTCAGTCAACTGATTCATTGAAAAGCTCTAAACAAGATGTTCACAACTTGAAGGATTCGTGTTACTTCTGCCATGAATGTTGGCATGTTCCTCAAATAAAGTTATTATATACAGTAGGCCTACCTTAAAGGAATAGTTCACCCAAAACTTACAATTCTGTCATCATTTACTCACCCTCAAGTAGTTCCAAATATCTTTGTTCTGCCGAACACAAAGGAAGAACACAGAAGGTCAACTTATGACATTTAGATAAAAAATTACAAGCTCAAAAGTTTAAATATGTATGGATGAATAGTTCACAACAGATTTGGAAAATGTGTTAATAAGTGTTGGAATATGGTGAACAAATCATAGAACATTTCTGATGCTTTTATTTTGATGTTTTGTCATTTTGGACTCAAGCTGACAGCTAAAATCCTCATTTGCTTTTCTTATATTAAAAAAGTGGCCAGGATATATTTTTTAAAAACTCACCTTATGTGTTTAGTCATGGAGGTTTGGAAAGACATGAGGGTGAATAAATGATGACAGAATTTTGTAATATTTCAAATGGTGAAAATGGGAGTCTGGATGAGGAGAGGTGTGAAGTAAGCTTGATTAGGGTTAGATTGAGTGAGAAGAGAACAGATGGTTCTTTCTAACACCTCTCTGGTTTTTAGAGAGCCCAAAGGAGCTGGTGTGAGTGGATAGAGTTTATTTCCATGCTTTGAGAGATCACCAATGCAACTTTTTGAAACCTCTCAGTACTGTGTACGAGCTGAATTTCAAACACAACCCTCTGAGTTCTTGTTATTGATCTTTCTGTGCAATTATCATCAATCTGAGGCTTTTCTGACTACAGAGATCTGTTGTTAAAGCAAACACAGTTTACCAGGTAATCTAGATGTCACTGATATGACAGCTGGGAAGGGTGCATTGAAACCTCTGAAGAAGAAAAAAAAGACTATTTCGACAGAAGTGTCCATTTTCTTTGTGGAAATCGAGTTCTCTGCGTGTTAGAAGTAATAGATTTTCAATGGATGTGAGAGTCTGTTTCGCTCTTTTCCTCTCTCTCTTAGATCTACTTGCGTTTCCTAGACTACGAGATGCAGAACTCCAACGAGTGTAAGCGTAATTTTGTGGCGGTGTATGATGGCAGCAGCTCGGTGGAAGACCTGAGGAATAAATTCTGCAGCACGGTGGCCAATGATGTCATGCTGGTGTCCGCGCTGGGCGTGGTCCGCATGTGGGCCGATGAGGGCAGCCGGAAGAGCCGCTTCCGGATACTCTTCACTACCTTCCAAGAGCGTAAGTCATATACACACACAAACACTGCTATAACAAATCTCCTATCCAACCCTCGTGTGTGTTTGTGATGTGTGTGTGAGCGAGGTCGTATGAATTTGTACGAATTAGCACAAATTTTCCACCTCGTACAAATACATACAAATTGGTCGTGAGACTGTGTTGAATATTACTTTCAATCAATTTAATGTATCCTTAAAATAAATAGCCGAAATAATGGTTTCCACTAAAGTATTAAGCAGCACAAGTATTTTCAACCTTGGTAATAAGAAAAGTATCCTGACCAAACCAGCATATTACAATGGCATAAATATTATGTGAAATTTATGGAATCTCATTTCCATCACTAAATAAAATGTAATTTCTAGATTTTTCTTGACTTCTTTTCTCGGATTTATGTGATACTTATGTGAATTTAAAGATATAAATTCACAGTCTTGACTTTTTCTCAGAAATGCGTTAAATAAACTCACAATTGGGAGTATCGTGAAATATAAACTCACAATTGTGAGTTATAAAGTCCAAGTCACGAATGTCAATTCTGAGAAAAATTGTGAGTGTATATTATGCAATTCTGACTTTATTTCTCAGAAGTTTAAATCTTGGAATTCTGAGGGGGGTTTTTCCTCGCAACTGCGAGTTTATATCATGCAATTCTGAGAAATATATTTCCCCTTTGGCTTTGGGTTGAAATGAGACCTACACTGTAGACATTTCTTGACAATTTTCATGAAGCCCACCTCACCCCACAGCAAGGTTGGGTTTAAACCCTGGTGTACATGTTTGTAGAAAATTTGACAAGCACCGACATCTTACACTTTAGCACTCATTCTCTGTTTTAGGAACACTCACTTATAAAACACCCTCTCTCGCTCTCATTTGCACCAGCACATTCATACCTGACAGAACGCTAAACCGAGCAGGACTGGGAAAATGAAAACACCTCATCCATGTGTCCATTAAAGGTACACGGGCCATCTATTTAGCTGGTCACGTCCTGCCAGTGATTTGAGCCACAAACACACTATAAATCTTGCATAAACTACAGCCTGCAGAATAAGCTGGTTTATACTGGTTTATGCAGGTTATGAGCTGGTGGACCCACACAGGCATCAACAGAAACTAAAGTTTAAAGTTTAGTGAATTAATTTAGTGAATCATGTTTTAGCTGACTAAAAGTCTGGGAATTTATAGTCTAGTTTTAGTCAATTCAAAGATTTTAGTTATGCTACATAAATGTTAAACCCATAATTGCACTTATTTTGCTCTAAATTAAAACTTGTAAAACATTTTATTGTGGCTCATATGTTACGTCATTTAACTTTATAAAAAAGAGCAAATGTTTATGTGACATAATACAGACAGGCTGTATTTCACTTTCATGTGATTAGAAGATTGCAATGTATTCAGATCATTAGCTTTTTTTATTGAGAATGGTTGCCAGGTTGGGCAAAACACAAGTAAAGTACAACACAAGGCTGGATACTAGTAACACCCTCTTTCGTATTTTTTGAGTATTAGGTTTTTAGTATTAGATCACAATTTTTTTTGTTTGGTTTTTCTTTTTAATATGTAAGTTAATGGCTACTGTCAAATATCTTCATATATCTTCTTTTGTGCCAAATTAATGAAAGAAACTCATACAGGTTTGGAAAATCACAATCATTTTTGCGGGAACTACTGTATCCCTTTAACCCTTAAATGCATATACCTTGGGTCTTTAGCAACATGGGACATCATTTTAACCTGAGTGAATAAATCCAACCCCCCCCCTATAGATTAAAATTCAGTTTCATTTTCCACAACCCGTGACCTACAGAGGTGCATCTTGGCGGCAGGGATTTAAATTTTTACCGAGACTCAAATTGAGGCAGAGTGAAAGACTGGATTTTTTTCGATCAGGTAGGGTACAAGTGATTTCAAAACATTTCAGCTGGTTTATATAGATTGCCTAGATTTGGCTGAGTTACACTTCAGTAAATCCCTTATCTCTTCCGCGCATTGCGCGAGCAGGACAAACAATGAAGAATAGTAATAATAATATGACTTGGACTGTCAAGTACATAACATTATAACAAGAACACTATTACAATAAAACGCTGTGAATTTTTTGAGTTTAGCTGTCATGTTTCTGCACGCTGTTGCGTGAAGAACGCGTCCACAAACAGAGTTCATTCAGAGCCGCACAAACTCGTTCACTTCTGCATTTGGGGCATTTCTTGTCCTCGTATCGTCTTAGTCATTGAAAAAAAAAGATTTCTGAATTGAGACAGAAAAACTCTTTATTTAATTAGTACAGGAACATTACGTTGTAGCATTTTCTTCCCATGTGGAATATAAAGATCTTGAGCCCCTGCTCCTCTGCTAAATAGTCTTTATAAAACCATGCAGGCTACAGGCGAGACCCCAGAAGCACAGAATCACAGGATTATTCATTTAAGCGCTGAGCTGTTTCTGCAGGGACGTAGCGTTTTCTAGGAAGCACGGGAGCTATGGTGGTGCCCCTCCACCCGGGCGTCTTTGATTGGGTGGTCCTGCGCAGCCGGGGTCGCATCTCCCCGGGTGGCAGCGCTAGCACAGTCACACTATAAAGCATAATGGAGGAGGAGAGAATGTAAAAAGAAGGAACGTGAAGGATGGGTGCTCTAAAAGTGAATGAAGTATTGTGAGAAAGGAGGGACAGGAGAGGAACAATAAAGATTGAGTGTCTGGCTAAGAGAGGAACTGCTGAGAGAGAGAGAAAGTGGATATAGGGTGATAAAATAGGGGTTTAATGTTGGGCTTGTAGTACACTCATCATTAGTGAGCACTGCTGGCATCAAATGCCTTTCTTTGTAATGGTCCCACCGCTGTTTCTGTGATGGCCTGTCGCCATTCTTCTGGCCCCTAAAAACAACCTCAGCCTAATCACACCGTGCCGATGCTGATGGGTAAAGGATTAAAAGAAAATGATGGCACCATTCTCACTGTGCCACAGACTTTTTTGTTTGGATGTTTTTTCAGGAATTTTCAAACAAAGTTAGTGTGTGTACTTAATATATTAATGGAAAGATTTGTATCAAATTTGTTGAATTTGAATGCTTGGTGAATTTCATTGATTAACGTGTACTTATTATTAAAAA
This sequence comes from Enteromius mattozi, assembly GCA_032359235.1. NCBI lineage: Eukaryota > Metazoa > Chordata > Actinopteri > Cypriniformes > Cyprinidae > Enteromius > Enteromius mattozi. Next base: position 7,744,830 of record JAUMHE010000082.1, read on the forward strand.
TATATATTATTATTATTATTTATTTTTTTTTTTTAACATTTATCAAATGTAATAATATTATTCTATTGACAACATTTTTATATATATAATGTAATATATAATGTGTGTGTATATATATATATATATATATATATATATATTTAATAATATATAATAAAAATAAATATGTATTTTTTTGTTTGCAGACTTGCAGTTTGAAAACTCGTAAAATTATTTTGCGATAATAAAATACAAAATTATCTGCCTCCGAAATTAAAGCAATTAAAAATATATTATTACATTTAAATGTATTTGTTATATATATATATATATATATATATACATACATATAATAATGAAATAATAATATAGAATGAAATAATAATAATAAATACAATAATAATAAATACAATTAAGGCTGACAAATGACAAAGTTGATGTGCTTAGTAAATTTCTTAAATATATATAACATATTTTTGTATTTTTATTGATTTATTTTTTACCAGGGAAACAGTTTTTTTTTTTTTTTTTTATTTTATGTTATCATAATGTTTTTTTTGTTTGTTTTTTTTTGCATTTTTTTGTCTTTAAAATGTTTAAAATATTATTTTTTATATTCATTGACCAAATTTGACTTATTCTGATGTTTTATTCTGTCGACAGCATTTTCTTTGAACAGTAACTAAGATCTATATATTTTTTTTTCTTTTTTTTTTATTATCACAGTATTGGTTCTCATATAATATTAGTTTATTTTTTTAAATATGTAAAATATATGGCTTTTTAATTCCTGCTAGGGAATCATCATATTTGAGGGTCCTTGATTTAAAAAAAGGTTGAAAACCCCTGGCGTCAGGAATAGCAAATGAGCAATTTTGTGCCCAATTCCAGACTACAGCAGCACAGCTTCCACTTGCTCTGATTGATTGCGGGACATTAGTGTGCGTTTAAAGAGAGCGGCGGATGTCCTGAAGCATGCGGGGGAAGAATGGTTGAGGGAATGAGTCTGTGGTTTGGTGCTGAGGCCCGTGAGGGTGCAGAAAACACAAAATGCTCTTTCTGAGACAGAAAGAGGCAGCTGCGCGCCTGCGTCAGTCTCGTGAATGGCGATAGGTGGATTTGTGTAGGAGCCCAGTGTCCTTTGTGCAGCCCTATCCAGTGAATGAACACAGGATGTGCGGTTGCCCGGGTAACACCCCTGCATAACTTGTTCAGGCACTTACTTATGCACTGCCTCTCTCCCTCTGGTTTGCTCGACTCAGCAGCTGAACGGGGAAACCACCATCCTCTAAAACGGGTCTTGCCCAACACCTTTAAATTAATCAAACTGAACGTGTTTGCTCTACTGTAGAAGCATATTATGTTTTCAGATGGATGATTAAATGGATTAAAAGCTAAATTAATTAATTCACACAGTGAACCAAGAATATACATACTTATGATATTATTTATTTATTTTTTATTTTTTTATTGATCCATTTATATATATATGAAATAGATAAATACAAAAAATAATTAAAATAAATTTTCCTTTATTTTATATATATATATATATAAACCTTTTTTGACTATAAAGAACCTTTTCTGCGTTTAAAATGTTCCATGGATGTCTAAGGTTCTTCATAAGAAGGTTCTTCATGCTGAATGCATGTGCAAATGGCTATTTGTATGTTTTTTTTTTTATTTTTTCAAAGTAGCAGTGCAACATTGACAAATGATGCCTTACTTTAAAGTGTTGCCACTTTCATTATAAAGTCTCAGGAAACAAATAATATATGGAGGTTGAATCACCTTTAAATAAAGTCCACTCTCATTTATTGACTTACATAGGAGACGTACAGGCCTGCAGCGCTACCTTGTGGTGAAAAAATTGAAACTGAATCAGAAAGTGAAGACGAGAGTTGTGAGGACAGAACTGCTGGAATGATGACTCATCCTAATTTACGTTGTTATTTCTCACCTGGGAACAGCTCAGCAATACAGTCTTTAATAAATCCAGAAGGTACATCCAGTCAACCTTGAAGCTGTGTTATTTTAGGGTTTTTCTGTAGGAACTGGGTGATCTATGTCCTCTGCAGACCGCAAAATAATGTGGAATGTGGGAAAAGGCCACACATTGGTGGGCGTGTGAGGTACTTATGTATGCGAGGTGATTGAGACCGAAGCTCCGCCCCCTTCTGAAAGTCACCTTGGCTTAATTGAGTCTGCTGATATAGTATAAATGATGTAAATGTTACGAGTGGTTCTTTTTATGAATACTTTCTCATTTATCATTTCATGATTTCAGCTGAGACATTCATTCATTTTTCAACACCCACCCACCAATTCATTGAACACCCACCTTGATATATTTTTCATTCATCACACAAATATTAGATTAATCTCCTTTGATCTTGAGTGATATTAGCACTTTTGGAAATATTAAAGTACATGTAGTTTCTGCCTGCATTAAAGGTATAGTTCACCCAAAATTTTTTATGTCAGTAATCACTCACCGTCATGTCATTCCAAACCTGTAAGACCTTCATTCATATTCAAAACACAAATTAAGATTTTTTTTTTATGAAATCCAAGAGATTTCTGACCCTCCATAGACTGCAATGCAACTGACTTTCAAGGCCCAGAAAGGTAGTAAAGACATCATTAAAATAGTTCATGGGACTTTCCCCGCCAGCGTTTTTTAAAAAAGTTGCCAGCCACCATCAGCATTTTTGATGATTTTCACCTAAATTTGATGGCCTACAGAATATTTTTGAACTTGTTATATATCAAAAAAAAGAACCAAGCCACTGTTTTCAATTAAAAAAAAAAAAACATTTTATTCCATCTTTATGTGTTCGTGTTTTATAATCACTTGAATGCAGATAGGTTTCATCAAAAACACATTGCATTTTCAAGCAAAATACATTCAGATATCATGTTTTTTCACCTGTAAACAATTATATGAATTATTGAAATTGCATTCAGTAAACAGAACAAACAGACACACACACACTTTTATGCACACACACAGATTTAGGCTACATACATACAAATGTACCTATATATACACATATACTCTATTTATATATAGATCCTGCACATACACACGCATACATACATATTCATATTCGTATCGCCGGGTTATTGATCTGTACACAACATAACTAGAGATGTTTCTGTGTCTGTAAAGGGATCTCCGTCACTGACTATCCTAACTTTGTCGCGATCAGATTCAAAATGGTCAAAACACGATCTACATGCATGATCTATATATATGATCTATATTGTTTCTGATCCTTCCGTTTATGACGATATGACGATTTTTTCAAACCCGGTAGATCCAGAAGTCACGTAACTCATTCAGGATATGCGCTATGGCGTTCCTTACTGTAATCCTCCAAAAACAGGAATTGTAAAAACTTGTCTTTTGGCGGGGAAGACTTTTCATTTTTGGGTGAACTATCCCTTTAAAGGTACTGTATTGTAGTGGTTGAACTAGATATTGCAGTCCAAATATTGGAGAAGGTTTTTTTTTTTTCATCTGGCCCCTCCTCAGATTTGACACACATGCAGGTTGCCAGATTGACGACACCAACAGGAACAAGCACACATGGCGATGAATGAAATGAAATACAATGTAAATTCATTTTCAAAAGAGAATAACTGTAGCATTGTTTTTCAGGTAAACAAGTTATGTTAACTTATCATGTTTCTTAAAATCTGCAAACATATGGTATTTTTATGTTTTGGTAGAGTCAAAACTTACATGCAACACCTTTAATTTAATCTGGGCAACTTGTAAAATTATTTCATTTTTTTTTTAAGTATTAAAGGGATAGTTCACCTAAAAATTACAATTGTGTCATCATTTACTCACTTTCATGTTGTTTTTTGTTACCAAACAGTTGCGGGTAGGCATTGACTTTATAGGATGTTTTCTATATGTATCTGTATGTTTTCAAAATATCTTCTTGTGTGTTCAACAGAAGAAATAAACTCACACCCATATCCCTTAAGCATGAGTAAATGATGACAGAATTTTCATTTTTGGGCGAACTATCCCTTTAAGTATTTTAATGCGCTGTTCATGCTAATATAGACTCCTTCTTTGGGTTCAGCCAGAATAATATTAATAGAAATATTACAAAATATCTGCACTGCTTCTACAGACTTGTTTCCATGCATATTTGAAAAGCTGGATTAAAATTCATGCCTAGCAGAAGGCAACAGAATTTGATTTGGTTGGTTTGAGTAATGGGTTTCTAAATTTGAACTGTATTGATGCACAGACACAGTGAGATAGACATCCAGTGTGATTTGTGAGATTAATTGTGTTCAGAGGGTAAGATTATAGACAGCATCTTATTAACAAGAAGAAATGAAGTGTAATATGACATTAGCATTATCTATTATCTGTTTTTCCTCTCATCAGCTCCCTGTGAGGGAGATACTTTCTTCTGCCACAGTAACATGTGTATCAACAACACACTGGTGTGCAACGGAATCCAGAACTGTGTCTACCCTTGGGACGAAAACCACTGCAAAGGTAAATCATGCTTCTTTTATTTTTCAGTATCCTCTCAATGTACACGGATATGTCGACCTTTGTTTTTCTCTAAATGGAAATCAATACTTTGAGAGAAGCACTGTCTTAATGTTTGTCCCCTTCACACTTGATAGCTAGTCAACACAAAATATATCTCACTTGTTTTATGAACACACAGCTGTTAAAAAGACCTTGTTATAAAGCCCTCAAACCTCTAGCTGGGGTTCATTGATTGACTCTGCATACGCCACTGTAATGCCGCTGGGAAAAATGAGCTGACCACTAGAAATTCATTTGTATATGTGAATGACTGAGGCTCAGGCTGGGTTTGAATAATAGCATCAATTCATAAGTGCGGTTCGGTTATATCTGTGCTTATATTTCACATACGCTATGCTGAATTAATGTAATGTTGAAAATATTGCCAGGAGCCTCCATAGAGGATACGAGAGAGGTGTTTTAGCACAAAACGTTTTTCACAATTGATAAGAGTAATTGTTAAAAATAAATGAATAAATACTTTAAAAATAGTTTTGAACATCCTTGATATTTGTTGATATTATTACTGGTTTTAATTAAATTCATAACTTAATTGATATAATAAATACTAAGGTATTTTAATAATAATTAGTTTTAATAATAATTAATTTCAGTTGAAAATAAATAGTGCTGGGCAATGATTAATAATTAAAGAAAAAATTTTACATAATATGTTGGTGTTTACTGTGTATATTTATGATGTATATATAAATACACACACATGCATTCATATATTTAATAAAAATGTTATGCTTATATATTAAATACATTTATATATAATATACATTATATGACTATAAATATATGCATGTTAATACATGTAAATATTTTCAAAATATATACTGTACATGTGTGTCTTCATATACATTTACACAGCACACACATTATATAAACAAAAACTTTTATTTTGGATGTGATCTTTTTTATTTAGTTTAAAATAGTAATAAAAAACAGTAAAAGCTAAGAAAAGTAAAAACAATGGAAACAGTATGTATCATATACGGTATAATATGTCATCTTTAGAATACAGTGCACTTTATATTTTCCTCAGACCAATATGAACAATAAAAAAAAACATGTATAGTATAAAGTACTACTATATAATTTAAATATGCAGATAATTTTTGACAAATTTGTTTTGGCTTTAGTATAATAATATTAGATATTTATTTTTGGAAACACATCACAAAGCCTTCGTTTTTGTGGTTTGTGAATGCAAACGCTCCTCTCCATTGAACCAAAGCCAGCGCAGATGTTATACGCTCACTGTGCTACATAAATGTCAAAGCTCTCCCATTAGAATGATTTACTACTTCTGTGTGCTGTTTGTAATCTCTTTGATACAACACTTTCAACAGAAGGTAACCCACGATGACATTGCATGCGGTAATAATTTATTATGCTTCCTGTTGTGTTTTGCAGAAAAGCGGAAAGCCAATATCCTGGACAACCTCAACAACACCAACGGCACCATCATTGGCGTTACGTGCTGCATCGTACTGATCCTCCTGGTCGTATCAGTCATCGTCCAAATCAAGCAGCCGCGGAAGAAGTACATCCTGAGGCGGGAGGACTTTGACCCCACCATGTTCCAGGAGGTGTTCCAGGAGCCGCCGCATTATGAACTCTGCACTCTCCGCAGCGCAGCGGCCACCTCCGCTGACCTGGCTGAGCTGGCCGAGGACTTCGAGAGCTACCACAAGCTCCGGAGGGCCTCCTCGCGCTGCGTCCACGAGCATCACTGTGGCTCCTCACAGCTGCCCAGCAACAAGGGCAGCCGTACCAACCTGAGCGCCCGCGAGGCCACGGCCGCCATCCTGACGGACCTCCCGTCGCAGCCCATGAGGCCGCTTCCTCCTCAAACCAACCGCAGGAACATTCTGGTAATGAGACACACCTACTCACAAGATGCCGCCGATGCCTGTGACCTGGACGATGACCTAGAGGAAGTGCCCACCACCAGCCACAGGCTGTCCAGACACGAGAAAGCAGTGCAGCGGTTAGTATCCATTGATTTTTGATGAGAAAAATTCATTTTGTTGCATATTTTGGAACGATTTACTCCCACCTTTAGTTCATTTTTAGCTCAGCTTCTCATTGATTTTTTAGCTGTTTTTATTTCATTCTTTTTTTGCCTTTATCTTCTCTTTTTTGTCACTAAGACAGCTGTCGCGGTTAGTTAGTTGGGTTTGTAAGCTGTAGAGATTCAGAAGATGCTGTAAAGTTCACCCAAAAATGAAAGTTCTGTCATTAAAGGGTTAGTTCACCCAAAAATAAAAATGAGCCTATATTTTACTCATCCTCAAGGCATCCTAGGTGTATGTGACTTTCTTCTTTCAGACAAATCCAATCAGAGTTATGGCAGGGAATGTGTTATTTTATTACTAAAGTAATTGCTCACTAAGACCAACAGAAAATGAAAAGTTGCGATTTTCTAGGCTAGGATCTATGCTCTCATTCCAGTGCAGCAGGAGCAATAATATTACAGTGCGCCTGAAAATACACTGCTCAAAAAAAAAAAAAAAGGGAACACTTAAACAACACAATGTAACTCCAAGTCAATCACACTTCTGTTAAATCAAACTGCCCACTTAGGAAGCAACACTGATTGACAATCAATTCCACATCCTGTTGTGCAAATAGAATAGACAACAGGTGGAAATTATAGGCAATTGGCAAGACACCCCCAATAAAGGAGTGGTTCTGCAGGTGGTTACCAGAGACCACTTCTCAGTTCCTATGCTTTCTGGCTGATGTTTTAGTCACTTTTGAATGCTGGCGGTGCTTTCACTTTAATGATAGCATGAGACGGAGTCTACAACCCACACAAGTGGCTCAGGTAGTGCAGCTCATCCAGGATGGCACTTCAATGCGAGCTGTGGCAAGAAGGTTTGCTGTGTCTGTCAGCGTAGTGTCCAGAGCATAGAGGTGCTACCAGGAGACAGGCCAGTACATCAGGAGACGTGGAGGAGGCCGTAGGGGTGCAGAACCGCTAACTCCGCCTTTGTGCAAGGAGGAACAGGAGGAGCACTGCCAGAGCCCTGCAAAATGACCTCCAGCAGGCCACAAATGT
>JAUMHE010000082.1:7784194-7808286 GCA_032359235.1 Enteromius mattozi
CTGTGAATATTGTAACAGTTCTATTTGAATAGGCTGAATATTAAAATGTAACGTATTCCTGGAATTTGTCCTTGCAGGACTGAATCATGAGTTGTCAGTCTTCTGAAAATGATTTTCCATGCTTTCTAGGCCCGGTTTAACAGGCTCGTAATTTTTATGCGGGTGAATGACGTTATAGGATGAGTGAAAGGGCTGTTTGAGTGATTCTGCGTATGTTTCTGAGAGAGTTTATGGTGAAAGCAAAGATTCCTGAAGACCTTTAATCAAATCACTGACATGTTACTGAAGATGGTTGACGTTTGTTAAAAAAAATGTGTGGATTTATTTGTGCAGTCGTTTTATTTGGGGCAGTTGAAGTTATATGGTCACTGTTAGGACCTTGTTCTTGATGTATGAATTTGTGTATGTGGTCTGCTGAGTTATGGCATAATAAATTTAATGGAGCTGAAACTAATAGCCACTGATCTAGATTGACGGCCACATTGTGTTTGTCTGTTCTAAAAAACACACTAGTCTTTACATTCACTTTTTAATAGCTAATGACAACATATATAAAACTAAACGATAGGTGTTAATAGCTGCAGTTTTAATGATGTTTATTAGAAATAAATGGTGACTAACTGATTTCAGACAGGATTTAATCAGCCTATGTCTATTCTGAGATATTTTCATTTTGTTTAGTTTCAAAGTAAAACAAAGCTATTTATAGTTTTTCATTTTTCTAAGTTCATTAATTTCACATTTGAAGTAGATTAAAATGTTATATATAATGTTATGTATTTAATATTTAATATGTGGAATGATTCAGATTTTTAAAAGATTTCTAAGGGTATTTTATGCTCATTTGATCAAAAATAAGGGAAAAACATAATAGTAATATTCTAAAATATTTTTTACAATTAAAAACCAAATATATTTTGCAATATGTATGTATATATATATATATATATATATATATATATATATATATTTCATTTTATTCATTTCATATTCATTTTTTTGATTAGATAAAAAATAAAAGATTCATCAAAATAAAAACTGTATTTTATTAAAAAAGTTTGCGAATATACTCTTCAAATATATTATATTATTATTTTTTTTTTTGACCACAACAATGTCATGACATGACATAAAAGAAAACTTTCCCTCTCCTCAAATCATCCACTTTCAAGGTTTTTCTCTGCGTTCTCCATATAGCCTGGTTTATAGAAAAGCTTCAGCCTCTGTTCTTATGCAGTGCAAGTGTGTCTGATGGATTCTAACAGCATTGTGACCATGGACTGTGTGGGGAGAGTGATGCAGATAGTGAGAAAGCACTTAATATGTATTTAGGGCTTTTTTCAGATAGAGCTGTAGCCTGCCGCCTCCCCTGCTGCTCTGAAAGCTTGTGTCAGGCTGTGAACAGCATCCATCTCTGTCTGGGGTCCTGAAAATGTGGCATGGCAGATAGAGAGAGTGCAGATTGATTCCTGTAGCCAGGGGTTTGCTTCAGGGTGAAAGAGGTCTGCGTTTAAAAAGAGGCTTTAATGAGTCGTCTTGGAAGGTGGTCTGCGTGGTTCTGCTCCATGGCTTTTGTTTTAACGCTACGTGATTCTCTCGCTTGCTGTTTCTGTGGAGTGAGACACAGCACTTTTTGTGTCAGTTCTGTTTTCTGCATACTGCGTAGAGAGTTTGGCAGCGTTATGTGTAAACTGTTGATGAAGCGTTTACGTACAAGCCCATACTTGCATGTGTGATATCATGTGACTCAATATTTTGTGATAAACGGTTTCTTTATTATATACTTAGCCTAAAATATTAACAACTTTATTTGAACTTTCTCAGATAAAACATGCGTCTTTGATTCTTATGTATTTTATACATTTTGTGATAATTCAATTTCCTACCGTTAATAATGTCCTATCCTAACAAGCCATACATCAGTGGAAAGCTTTTAGATAATGTATAATTCTCATTTTTCAAAAAAATTACCCTTATGACTGTTCTTGTGGTCCAGGGTCACATATAATATAAAAAATATATATAAATGAATGGCTACTAGGCTACTGTGCAAAATGATTAATATTTCCAGTGAAAATCTACCTGAATCTAACAATAATTCAAAATATTTTCATCTTTTATTTTTTTTTTAAATCTATAGAACAAAATAAATATGAAATATTTAGTGAAAAAAAGCACAAGTGCAGTCCTATTTCAAATCTGTAATTATAAAATATAACATGTTTGTGAATGTATTGCTCATATTAAATATACACCAGTGTAACAACATTTTATGGCACTTTTTACCTTTTTTGGAGCAGTGTTATTTTAGTATTATTTCTATATTATTTATTAAGGTTGACATATTATTAATATTAATAAATATTTTGAATTATTGTTTTATATTTTAATTTTAATTTAAGCTTTAGTAGTTTTATGTGTTGTTGTCAGTTTTATTATTAGATCTTTATTTATTTATTATTGAAATTTTATTTTACTATTTAAACTTAACTCTTCAGTTACACATTTTAAAAATATTTTTCATCAATATTTAATCTACCAAAAAATAAAATAAATATGGTAAACATAAACCGCACTGTTTTTGAGCTTGACTGTGATGCCATGACTAATAGATGGAGACCTGATCTGTTTAAAAAGCTCAGTTTCTCTGCCAATACTGATCCAGGTATCAGATATGTGTAGCTCTTTATTGATGTGCACAGAATTGAGAGGACAAGAAATGGCAGGAAGACGGATGGGTGGGGTGAGCAGAGGACATAAGCCGGACTTAAACGTCCTCATGGCTCAACATGTCAGAATATGTGGCCTAACCTTTAAGCCCTGGATGCCGTCTATGCGCTTTTCAAGCATGAGGATGACTCAAACTCTGCATTTTGCTTCCTTGACATCTGATATTTGTGATGTGTCTGTGCTGTGCATCTGCGCTATCCAAATCTGAGGAAGCGTCAGGGGACTTGACATCATCTCTGACAGGTGAGACATCCGCAGGCTCAAGAGATGCTGTGAAGTCAGACGGGATGTGACAGAAGTGAGAGAAAAAACATAACTGCTTTCTTTGACTTTATATGAAACATCCAACAGACAGAATTTGACACCTATTGAGAAGTCATTTACTGTTTAAATATGTGTCTTAAGGCCAAACGTCTGTTATAAATCCCTTGTTTAGTCCATTAAATCTTTTTCTTGCCAATGAAAGAATCTGTTGTACTGTAAATATTCACAGATATTAACAAACAAAGCCACAAGGTCACTGTAGATACGTGGGCATGCAGAAAATCCCTGCTGTATCAATGAACAGCTTGATTTTATGGAAACAGAGCTCTTGCTAATCAATACAAAATCTCCTAAGTCCTGCTTAAAGCATCGAGCGGCTCCCTGAGAAGACGTAGCGCATGGCTCTCCGGCGACTGATGGGGCAGCGACGCAGTTTAAACGTGTCGACTGGCTCCTCTCAGATGAATGCTGGTTCATGCAGACTGTATGAAGGGATCAATAGAGATTTGGTGTTATAGAGACCTGTGTTATTTATATTTAAAAATCTTAAAATTGTAAATAAGTGATCTCTTTCCAGACATATGTCTCAGTCAGGGGCCCGAGAATGAGTTAAGAAGGGGAGTGGGAGACAGTCAAACAGTTCACAGCGTGAAGCAGGTGGGTGTAAAACTCCCTCCAGCAGACAATGACAACTTCCTGCCTGCTGAGACGAGCCCAGTCAAATCACACAAACCAGACAACAAGCCTGTTTACAAATCACTGAAGATTTTTATGTCTATCTGTCTGTCTGTCTTTCTTTCTTTTTGCTGTCTGTCCTTCTCTTCCATATGTCTATCTATCTATCTGTCTGTCTGTCTCTCGGTCTGTCTGTCATTGTCTAGGTTTTGAAACATGAATTAAATGTTTTTGTAGAGTAACTCCATTTGCAGACATGCAATAGAGTTCTTATGTTCCAGCAAACAGTTGTGACAATTGCACTTACAGTTTAGAGAACGCTAACCTGATTCAAAAAATGTGCTAAAGCGATTGAGAAAAACTGTAAAATAGTCTTCATAAGTGATGATGCATCAGGATCAGGATGCATTATCTGATCACCAGCCAGGCATTTGTCATTTTATGAAACAAATCGGTTTCAAATCATTTGTAAAGGAATGGAAAGCTCTATTCCATCCGACATCTACTCACTTATGTGCAGAGGATTTCATCTTCCACTCCTTCATTATGACAGGTTTATACAGTATGGCCATACTATTAATATGGTATAACCATATCCATTAATATTTTAGCTACATTTAGCTAAATTTCTCTCCATCTACGTTTTCCCCCCAATTTTATTTATTTATTAATTATTCTCTCTACACCTGTTGCTTTTACCACAATCAGGCTTAATGATGCACTAAAGTGATACTAAAAGCTAATTGATTTGAAAGGTTACTCTGATTATGATGGTTATTTATGCAGAAGGAGACACATTTTATCTCTTCTCTCTTTCGACTTTTTCTGACCTGTTTTTGCTGGAAACAAATGATGTTACTCCGTTTTCATGTCCAGAATGATTGGTCAATTTAAGCATCAGAAGAGTGTTTAGGCTGTCAGCCTCTCTGGAGTTCATGAAGTGATTTCACTCACTCATGGAAAGATTCAAATACCAAAACCTTTACAACACAGTTGTAAGAAATGGAGTAAAAAAACTGTTGTTTTATCACTTGTTCAGTCCATCCATCCGTTCTTCCATCCATCCATCCATCTATCCATCTGTCCGTCGATCCATTCATGTGTCCATCCATCTGTCCGTCCGTCCGTCCTTCCATCCATTCCTCCGTCTATCCATCCATTCAACCGTCTGTCCATCCATTCATGCATGCATGTCTCTTTCCATCTATCTGTCCATGCATCAATCATTCATCCATCCATCCATCCATCCATCCATCGATTTATGCATCCATTCATCCATCCATTCATTCTTTTTTTATTTCCTTACTTTCTACATTTTTCTTTCTTTCTTTTCTTTCCACATCCTTTCTTCCTTTTCATTCTTTTCTTCGTCCACTCTTCCTTACTTCTTCTATCCTTCTTTTTATACACACTTTTTCTTTAATCACACTTTCTTTCTTTCATCCCACATCCTTTCTTTCTTTTCTTCATCCATTCTTCATCACTTCTTTCTGTCCTTCTTTTATCTCTCCTTCCTTCCATCATCCATCCTGCTTTCCTTCCTTCTGTCCTTCTTTTTATACACACTTTTTTCTTTAATCGCCTTTTAATTCTTTCTTTAATTCTTTCTTTCTTCTCTCCTTCCTTTATTCCATCCACTCTTTTTACTTAATTTGTTCTTTCCATCCATCCAAGTCTTAAATGGAAAATACCTGTTTTTAACATACGTTGTGTTCATATTTACAGAAGCAGCCAGTGTTTCTTGTGTCAGATGGATGAAAAAGGATAACAAATATTTTTTTTAATTAAATTGTGTTAGAGCAATTGTACAACTTGACTCAACTTTTCAACTTCACAACTCACTCTTTTTGTTCCTGTTCTGTTGGATGCCTTACAGTCAAGAGTGGTGACAGTTCAGAGGTGTTCTTTCATTTGTATTCACTTTGGATAAATGTCACCGGAGGAGTGCTAGTTAGCGGGCAAATTAGCCTACCTGCCGACCTGGACTTCCTGCCGTGAAACGATCAACACACTGTTATTTTTTTCATTTATGTTTTTGTTTCCTTTCCACCCTCTACTCCTTTCAAAAGAAACAAAGTGATTGGAAAGGAATACTGGGCTAAAAAAAAAAAAGAACAGAAATCACCTGTTGTGCTTAAAACGCCCAATTTTACCTGGTGGGCTATTAAACCCTCTTGCCTGCGTGAATGTAATATCAACAGGCATCTTTCCTGTGAATAGTACTGAATAAGACTGAATGAATGATGGTGAGCTCTGAACCCTGCAGAGCCGAACACACTTTCCCTCCCAGTACAGAACAAACATCTGTTGTGTGATGAATAAAGCAACGTTTTATAAAAGTATATTTCAGATATACAGCTCCGCACCCTTCCTTCCCACCCACCACACACACACAACTGCAAATCATGTTTGCTAAATGGTTAGGTGTTAAGCTGACAGAGATGACAGTGCCCTTGCACAATTATTCATAGTTATAAAAAGACACCTTGACACTCACTGGTTTCTCATTGACCCCGCTGAGGTCTGCGCTCTCGCACTCCCCCATTTCACCTGCTGACCTTTTGACGGGTTTCACAGCAGTTTTCATCCATCCGCTCTCTTCTGACAGCGCATAAACCGTGAGCTCAACCCTGACATCTCTGAAAGCTGTCCTTCAAACAGCATGACCCAGGCTCAGTTAATACTTACAAATAAGCTCTGCCTTTCTTACCGCTTAAATAGTGCATTTTGATAATAATTATAAATGTTTCCTGAGCATTAAATCAGCTTATCAGAATGATTTCTGAAGGATCATGTGACACTGAAGACTGGAGTTATGATGCTGAAATAATAAATGACATTTTAAAATGCAAATTTATATATATGAATTTATATGAACTATTTTCTATTATTATTTGCAGCATTGAGTGAGGATATTTTTGAAGTTGCTCCTGCCTCATCCATGTTGTACGTATTTACTTTTGAGTTCTGGGAATTCTCTTTTAAGCAAAGAATATGGAGGCAGCATAATTAAGTCAAAAAATGTTGCCTCTGTAGGCAGATCAATAGGTTTTGGATCAGAGAAAAAGACTTTACCTGAGCCATTGCTACTGGTACAGTACATGGTTGTTTGTTTGTTTGCTTATTGTTGTTGTAAATGTTCACTTTATAATTATTTTAGGAACAATAATTATAGAATATAATTAACATGGCATTGTGTTTTTTTAAGAGTGTGAAGTTTTGCTCTGTTCTGTGTTGTTTGGTAATTATATGAATGGAAAGAGCCTCAGTTTTTAGCTTTTGTTAGATGGAGTCAGGATTATAAAACTAATGATTTGAAAAAACTTTTATAAATTGAAAAAGTAATTATTTGTTCATTAATTAATTTCAATGGAAATGGAAAACTAAAATAAATTGAGACTACATATAAGACATTACAGGCACGGAGATGCCAAAAAGGTTACTTATTATTACTAAAACTAAATTAAAATAAACACTAATGTTCAAAGAAAAAAAAAGCTTTTATTCAGCAGGAATGCTTTAAATTGATGCAATGTAACAATACTGTACATTTTACAGTTAATATTCTCGTAATATGAATACTAATAAGCATAGGTGTAACCATAAAATAAGGTGTTACCCATCTTAGTATCACAGGAATAAATTACATTTTAATATACATTAGAATAGAAAACAGTTTTTTTTAAATCGTAAGAATAATTACTTGTTTTTACTGTATTTAACAGTTAAATAAGTATAGCTTTGATGAGCTTTGAAAGAGAGAAAATAATGTTGAAATGTTTAAAAAAACATGTAAAAAAATCTTACTGACTCCAAACTTTTAAATACATGTCTAAAAATGAAATATGTACATAAATTAAAAACTTACATCAAAACCATTGCAGAAGCTAACAAAAAGTACTCTGAAATGCTAAATAAATTTGAAAAAGCATTTCCCGCAGTCACCACGGAATAATTATTCTTTCTTCTATTTTTAAACAGCAGACACTTGTTAGCAGTGCCACCTAACCTGGTCTATATGGACCTTTCGGCATTACTAAATTTCATGTTAATTAGAATCGGAGAGGGATAATGAGGATTATGGGTACTAGGATTTCACTCTAATGCTTATAAGGGATCAATGTTCTTTGAAAACAATTAGGGGAACACATCCTGTTATTCCTGCCCTCAGAATGAGGTTCAGTTTACCATGACTGCTCAGCGAACACGTTTTGGTCTGCCGCCTGAGATGGGGGAAGGGAAAGAGAGAGCGAAGGTGAACAATGAATAACAGAGGTGAGAGAAAAGACTAGAAGGCATGTTCAACGGTAGCCCTGGATGATTTAGGAATCGGAGGTGTTTGGAACAATTCCGTGTTGGTAGACCCCATCTGACTGGCCCACCTGGAGGCCACATGTGGAGGCCCTAGAGAGCGGCAGACTGGAAAAGCTACAGTCATCATTAAAGTGAAGGGTGAGGGGGCTCATTAAAACATTATTTATGTGAGCTGTGATATTTTATTACCACCATACGATTTCATTGTGCTCTGTAAGGGCATGTTCAGCAGAGAGAAGAATAACTTATTGTTAGGCTTCCTGAGACGCCCGTCGTTAAAAAGAGAAGTTGGGGTGTGAGGCCGTTTTGTTCCCAACGCACACGAGAGTGCAAAATTCTCCATCTTGTTAACACCTGTTTCTGTTGCTGTTTGTTTATGAACTGTTCGGGGAATGAACTCACTTAAATTTAAATGTTGACAGGTTATGTGAGCTCGCTGTGCACGGTTTACAAATGTTCTGCCTCAGCGCTGTTTATCTGGATGATTCCTAAAGCAATTTTATATTACTGTATTTTATTGTTAAATGTTTTTTTGATGAAATGGTTTATACAAAAACATTTGTTAAGATAATTAGTTGATGTTGAAATTATATTAAAATTGGTCTGACTCCTATGGAAGCCTTTTCCACCACTGAAAAAAAAATAAAAAAAGGTTATTGCGACTTTTTAATCTCACAATACTGAATTCTGAATTGCGAGATGTCAACTTGCAGTTTCTAATTATAAAGGCAGAAAGTTGCAATTACAAGAAAATTGCATGATATAAACTCAAATTACTTTATATGTCGGAATTCTGACTTTTTTCTCAGAATTGTGAGATATAAACTCACAATTGCAAGTTATTAAGTCCAATTTTAAGCAGAAACAAAGACTGATATGTTCTCAGAATTGCGTGTTAAAATCTTGCAATTGTGACTTTGTAACTTGCAATTCCAATTTTATATCTCGAGAAACTTAAGAATAAGTAAGTAAATAAATTAATTTAAGAAATATTTTAAATATTTCACAATATTACATTTTATTCTAGTAAACTGAGCATAAACATGTTCTTTAAAAACAATAATTTGTTGCAAAAACAAAAGTAAACAAAAAAGTATTCTTGGCTCCAACCTTTTAAAGAGTAGAGTACATTTTTAATTGTACTGAAGGTTTTTATATTAATAATTGTATTTTAATTTTTTAACAGTATTGAATGAGTTTCCTGTTTATTTATTCCATTGTTTGTGGCTCACCCATCATGGATCTATTTTTATTTTTTTTAATGTTCTGGGTTATATTTATACATGAGCTACTGTAAGAATCCATGATAAATAATAATCTGACTAAATAGGGTGTAAAAAATGTAATAAAATAAACATTCAATTATTATTAATTGTAATAATAATAATAATAATAATTTAATTACTTAATAATTGAATATGTAATAAATTAAACTATATATATATATATATATATATATATATATAATAAAGAAATTAACTGTATTTAGGGTATTACATACTGTAATACTACTACTAATAATGAATCCTTAAATAATTGATTCATGTAATACATTAATAACAATAATAATAATAATAATAATTAAATTTTTCAAGGATTCATGCACGTATGCCTTTGGTAATTTGTACCACATTCAGAAAGTCTGACACTGTCTGACAATTCCACCACTTGCTTATCCAGCTGCAACCACCCGCTGTCCTTCACTTCCCAAATGCCTGTTTTCTTTCTTGATTCAGATACTTTAGAGAAAACAAGGGTCCACACTGGTGTGATTGTGTGGTGGGCTATTTGTGGTGTGTCCAGGTGCTGCTTGCCCCCATCTGTTTGGGTGAGAGGGGACAGGAAGGTGTGGTGACTCTATAGAAGGTGAATTCATGCAGAAGTTTGTGGTGAAATCTGCCCTTGCAGTTTAGCAGATGGTGGGGGTTAGGATGGGGGGTGAGTCGTTGCTGGCATTATTTCGGGATATTTTAGGAAAAAAATCATTAAGTCCGGACTTCTCTTTCTCTAAATATATTATCTGCTAAATAAAACTGTTGTGAGGCAGCCTGACAAATGATCAGACTCATTTAGCCATACCTAAATCTCTCTCCTGGCAGTGTTAGCATGACCCAGTGCTAACATCCAATAACACAGCGCAGTTATGAAGAGACTTTATGTCACCTGCAAGAATATTTTATTAGTTAGGGAACTGTATCATTACTATAGTGTTGAGTAGTAAGATTTTTTAATTGTTTTGGAAGAAGTCTCTTATGCTCACTAAGACTGTATCTATTTGATCAAAAGTATAGCAAAAACAGTAATATTGTGGAATATTACTACAATTGAAAGTGATTTTTTTTACATTTTAATATGTTTTAGAATGTCTTTTTCTCTCATGTGATGGCAAAGAACTGCATTTATTTGGCAACTCCAAACTTTTGAATGATAGTGTATTGACAGTTTTATATATATATATATATATATATATATATTATAACTGTTATATATGTTATAACTGATTATAATGACATAATCTTCATTTTTGAGTGAACTATCCTGAATGCTACATTTGCAGAGAAAGGGCTAAATTAGTCTCGAATACAATTTCACACCCAACATACTGTACACTCAATGGTTCAGGGGGGTCTCTGAGATCTGTGGTCCACCTCTACATGTACTATCGATACGCCAGTGCTTTGTTTAAACACTGTTATTCCACCCAAAAGTGCACTTAGTACAGCTTGGTTAGGTCTCTACAGAAGGTGACCCAATGTAACCTAACTTGAGTGCAATAACACAGCTGCTCAAACCAAAACAAGCTCTTGTCTGGTACTTAAGTGACTGCTGCTGGCCCAGCGCATGGCCCTCACTGCTTACAAACACATATGAAGAGTGATGCTCTCAGCGGAACACTAGACATCTGCTACGGGCAGGAAACTGCTCACAGATGGACCTCCCTGTTTTCTAGGTAGTAGGGTTGACATCAAACAAATACTAGGAGTACAGAGCACAATTTTAAAGGCCAGAGTGTGAGATCAGGGCCTTGTAATGATGCTGTTGTGAATCTTAATGTTAGTTCGATATTTAAATCGATAATTAATAAAAATTTAAATTCTGTCATTAATTATTCACCCTCATGTCACCCTCGTAAGACCTTCCTTCATTAAATTGTGAATTGTTATTTTTGTTTTCTTTGCGGAAAAAAAAGGTATTCTTCTATTGTCGCGAACCTGAAGTTGAGCTACTGATGTCACATGGACTGTTATACCGATGTATTTACTAACATTACGTTTCTGGACCTGGATCATTTCAGTTGTGTTGCTGTCAATGGAGGGTCAGAAAGCTCTCAGATTTAATCAAAAATATCTTAATTTGTGTTCCGAAGATGAACGAAGGTCTTACGAGTTTGGAACGACACGAGGGTGAGTAATTAATGGCAGAATTTTCATTTTGGGGTGAACTAACCCTTTAAATTCCCATATTTACAGTTTTGATGCATGGCCAGATGTTTTAGTAGAAATAAGGACCTGTGTTTTGTTTTAAAGAAACTACTTGTTGTTTTGAATGCTCACTCTTAACACCTGGTCTTAAAGAAGTCTATATATCATTACTGTATGCACATACTAAAGGTGTTGAACTATAAGCAACTACTGCTAGCTGCATAATTAGCTGAATTTCTGCTCAAACCTTTTAACGAGCAAAATACCCTATAGATTTTTAATGAACCAAACAGGAAGAACCGATTCTGGGGATTTTACACAGATTATGTGGATTTGTGAAATTCACCTGACACTGTCTGAAACTAGCTCTAAGGCTGACAGCCCAAGTCAAATGGACTTTATAGACCGTTATAGTTTGAATACTTCAACGCACTAATAAAAAGTACAGTGTGTACTTCTGTACAGTATGTTCCCTGTTTGCTGGAAATGGGGAAAGTAGATCATATTGAATGTGTGATAGGCTTTTGCTATAAGCTATGCGTGTGTATTTTCCTAAAAGGTAGTCTGTTTAGGTTTAGTTTGGTATTGTTTGTAGCTTCATAAAATTAAGGTTGAACTGCTGATGTCACATGGACTATTTTAACGATGTCCCTACTACCTTTCTGGGTCTGGAACGTGGTAGTTGCTGTCTACGCAGGGTCAGAAAGTGCTTTGATTTCACCAAAATATGTTAATTCATATTCTGAAAATGAACAAAGGTCTTACAGGTTTTGAATGACAGAATTTTCATTTTTGGCTGAACTATCACTTTAATAGACCTTAACCATGGTTAGATACCATATTGAATTTTACGTGGATGAGAACAATGATGTGCTGGATAAACTTACAGCCTTACAATGGCATGCGCTATATAAAGGTTGTTTTTATCTACTGAGTAAGATGTTTCATCAGCTGAACAATAGGTATGTTGTTAAACAACAGTAGGCTACAATCCAATGAACACACTGTACCTCTATCTCTCACAGCCTTGTTTTCTTTCCTGTTGAAAATGAAATATGCCACTACCCTAACTATGAATCCCACAGGAAGAACCAATTCTGAAGGTTTTACACAGATTATATGGATTTGTGTAATTCACCTGACACTGCCTGAAATTAGCTCTAAGGCTTTCAAACCAAGTCAAATGGAAGTCATTGGCTGGATCCTAGTTCACATACTACTTCAGTGATCTTTGCTGGAGATGGAAGATAAATAGTTTTAAACATATGGTAAGCTAGTTTGGCAGGATACCACAAGCATCTTTGTCATCTTTGCCTTTTAATATCAACTAAATTGATTAATTAAATTTTTTATATACATGTTACCTTATTCCAGATTAATATGCTATAAGCAATTCGTAGTTTTTTTTCTGCAAAATGTTTAGCATCCCGGCCACATAGCAACACCGGCTCAACCAATAGTGTGAGTTTGGGGCGAAGCTTTCTGTATATCCAACCAATGGCAGCAGAGTGTTTAGGAAGTCAGTTTGAAAGCAGATTTTTCTTTGAGTGATGCTAATGATGACCTTTAAGGTGCAGTATCATTTAAGGTTTATGCTTTTAAAAACATTCTCACTTTTCTTTGCCTGAAGTCAAAAGTAAACTTTCTAAAACTCCTCCTTCTTCCTAATGCAGAAATTATGGGTAATAATAGCTCAAAAATAGCTTTCACTGACATACTTTCAAAATGATGATTTTGGATGCTCTAATTCTGCTCACATCCTACATGGCATACTATATGAATTAGGATGCAGCCGTAGCGAAAACTGTGCTCAGAATAGCAATAAAATGCCAATCTCTACTTACATTATGTCTCACAACCTCTTGTGGATCGTTTCATCTCATCCCTGGATTTGACTGCTCATATACTATCTAATTAGCCTGCCGGGTCGGCGTATTTCAATTACTCTAACGAGGCCTTCAGGATAAAGCATACGTCCCCAGTTAAACTTTATTGTTTAAATTTCATTGTCTAATGTCCAGACAGTAGTATTTAGAATATTGCCTCCCGGATTCCTCAGACCAGTGAGGGAGAGGAAGAAAAAGTGGTTTGATTTCTGGTAGCATTCCCATGCAGCAAAACATCAGCAAATCTTTAAACAATACACTCTTGATTCTCATAACCTTCACTTTTTCTCTGTATAATGAACTATTTGAGCCTAAAGAGCTTTGAGTTATTCTGCAGGCAATGCATTATTTATTTTGCATGCATGTTCTTCTACTCTGCTGATCATTTTAATGTTTTTTATTATATTATATATTTTTCATTTTCCCTTATTACATGTCATTTTTTCCGGTGATCTATATTAGTTAGCTGTTCAAGTGATGTGTATGTGTTTATTATTTATGATCGCTTGCAGATACTGCCTTTGCAGTCAGTTTGCATGTTCAGTTTTGAGAACTTGAAATGAATCAGTCAAACAAGAAGTGATGCCACAAGCTCAAGCTAATTGGAAATTTAAATAGCATCTCTAATCATTTCTTCTCTGGTGAGTTTTGGACGACTCCTAAATGTGGGCATAAAAAGATGGCACTAGTCATAAAATAAGCTTATACTGCGTGTTCAACAGTCAGTTTAGAAAAATATCTAAATTCATGTGAAAGCAGAGACTTTTGAAAAAGAGAATATTTTTGTAAAATTATATATTTTATATATAGTATTTTATGCTCACCATCAGTAATAATGTGAAATATGTTACAAATTAAAATAACTGTTTCCTATTTTAATATTATTTAGTACTATGGATTTTAATTATTAGCATCTTCAGTATCACATGATCCTTCAGAAACCAAAATATTGATTCGTTGTCCAGTAAATATTTCTTATTATTGTCAATATTAAAAAAAGCAGTCCTTTTTAATAATTTTAAGACGTGTTAATCTTACCGACTCCAAACTTTTGAATGAAAGTGTATATACATGTTTAATGTTTACCACATTCCTAATGGAGTCTTTGGAGAATCTAACTCATGTTTTGGAGTTTGAAAGTGAATCCATGGGAATTGAGCACCTCATAATGCAATTATTCAGTCTCCTTAATACCTTAATTGGTTTAGATCTACATTAAAATTCATGTTGTTTTAATAATGTGCTGCATTTCAATGTGGCGTACACCATCAGATTTTATTTTCCTTCTCTCTAAGATGTTAATAAGCTTATTAGCCAGTGTTTTTAAAGGCAATATCTCTCTCACACAAGCATTTTTCTTTTCTTTGCCCCACATTTTGTGTCTCGAGAGACAACAGAATGCAGGTCATTAGGTATTAGGCTTATAGTAAACATTAGTTCATCATACAAGTCTCTATATTTTCGTTAACACAGGGTTTTGAAGAGTTCACTCACCCCATACTATATCAGACTTTTTTCTAAAAGAATGTTACAATGAAAGTCTGTGGGGTTCAAAAGAGCTTTTGTCCAGACCTGTATATAGTGAAGTGTTCTTAGAAAAATCTTGTTTTGTGTTTCACATAAGAAAGTGAATAAATGCTGACAGAAATTTAATATTTGGGTGAACTATCCCTTGAAGCTATCATTGTTTCTCCTCGTCCTCCTCCAGTTTTCTGTTGTTGATGTGTTGATGTCTGTCTTCATTTTGGTGCTAAAATATGATCAGCAAATTGCTTGGAGGATGAGGAAAGCGTGTATGTTTGTGCTGACAGCACTTTGAGTGTCTGGCTGTTCTAGACGGGACGTGGATTCACTGAGGAACTGTCTATAATCTACCTCAGCTGTGCCTGCAGCTGTGCGACATGCTCTGTCCTGTCAAGACGTCATGTCATTCATAGCTGTGCTGCATCACTTTGTCTTTCTCTTCATCTCTCTCACTCATTCTCTCATTAGCGCCGGCTTACAGCCGACTCGTGCGACATTGTGTCTGCTTGCATTTCCTTCGTCTTCTTTTTATGGGACAAATTACACCCCACACGTGTGATTAATTGGTTCCACTGGAGCCGAGTAATTATTTACATTCCCACCTTTGCATATCTGAGGACTTCATAAAAAAAAAACCTGGCTTGCCGATCAAGTGTTGGTCTTTTCCCGCATCGTGGCACCAGTATGTTGGTGTTTAATTATACAGCAGATGAAGTTGTTCTCTTGTTATTATCTTTGTGCCATTAACAGCATGTACTTCGAACCTGATTTACACTCGGCTTTCTCAGTCTGGGCATGTGTGCGAATGTATCGATCAGTAGTTGTAGCTGGCAACTGGCTAAAGATGTAACTCACCACTTTACGAAAGCTTACTATTTCTCATACACTATGGTTCCAAAGTTTCAGCAGAATTGGTAAAAAAAAAACAGCAGTGATGTATTAAATTTATCAGAAATCAGAAAGTATAAGACAATTATAAAGTTAAATAAATGCTGTTCTTTTGAACTTTGTAAAAAAAACAAAACAAAAAAATGTTTCTTGGTTTCCACAAAAATATTAACACTTTATTTTGGAATATTATATGTCATATTTATATATTAAATATATTTTAATATAATATAAATTATTTGAATAGAAATGTAAACATGAAAATACTAGTGCTGTCAAACGATTAATCGCGATTGATCACATCGAAAATAAGTTTTTTAGTTTACATAATATATGTAGGTGTACTGAGTTTATTATGTATAAAGATATACACACACATTCAGTAAATATTTAGAAAATATTTACATACATTTCTATATTTATGTTATTTTATTATATATAAATAAATTTAATTTATAAACATTTTTCTAATATAAATGTGTTTGAATTTATATGTACAAAATAAAATAAAATAAATATACACAGTACACACATATTGTGTAAACAAAAAGTTTTATTTTGGAGGAGATGAATCACAATTAATTGTTTGACAGTACTAATTTATTGCCAGAATTCTGCTAAAAATACAGCTTTGCCATCACAGGATTAAATTAGTTTTTTTTTTTTAAATATATTACAACAGAAATGTACAAATTTGTGCAAATAAATGCAGCCTTTTATGAAAATGGTGAAACTTTCTGTGATTACTGACCATTTATTTATTTATTTAAAATTCAAATTGTAAACAATTCTATAAAACTGTTTAAAAAAAATAATCATTTTTATTATTAATTTAATGCACCCATACTAAAGAAAAGCAAACCTTATACTGACCCAAATTTTTTTTTGTATCTGTTTTATTAAACTGGTACATTTCTATTTGGGGCCAGACCAATTTTGTAAAATGTGAAAAAATCACAGTAAAGCCAAATTGAGGACAACAACTATATCCATCCAATCTAGGGAGCAAGTAAAAAGGAACAAACAAAGCTATTCACTGCAGTTAACAATTATAATTTAATATTGGATAATAGCCCCACCCATTTTGAGGTCCACCCAAATGGCAAATCTTGCCCGTAAGTGAACTCAGAATAGACACACGCCTTTACAGTTCAGTCATGAGTCTGAACCCTATTTATTCATAAAGGTGAGCGCCCTCAGCTGCTGAAGGGCTTCAATACTACAATGCTGACATGCAGCTGGGGATAGTGATAGTGTAATTTGCTGCAGGTTTTGCCCAACTCTTGGAGGCCAAGCGTGTAATTAAACCTCTAAAAATGTCAAATGTTCAGAGCGACAGGCATTATGGGTCTTATCACTGCACCTCCAGGGGTGTGGGTATTTGTGTATGCATGGGTGTTAGGTGGTATATGACGGGTTAATGTGAACCGCATGCCTTTCAGTGGAGTTTTGTGTCACGGTAAGCATATACGTAGCAATTGGCATCAACAACCGGGCACCTGAAATGTCATTCAGTGACTGCTTTCAATGCCTGCTTTAAACAGATTTGTACAACTTAGAAGAACATTTGATTTCTCTTGTCATCTCTTTTGAGAGCCTGTGAAGGTTTGCGTCTTAAAAAGGCTCCTGTGATTTGGGGGTGGCTCACTGCCTGTGTCACGCTCTGGCATTTAAATGTCTCCAAAACCAAAGCTTGGTAGAGCGTGCGTGTGCAAAATTCCTCAATACTGTCAACTAAAAATGGTTTGTGTTATGAGTTAGAATCAATAAGGTTTTGCGACAAAATAGCCTAGCTGCATCTCAGAGGTTGCCCTTTTCCAGCACAGGAGACTTTAATTACATTCTCAGTGTGTCGTTTAAGTGTTAGCTTGGTTTTAGATGTTAAATGTGGATAAATGAAACAACTGAGGTATTTGGTTATTAATAATTCGATATTATTATGGACATATTTTCAGATCTCTTTTAGAACTTTAGAGGAGATACTTGAGGGCTTTTTTCTTGGAAGAAAATACTCAAGCAATAGACTTCATTTGCAACTGGGACTGTGACACATGTCCATGTGACATCCGTGACTCAACTTCAGTTTTGCGACGATAGGAGAAAACTTTTTTTTGCGCGAAGAAAACAAAAATAACATCATATACTCAATCATTCTTCTCCTATGACTTACGTCTTCTGCAATTTTAGAGAATATTACTGCATAAGCGTACGCTTTCTTCTAGGCGCAAACAGTCGCAGATTACGCGCATGTGCGTGCTTTCACCCGGGTGTAAACAAGGCTGATTACATCAAATACATTAAAGCTTGCATATTCTGTGCGTTAAGCATAGAGGAAGATGTAAGTCACGGGAGAAGAGTAAATTATGTTATTTTTGTTTTATTTGCGCAAAAAAGTTTTCTCGTAGCATCGCAAAAGTGAATATGATCCACTGATGTCACATGGACTGTTTTACCGATGTTTCTACTATGTTTCTGGATCTGGGATCACTTCAGTTGTATTGCTGTCTATGGAGGGTCAGATGGCTCTCTGATATAATCAAAAATATCTTAATTTGTGTTCCGAAGATGATCTAATGAGGTCTAATGAGTTTGGAATGACATGAGGGTGAGTAATTAATGACAAAATTTAAATTTTTGGGTGAACCAACCCTTTAAGGGTTTTCATACTGTGGTCAAGGGAAAAAAAATGTAGAGAAAAAATATTTTAGGTTTAAATGTTTTAGGTCTGTCAATGTTAAATAAAATTATTACACGGCTTTGTGGAATACTCGATTCTCATTGGTCAGTCTCCACATTTCAAGGTTTGTTATTCCCAGATAACAACCGGTAAAGCTAATAACACAGGCTCATCCGGGTACTAGAATCATCTTGACCGTTAGTAATTATACGCATCACTCCGCTGCCGCTGACAGTTTGGCGCCATCCTGTGGTTTAAAAATGCTTAACTACGAGTTAAAATGGAGGACTAAACATTAATTTCAGCATGTACGGAAAAAGCAAAGGCAATGGATTTCAGCAGTGGATGTTTATACCATTGCTTGAAGCAACTGCATGCCATATTTTTAGATGAAAATAAACAAGCTAAAAACAACTGGAAAATAAATGTATTGCTTTTAGTATTAAGCCTCAAATGTGAATTATACTGTATATCAGACTGGTTTTTTCCTTTAAATAAAAAGTAAAAATATGCATAGTATTATAATTCTATACTAAAACTAAAATAAAACCAATGCAAAAATCCTTAAATTAACCTGTAGAAAGAAAAGAACACATCTTAAGCACAAAGAATAATAAAAGTTGATTTTGAACTATTAATTTTGTAGCGCTGATATATATATATATCAGCATGGATGAATTTTGTGCAAACAAAAGTGAGAGTAAAGACATTTTATAATGTAAAAAATAACTTTTTATTCATTAAAGAATTCTGTCAAAAGAAGTATCAGGATTTCCACAAAAATATAAATCATCTGAACTGTTTTCAACATTGATAATAATATGACAACATTGATAATAAAATGAATTTTCAACATTGATAATAATAAGAAATGTTTCTAAGGCACCAAATCAGTATTTTAGATGATTTCTGAAAGATCACATGACACTGAGGACTTAATATTGTAATCATAACGATAAAAATATATATATATATTATTTTGGCTTTTTAATTTTTTATGATACTGGACTTTTTTCAGCGAAGTGTACTGTCAGCTCACAGACCCTCACAGTGAGAGCTCGGTGTTGCTTCTTCTGTTTGGCAGCACCGCTCATGTTCTCTTCTGGAGGGAGTCTGCAGCACAGGAGGATGACTTTATCCGACAGTGATAGTTTCACGAGGAGATAAACGTATTGTGAGTGGAGATAGTAGTGCACCCAGGGAACCTTGATCTTGGCTAGTGTGCTGGTATTGCTCTTGAAAGCTTTGTATGTCATATGTACCGATGATTTATATTTTAAGTCATGTGGAATATAGACATCTAAATAAAAAAAATAAAAAAAGAGTAAAGTGTGTTCTCTGTACCTTCACAGTTAAATGAATAGTTCACCCAAAAATGAACGTTTGCTGAACTTTTTTTACCCTCAGGACATCCAAAATATATATTTTTTAATGTTTTTTTCTTCCTCTTAATACAATTGGAGAAATTCAGCATTACATCACTTGCTCACCATTAGATCCTCTGCAGTAAATAAGAGTCCAAATAGCTGATAAAAACATCCACATGTAATCCACGTGACTCCAGTCCATCAATTAATGTCATATAAAAGTGTTGTGTTTGTTATAATTTTCTGTTTAAATATGACTGCTCTGTCTCTGATTGCTTTGTCCAGTACAAAATCATCTTATCTGAATAAGGAGAGAAAAATGCACAGATTAAGCACCTTTAATGAGTGAGAACATTCCAAAACAGTTTGGTTGGGATTTGATGCAACAGAGGATGGACATTAAAAAAATTATTATGAATTATGGACTCATTACTTGACTTAAGTGATGGACTGGAGTCGTGTGTATTGCTGTAATGTTTTTATCAGCTCTTTGGGCTGTTTCGTTCTGACGGCACCCATTCACTGCAAAGGATCAATTGGCGAGCAAGTGATGCAATGCTACATTTCTCCAAATCTATTCAGATAAAGAATCAAACTCATCTTTATCTTGGATGGCCTTAGGGTTTTCTACAAATGTCAATTTTTTGAGTGAACTATTCCTTTAAAATTACTCCAAAATCAATAGTCCTGTAGTTCTACACGAGCGACCTGGCAAAAAGTCAACCTTGACCTAGATTTGTTGTTTTAAGGTGCAGGTTAAATGCACCTTAACAAATACCTTTTCTTTTTCAATGTTTATGAGCCTCAGGCTCTTCTTCATGCCTTTGAAAATGCTTCATGTATGATTGTTTCAATGACCTTGTGATTGCGGGCTGGCTCAGGGGCCGTTACTCTTGAAGAGAGCCACATAACTACAGAGCTATGGCTTGCTTTCAGCGTCAAAAAAGCTTTGTCTGTTATAGGATAGTCAGCAGCAGCTCCATCAGAGGCCTTGTAGAGAAACAGACAGTTAAAAATAAAGGCTGGATACCTTGGGAGAGTCAGGGTGTGACGGGCTGAAATTGCTGGGTATGCTGTCCCAGATTTAAATCTGACTTTGTATGTGGCCAGCCAGCCCAAAACTACTCTTTAACAGCTCTAAAGCTATTGCACTGAACATAACCCTCAATATGTCAGTCTTTAAGTAGTATTGTTTTCGCAAGTAGCCTGCAATTGTGGCTGCCTACCCCCAACAAGTCAAATTCAGCTCCAGCCAAGCCCTTCATCAATTTCGCCCAGTTGTTGGCTGTCAACATGTGGGAGAAAGGAGAGGTTTTTGTGTGTCTGTGTGTGCATTACATATTTTCTTCTTCTTTTTTTGCATAAAATGGACAGATCAACGCTTAAGATCTTAAGATAAGCGGTTGGCTGTTATTCGATAGTTGACAGATGTTGTGTGCTCAGATGTGTAATCTGTTTAAACGCTGTTGGTTTAACAGAATGAGAGTTCACTGGACCCAAAAGCAGTATTAGATTTGAGATGGAAATGGTTCTGTCTGGCTGAGAAAAATATCAGTAGAGGATAAAGAGGTTGCTGGTGGAAAATTCCATTCTCGCATTGAAAAGCAGTAAATGTTTACCAACTGACATGCACACGCTGCACCTGGGAAACTGCTGTGATGGTTATTTGCTCAACCAGCTATCACTTTGAATGTGGTTTTTTTATGTTCGGGTTTGCCTCTGATTTTCTCTTTGTCACTTACAGATTATAGGAGAAAATCACAAAGATTTTGGTTGGGCGTTTGTTTAGTATTTTTATAATACCAAAATTATTTGTATCTTTATAAATGTTGCTATGACAAATTTTTGTGTTTGGATAGAACTGAATGTGGATACAGCTGCATCAAAATTTAAAGAAAAGCCTAATTATTATATAGGGTCTATAATTTATATTACAGATTCCCTGTATTGTATAATTAATACTATGATTTATTGTTCTTTATTACAACCTTCATGTAAAATAATGTTGTTTTTTAAGCTTAAAATATAAGTAAATATAAAAACAACAGTGTAACTATATAACTCAGATTTTAATAATCCAGCCCGATGTCACAACAGTTCGTACATATGTAACGAGGTGGCTAATTCATACAAATTTGTACGGCCTCACTCATACGATTTTTGCCAAGTCGTACCTATTTCACAAGTTGCACAATTCGTATAAATTTGTACGAATTACCTACACCTAACCCCACCTCTAAATCCTGGGGTTTAGACAAATTGTACGAAATGTGAGTTTGTGCGAATTCTGTGCAAATTAGCCACCTCGTAAAATACATACAATTGGTCATGACAATTTATTAATCTGACAAATTTATTTTCTTTCGTTTATTATGTGATTTAGGCCTGGTTTCATAGACCTGGCTTGGACTAAATTGGGACTAGATCATACTTTAAGAAGAAAATATTAAATAATAATAGACAAAATCATTACATGTGTCCATCAAAACAAAGGCATTGATATATTTTAAGATCAATCAGTGCAAGTTTCTTTCAGTTGAAGCAGCTCGCACTTATGTTTTAGTCTAGGATTAGGGTTAGACCTTGTCTGTGAAACCGGGGGTACAAGTAATTATTGATGCCTGTCTGAATATAAGGTAATCAAATTCAGACACGTCTTCAACAGATAGGGTTTTAGTTATCTTTGTTAAACACTTTTATAAAAGTAATGTCTATGAATTTTCTAAATATATTAAAAATAAGGCCCTTAGTAGCCAATAAGCAGGATAACACTAGTATATCTAAGCATTCCCTGTTGCTACACATACAGTGCATTAAAAATGATGGTGAAATGTTGTTCAAGGATCCTCTTCCTCTCTAAATATGCAATTTCTGGCTGGAATAAGCTGTGGACCAGTATTCTAAAACCAAAAGTCTGGCCACGTGAGCGAACACATTCACAGTCACCCACCGAGAATAACTCGTCAAGTCACCTGTCTGGGTGTCACAGCTCATGAATGTACAATTTCCATCACTTAGGCAACCCTTGCATTGATGTCAATTCTAACCGGGATGGCCAATTAGGATATTTCTCCAGATGGAGAGGACTAATTCAGACAGCACCGCTGAGCCTTATTCAATCCTCGAGAGCTCGTATGAAAATGCCCCTTTATTTATGCTTTGTGTGTATTGACGCCCGGAGGCAGCCTGAACCAGACGACCTGCGCTTTGCCTTTTTCTGGACCAGATGTTGCTAATGCCTCCTCAATCCAGTTGCCTCAGGGGTGTTGGTAAAAAATATCCATTTTAGTGGAGATGTCAGGAATGGCAGGGTGAAAGACGGAGACGAGAGATTGAAATTGATCTACAGAGGAAATAAAAGCTGTCTGTGACTGTCTGTGCTGGTTTGTGTTTCCTTGCTGTCGATCTATAGTGTAGGAAACCTCTATTTCCCGTCTCGTCCCATTATTGGTTTTTCACTGGGTAAAGTCTAGTGTTTTACAGCGTATGTGTCTTGTCTGCTGTGTAACGAAAAAACACATCCTCAGGATGGTGCGATGTGTGTGTCTTCTTCCACAATGGGGTTTGATCTCCACAGAGTTAAGAGGCATCTATGCAAACATGGAGAAGAACATAACATGGATGGGTAGTAAGGACTACATGCTTAGGTCTGCCACACTGTATGTTCATTTAAAGTGTATAATTATGAGCTCTCACCCGTGGCAATGAATGATAGCTGTGTTAGTCAGCGACCTTGCGAGTCTATTGAATGAATTTACTGAAACCCGGGGAGTTTTTTAATTTCTTATATCTGTAGTAGTTTAAGGTTTTTTATTTAGTTAGCCTTCAAGCTGGTTTGAAAATTAGGCTTTCAGATTTTCTTTTCAGTTACGGCCATTCATTCTTGCGTAAAAGGTTAGTTCACTTAAATAATGAAAAATGTCATCATTTACTCATCTTCATGTTCTTCTAAATCCGCATGACTTGTTCACTGCTGTTCAAAAAAAAGCATATTTTCCACTTCACAGGATCTTTCGAAGAAGTGTGAATGGCTTGAAACTACAATAAAACCAATGTTAAGTCCAATAATATGCATTGTTGCATGGATAAAATTGCCTATTGGGTTATAATATTATTTTTCACTTTTTTTTTTTTTTTTACTTTTGTTGTTGTTTTGTCAGTGATGGTTGCATTTAGTGAAGGAACAAATTCAAATTAACACAACATGTTACTTACAATTAAGTTTGAGAGATAATAGTTGAATGTATTAAGTTCTGAAGTAGGCATGCTCATTTTAACCGTTTAACCGTTAACCGACCGATATGAATTTTGACCGATTAATACAATCAGTTAAACGGTTTAAAAA
>JAUMHE010000082.1:7843044-7861765 GCA_032359235.1 Enteromius mattozi
TATATATATATATTAATAATAATAATATATTATTATTAATGAATTAATTTCATTCAGTAGCGATTTTAATTTGTAGTTCTTGAAGCCACTTATGTGTCTGAAGTTTTCCAGTTGGTTTTTACAATAGCATTATTTGACTGAAGTAGTCAGTGATTAACATTATTTAAAAAACACGAGCAGTCAGTTACATTAATTATACACTTTCATACCTCAAACATGAATTTTTGAAACAGTTGTGTGCTTTAAAGTTGCTAATAACTTGCCACATTAGAAACCTGCCAGCAGAAGGCTGATTCAAATACACATTTGAGGATAAACTGTGCATGATTAGACTTATCAAGATGCTCCTGATTTCAGATTTTCTAAAGAGCAGGAGTTTGTGGGAAAGTGTTATTAACAGCGTTTAGCTGTGATATTGACTTTGACACGTTATATCATTACCTTTCCTTTTATACGCAATATAAAGTTGAAGTAAAAGAGACAGATTGTCAGTCTTGTATTTCATTAACCTCTCTTACTCACCGTCACTAAAACAATTACATGCACTGATCAACAGAACACTTGTGCTAATTTCAGAGAGCGGCTGTTTCAATTGCTTCCAGTTACTCTGCCATTTAAATTCTTGAAATAATGAACATGTGAGCTCCCCTTCAGCGCTCTGTATACTGTAACTCCATCAGATGTCTGATTAGCAAGGGACTAGGCTTGGACCGTGGTCTTATATGCCAATTACAGGCTGATAATGGCTACTTAGCAACATACTCTAGTAAATGCTGCTGGGATTTTTTTCCATTTACATATATAATGAGTGGAGATGTATTGGGTTTTGCTAAAAAAAAAAAAAAAAACACTTTTGGCTAGGATTTCTGTGATATATGAGGTTTCAAACTCATTTACAAGCCACAGTTGCAGGGCAGGATGAGAGCATCTTAAATCTCTACACTTCAATGCATCGTAATTATGAAAATGCACGATTAATCCATTTGAACAAGATGTGGTACTTTGTCATCTGTTGACTGTCGCCTGACGTGCTGCATGTTGAAATGAGCAGAATTCATTGAATACCCAAAGCATGCCTGTGGTTGCATTCTTCAACTCGGATAATACAAGCATGCACAACAGAAATGCTTGCAATCATTTATGCATGCTTTGTTTTGTCTTGGCAATGTAAATTCCAGGCAGAACTCGGAGAGAGTCGTGTGGTGGGCGACTCAACCCACACAGTGCTGACTGGGTCTCTCTGGCCCACCTGTTCCTGACAATGACCACTCAGTCTCGGGTCTGCACCGGACCATCTGGAACAATGGAGCGAGTTTACCATACAGGAGTGGTGGAACTGTATAGACAATAAAGTGTGCTGAAATAGCTGCAGATGTTGTCTGTGTTTTGCCAATTATGGTAAAAGTTATGTATGTAACCTATTGTATAACCTCCATAAAGAAAACCTCTGAAAAGCTAAAAGAGAAACTGTTGAAAACAAAAGCTGAATTTATAGAGCATTGTGTTCTGTTTGTTTTAGGCTACTTGTTTTCTTCATTGTGGTGCTACATATGCGGTGTAAGTAAAACCAAGTTAGTGCATTAAAAGCATCAAGCAAAATACAGACTCAATTATGTAGAATATGTAAGTGGAGCAGAGTGAAAGTTCCCATCTGCTCTGCGCGTTTTAGTCAAAGTTTTCCACTTCGCAATACCTGCTGCATTCACACTCACTGGTACGAGAAACCTCATTAATTCCTAGCAGCTTTAAATCTTTATATAAACACTAATATTACCATTAACATACAAATGTGGAACTTTTAAGGCATTAACTTTCTCTGAGACTACGTCCACATGAAGCCAGAGCTTTCCCTATCCAATATTTTTTCCCTCATCTCAAACAATATCTTTGTCTACACAAAACCATGAAACAGACAAAAAAACCATGTAATATACATGCCAGACCAGCATGTGGCGCTGTAATTCTGCCACAGAGATACACTAATAACGGAGAAGAACGTGTTTGTTCATGTTTTTTTGCTGTTACGTGACGTAGCGGTGTCTGACTAGTGCTGACATGTAGGTTCACGTAGACATCATCGTTTCACAAAATATATGGATTGGCTGTACATATGAAATCTCAAGGGCGCCATTTTCTGATTTATACACTTTCGTTTAAAAAAAATATTGGTTTCCCTTTCCTAAAACGCCTGATCTGTGTGGACAAAAGACCAATCTGATGCAATTTTGTTGTGTTACAGTTAAGCGTGTCTCCTCATGGACGAGGCCTGAGTCTACCAAATTTATTCAAGGTGTGACCAAACCATGGATATCACTTACGTCATTACACCAATAGGTGGCGAAAGTGTCTCTTTAAGTGAATCATTGAATTGGTCAGTGGACAGATTTGTTTAACGACACTGAATCAAATAAGAAGTAAACGCACTGTGCTTTGTTCGGAAACGTTGTGGCTTTGTTTGGACTATTTTGCTTTAATTCAGCCAAAATTTACAATGTGTGTAAAATGTAAGCTGCTTATTGAACTGTCAAAATTACAGATAGATGATGAACACTTTTAAAAAGAAACTATTTTAAGCTACCTGGCTTCCAGTATGATCCTTCCAACAATTTTTAGCTGTACAAAATCATTCATTGCAAATTCTTACCGTATTATTTTAATGAACACACTGCTTTGTAGCGCAAATAGTTTTACTCTTTACTGTACTTCCTTCTCGTTATGCATTTAAAATTAAGATGGATAGATTGATAAACACTTTTTAGGGAAATGGTTAATGCAAATTTTAAAAGACATAAACAGGAAGTCATTTACAAATACCAGTTGACGCAAATGGAGCATATTTTACTGAAAGAGCAATTTTATGCTGTGCTGGTGTCTACCTGCCTCTTTCACATTATTCACTTTTGAAAAATGCTTTGTGTAAAAATATCACAGAGCGCAGATAACATTCAAGTTGTTAATGGCCAAGTTCAAGTTGGTTAATGGTTACGTTCAGCATTATTACATCATTAAATAGCTTCACTGATGAATGATGGCAACTACCGAATGACATTGTTTAGACTATCCTGGAAATTCATAATGCAATTTTCCGAAGTGCAATTTAACCTAATTTGTCAAGGTAATGGTTTTAGTAATTACGTTTAATTCACATTTTACACCATTTTTGCTGAGCTAAACGCAACGCCTCGAGTGGGTGACGACTACTACCTCTGAGCAATTTGTGCTGGCACACACAAAAAAAAACGCTTTAAGATATCCTAATGCTGTCGTCGCACTCTGAAACATTCTGCTGATGTGCAGTTTGTTTGTATGACTGACTTTCCTCAAAATAGCTGGTTTCTAGCCTGGGATATAAGAATGAAGTCTGTACCTACTCCTTCTGCTGTTTGGTTACAAAAGTTCACAAAATGCACAGTTAAAAATGTAGTGTTG
Organism: Enteromius mattozi; assembly: GCA_032359235.1. NCBI lineage: Eukaryota > Metazoa > Chordata > Actinopteri > Cypriniformes > Cyprinidae > Enteromius > Enteromius mattozi. The sequence continues at coordinate 7,846,474 of JAUMHE010000082.1, forward strand.
TGCCTCAGCGCAGCTGCCTAGCTATAATTATGGCGTACGACAATGCGCTTTGAAGCATGAAAGCGCGTAGTATTCTTCCCTCAGCAAATGCCAGCCTTCTTTCTGCTCCTTCCTATCATCGCGCTGCTGTTATGTCAGGCTGAAAGTGCTATATCAGTTGCTAATGGTTATTTTGACACATTAAATCATCTTTCATGTCACTCTGGATGTGAAGGAGCTTCCTGTGTCTCCGTCCCTCAGCCTATTTCTCTGTCTTGTGGTGGAGATTTGGCATGAATGGGCCTCGAGGGGAAACTCATTCAGCAGCATTTTCAGTCCTGCATTTGCACATTCACACCTTGCCGTCTTCTAAGTGTCACTCCTAAGATTCCCTGTTGGCTCAAGGGAATGAGAACCCTGATTTTTGTACTTAATATTAGCCTGTTTCCAAAGGGTCATGAGTGCACTACGCCCTGTTGAGCCTCGGGCCGGGGTGACATAACAATCCCGTCTCATAAAGCTGTGATCGAAGACTCTCCAGACAGAGTAACATCTCAGCCTAGCGGCCACAGGGCTTCTGCTGTGCTCTAGATCACTTCAAAATGAGGTTACTGTCTAGCCGGAGTCGTGCCTCCTTGGGGAATGATAATTTCTTATTAATTTTTCAGTTCTGGAAGGGATAAAAACGGTTGTCGTGCCTTTGTAGCATTTTCCTTAATTGTTTTTTGATAGTTAGTCGCTTGCTTTCGCTTGGCAATTTCGAAGTCTCGCACATCTGGATCCAAGCCAGAGATCTCATGGTCAATAAGTGCGAGGAGCTCATTTGATATTAAAATCCATTTGGAGGCAGTTGCAGACATCAAACTTGGCATTATCCAGCGTTTCAGTGCCAGCGGTGAAATGTGAATGCAACCATAGTCTGTGGACGCTCTCATTGTCTCCAGGACCCTCATCTCTCAGTGAAGGACGGCACACAGGCTGCCTCTGAAAAGCCTGTTGTTTTTCCCAGAATGCCAGGGAGCTGAATACAAGTGATTATCATCCAAGATCTGCCTGCTTTCTATAGCCAAGTTCATTTATCCTCTCAGTGACAATCGATAATACCTGGCTAAACACAGAGATTCGATTTAAAAAAATAGTTTCTTTTGCACTATATCCTAGAGCTTAGTAAATTTAAAAATCATTTGAGGCATAGATCAATTGTTTGATGTAGCAGATCTAGTTTTTTCTTGCATGAATGATGAGCTCACAACAATGCACTCTTTAACAGCAAATATGTCATTTCATGATGTTCTTCTTATGTGTGTTTGTTTACAGGAGGCAGAATGGCATTGTGATGAGTTTACAAAAGGAGCCTGTTTCAGTCGAGGCAAATCTGAGGTAAGTACATGTGAAAAGTACAAAAACTTGGATAGTACCCTTTAAAAAGGTACTAATATGTAGCTTTTAGGTGTTAATTTGTACTTTTATGCATCCTTTAGGGATATAAAGTTGCACAGTCACAGCTTTTGTACATTTCGTTCTGAGAGTGTTTTAAACTCTCCAAATATTTCATATTTTGGGTAAATTGAATACAGTGTGGGAATAATAAAAGGATACTTTGATAAATTTTTAGTACATTTAGGAAAGCTCTGAAAGATTTTTTGGAAAAATAAATTACTACTGTGATTCAGCAAGAATTTATTAAGTTGATCAAAATTGAGGTAATTCAGTTAAAATAAAAGCTGTTCTTTTGAGAAATCCAATATTTTATGGTTTCCGCAACATTTTTTAGCAGCATAACTGTTAATGTTCTCAACATTGATATTTACTGATGATGAAATGTTTTTGAGCACCAAATCAGAATATTAGAATGATTTCTGAAGGATCATTTGACACTGAAGTCTGGAGTAATGATGTTGAAAAATTCAGTTTTGTCATCACAGGAATAATTTACATTTTAAAATATATTCTAAAAGAAAACAGCTATTTTAATTTGTTATAATTTTTCAGAAAATTTCAATTTTTACTTTATTAAATCAATGTAGCCTTCATGAGCCTAACATATTTCAAAAACTAAAAAATCTTAACAACCCGAAAGGTTTGAATTTGAAGAAGTGGAATTAAAATCATCAAAATTCAGAAAAATTAATAACCCTTGGAATAATCATTATAAGTCCAATTTTTAACAAACCTTAAATGTTGGATTGAAAACCTTGTCAAATGGCTTTAAGTTTAAACGTTGCAGACACACAAATTTATGGTTCTAGAACACTTCACTTCCCAGAATGCCTGTATCTGCCATACGTCCTGTTATTTCAGTTACTTCCTATGAGGCGTTGTCAGTTTAATTTAGATTTAACCTGTGAATTGAAACAGAGACAATTTTTAAATTCTGAATTTTGTCTAAACCTGCTTGACAAACATCTATTTTAACTTTTTAAACAAAACGCTTAAAAAAAAGTTTATTGCAATTTTTATATCCATAATTGTACCTATTTATTACCTTTTTATGGTTTAAATACCATCCAATACCAATCCTTTCAGAAACCACTAAAGCAGCATCCTGTTGCTATAGTAACCACCTCAGGCGCAATTTCTGGCACCACATGGAAACATGAGCTAACTAACTAGTAATCTGACCTTTTTGTGGTGACTGAAACATTACAATATGTTTCAGACCTACCTTTTGTTTCGACTTCTATTGGTAGGGAAGGAGGGGTGAATTCAAACCCCCAATCCCCACTGTAATTCTCATCCTGATTGAAGGTTATTTTAAATATTAACTGTACTAAAGAAAGCAATCGCACTGCTAAAATAGCTAAGCCATTATTTATGGCATCTCTCTTGCTCAGGCATTCCCACGTCTCTTCCACTTTGCTATGGAGCTGTTTCCATGGCACTTCAGCACTGACTCCCTTGTGTTTTTGAAGGCTGACTGAATCAGATCAGATTTGTGCTACAAAATGTTTCTTAAATCTCCTTAATATTTCACTTACTCCAGCTCTGTCAAACATGAGACGCAGGGTCCCCCTTTGCTTTATAGTATGCTACACTGAGCTGAGCCATTTTAAGTCATATGGGAGCTGTATAGGGACTGTGTTTGGGATTGCCGGCCATCCTTCCAGCCTGGGCCCAACCCAAAGGTGTATTTCTAGTGGGCCCCGTGCTGTCTCAGCCTGTGCGAACGGCCCCACGAGTGTTTTTTTAATTCGCTTGTGAAACGTGTTCTGAAGCTCGTAAGAAGATGGATTACTGTGAGCAACATGTGATTGTAATTCAGAATTGCAGGAGGAGGCTGTCGTAACTTGCTTGCAATTGTGGAGTCTTGCTGCATGGGCTTCACATGTGGTAGCTCAAAATTAAAAAAAAAGAATACTTGGTTCCAAAAAAGTGCTAGACTTTCTTTTTTGTGAGGAACACTGAAGGATGTATTTTGAATGATGTGCTGGTTGTTCTTTTCCATGCAATTAAAATGAAAGGGTTAGTTCACCCAAAAATCCAAACCCGTAAGACCTTCGTTCATCTTCTAAACACAAATTAAGATATTTTTGATGAAATCAGAGACCCATCCGACCCTCCATAGACAGCAACACAACTGAAATGATCCAGGACCAGAAATATAGTCTCTCATGATTTCATATAGCTTCAGAAGATTTGAAATTTAGCATGTGATTTGTATGGTGATACTTTATGAAGCTTGAAAGCCTTAGTCCTCAAAAGAATGACCAGTTTGATTCTTTAAAATCCTTTTTTTTGTGTTCCAAAGAAGAAAGAAAGTCATGAGAATGGAAAAACAGGGTAAGGACATCATTTCCTTTTTTAAAAAGTGAACTATTCCTGGTTGTTTTACACATCACAAAGAAATATAAAAAGGTTTTCGTATTATTATTTTACAAAACATTATCTTTAATTGAATTCTGTGAGTAATTGTCTCTTTCAACCACCGCATCTGGTTTCCTTAAGTCTGTTGTTTCAAGAACAAAGGAAAGTGTTTTATGGAGTGAATGGTCTTCTGTCGACTTAGTATTGTTTGTAATGCAAACAGTCCATAGCAGCCACTATATTACACTATGGAGTGTAGCCATCTGTCAGGGGTTTTCATAAACATGTCACATTGTGATGTGGTAGGCATATTAAATCTCAGTTTATTTACGCATACAGCAAAGCACTGCCCCCCCAGGCAAATTGCATTAGTAAATGTAAATCATTCTTTTCTTTTCAGGACTCCGCTTAGTGCAGGGAAATGAACGGCTTCTCGAGTTAACAGCCATTCTGATGAGCAAATAAAGTTGACCCCCTCAAGCACTGCCTTGGAACACCTTTAAATCAACAGAGAGCGAGCTGGGGCGACAGGGTTTCAAGTACTTGAGACAAGAATGATTTACTGGCTCCTAAATTCTCAAAAAGCCTTGTAAAAACACACCAAACTGAAGCATTACGGTTCAAGTAATCCTGCAGCCGGTCTAATATAGCAGAAAATCTGATTGGAAGACAAATGTAACCTAGCTTCTGTACTATAAAGGCTTTGAATTTCTGGAATTTGCCCAAAATCCCATTAAGAGTAACCAGTTCACGCAGTAATCACTTTAGAAAGAACACAGACTATTTTTGCTAATGTAACTTCTACCTATTACAGTGAAGAAACACATAAGTATTTAGAACTATTTAAATTTTTTACAAAGATTTTATTTGGAAATATTTCATATTAAAACATCATTCAAATCAAACAATAACGGTCTCATAAATGTGGTTTAAAAGTTGCAATTAAACAGAAAAGATGACAAATCTTTTCTTCTGTATTGGCAATTCCAGTGTCTCTTTATTTGTAGAGCACAATTAAAACAACAGCTGTTGGCCAATGTGCTCTGCATAATATAGGTTAATACCCAATAAGATAAAACAACAAAAAGCCACTGCATCAAGTAAAAGCTGGAAATGATTTGAGTTTGAAATTATCTATAATTATTGTGGACTTATATCAGAATCTAAATAATTATCAAAAAAGTTTAAAAAGAATAAATTATTAGAAATTAAAAATCATTGATTTTTTTTTTTAATTTCCATTTTTCAGGCTAGTTCTATAAGTGAGTATTTTAAAATAAACTTTTGATTAGCTTTCAAAGGTTTAGATCACCAAAAAATGAAAATTCTGTCATTATTTATCCACCCTCAAGACCTTCGTTCATCTTTGGAACTCAAATTAAGTTATTTTTGATGAGAAAAGAAATTGTTGAGTAAAGTTATTTTTAGTTTTCTTCTCGTAGCTTTATAAAATTAAGTTTGAACCACCAATGTCACATTTTAAAGATGTTTTTACTACCTTTCTGGGCCTTGAGCGTGTCAGTTGCATTGCTGTCTATGCAGGGTCAGAAAGTTCTCAGATGTCAGCTAAAATATTTAAATTTGTGCTCCGAAGAGGAATAAAGGTCTCACGGGTAAGTAATTAATGACAGAATTTTCATTTTTGGGTGGACCATCCCTTTAACAGTGGGTTTTCTATTCATAGTGTGCGATGATTTTGCCCACACATTTTTCTGAGTTGGCTCAATTTTGCATTTGTAATGCTAATAGTCAACTTTTTTTCTACTGCTTACACATCTTCCCTTATGTCTTTTCACAGGAGGAGTGCCAGAATTACATCCGTGTTCTGCTAGTCAATGGCGACAGGCTGTTTACATGCGGAACAAATGCATTCACTCCAATTTGTACCAACCGTACGGTAATGCAAACGCATCAATGCACTTAATATAATGCACTGGCTTCCTGACCTGATGTTATGCTAGCTTCGTCCCAAGTTCCCTCTCCCACATTGACCTCCTTTGACATTTTCATCGTTGCGTGGGTTGTGTAGCATAGCATGTGGTATTTCAACCAAAGCCTGTGGTTTATTTCAATAAACTTTTGTTCATGCTTCACCTCAGAAGAAACTTTCTTGAGATCTAGACAAAAAAACAACAACAATACCAAGGCCTGTTTTTCTAATAAAACAGGAACTTGTAAGTCTCTTGTCCTTTGGGGGGAGTTCACACTTGTTATGCAGGTGTTGTGCGAGTGTTTGCGCTTTATCTTTGATGAATTTTTCCATAGCATAGTTGCCACCTATCGCAATAAACACCACTCAAAGCGGCTGATTGAAAGATAAGCATCTCCGCCAAGCACATTTACTGACATCCCCCATTATTCCCCCTCACATCTCCTAGTTTTCATTCATGCATGTAAGTCTCTTGTGCTCGAATCCCTGAATTTGAATGACTGGATTACTCTTCTATCCTTTCCTCAAACCTGATAATGATGATGACAGACGATTCGCGTACGATGGCAATCATCTCCTCAGTGGCTCTTTGAAGGATGGCAGGAATTATTGACTCAAAGCTAAATCACCCCAGGGATTTACCATTATAAGTACCTCGTGCCAGCAGGAAAGGACTTAGCACAGCCAGGAAGGCACGAGCGAAAAGTCTCAGCCGTGTCCTTGTAACGCCGCCAGTAAGGCCGCATCTTTAAACAAGCGGCTATCGAGGTTGTAGTGCCGCTCAAACACAGCTGCCGGTCTCCTGAAGAGGCGTCTTTCAACCCTCTCCATTAATGTGCATTATGGGTAGCGTGTCCATATCTGCGAAGGCTTCCGAGTGCTATTTGTCAGAAGGTGTTCCATCAATAAACGCCTTTCATCTTTCTTCGTGCCCAAGAAAAGGCACATCCGTTCAGGCGTTGGCTCAGGGAGAAGTATCTCCCTGGCACCGACGCTTCAAAAGACTGCTTTGCCTTGCCAAACATGCAAATTCGCCTGACTTTATTGCCAGCTAAATGGGCTCCGGGTCCTGAAGGAAGCCGAGACACTTCCAGCCATTCGCGGAGGTTTTCTTCGAGCCAACATCAAGGATAATCCCCCTTTACATTGATTACACAGGGCAAGTGTTGTGGCCGTCAGCTGCATGTAAGATAAAAGCATTCAAGAGAGGCCACACAGGATCTAATCCGCCTTCGGGACAGACCGATAGGGTTGAGCACAATGCAGTATGTCAGATTTCCTGGTACAAAAATAAGCTAGTCACTGAAGGCATGACATTTCGAGCTGCATAGATAAATTTACTGCTGCTTGAGATGTATTGCTCAATTCGAAAACCATTCACTTGTCATTTTTCCGGTAACAGATACCAGATGCATATGGAAGGTAGGAGCATCATTATAACAGAAGCTTTAACTGGATTTTTCAGACGTGTTTTTGATGCCAAATTTGATCACATTTTTAAATATGATGAACAGGATTTGGCTGTGCTCTCAAAGGAAACAGCACTAAAAGCTCTTCAAATCCTCTACCTTGTGAAAAATGATTTTCTTTATTGTTTTTCATTGCAAATGAATAAATATTTATAAATCAAGATAAATTTATTTGACAAGCAAAATTACCTAGAAATTTATGTAATAGATATCTAGTAGTAATTACTAGTCTTGTTTTTTAAATGAATACCAGCATTTAAGAAATTGTGTGGGGGGAGGGGTTATTTTATGCAAATCTTTACATTTTGATACATTTTCAATTTTAAACAAGACTTAATATCTGAGGGAATTTTCTTTCCAAATTAAATGTATATATCACATTGTTTTTTCAGTGAAAATGTAAAGAACGATTAGATGTTTCTACTAGAAAACAAAACAAAAATTCTGAGTAAGGAAATTATTTTTTGCAGTGATAACAGAAGCGGTCCTTTAAATCAGTGGTTTTTAACCTTTTTGACTTCAATGCCCCATTTATTTCCCATGACTTTTCCAGTCGTACGTAATTTACTGGATAAGGATTTACTCACAATTTATACACAATAAAATATTTTAGAGCCTATCATATATACATATTTTAGAGCTTGGCCAATATACAAATTATACTTTTCCAGGTCCACAAATCACACTTTTAAAATGAGGCTTTCTCATACATCCAGGTTTTCCAAGAAACGGCAATCCTGTTTTTTAAAAAGGCAAAAAATAATTTGCTAATGGGGAGATAGATAAAGAAATATCTAGATTTTTAGTTGTTTTAGCTCAGGGGTAGGCAACGTCGGTCCTGGAGTGCCAATGTCCTGCAGAGTTTAGCTTCAACCCTGAAAAAAACTCACTTGCCTGTAGCCTTAGTAATCCTGAAGAATGTGATTAGCTTGATCAGGTGTGTTTGATTCGGGCTGAAGTGAAACTCTGCAGGACATCGGCACTCCAGGACTGACATTGCCTACCTCTGTTTTAGCTCATTTCTATGCTTGTTTGGTCACTTTAAGGATCTCTTGGAAATTTGCCGAGGTTGAGAACCACTGTTTTAAACCCTATATGGTTCACTAATGGCTTCTCTAGTAGTTCAGATGAAGAATTTTTTGGATGTCTCCGTTCACCCGCGTGAAGGAGCAGAAATCGTTTAAAAAAACTTGGACCAGCACGAAAAGTCATACTCACTTCCTTTGGTAGCATATCCCTTGTGCTTATTGTATACAAATGGAAATTACCTCTCTGTCATGGTAGCTTCCCATTGCTGGCTAAATGTCATGCTATGCAAGAATCAAGGCTTTGCTGTACTGCGCACAAGGACAAAACGGGTGTGTTGTGAACGATTAGCATTTAGCTATTGCAGCCGCCACTAGGCGTGACAACCAAGTAATGAGATAAACATTTTTGCCGTCTTACAAAATAGCACACAACACGGCTGGAAGTAGGCAGAGCGTTTCCGCAGTAATAAATGATTCGAATGGTGAAATAGTTTTCACTGCCACATCAGAGCAGTCGCATAAACAAAATTAGAACATCTTCAAGATTTTCAGCCGTGGAGATATTTGGACGTATTTCTGTGTTCAGACTCAAAACAAACTAATAGTGCATTCAAAATTATTTAAGGTCTTGCTAGAATGTTTTTTTTTTTTCAGTTTTGTATTCAGTTTGTATTTGCTAAGATATATACCTTTCAGGTATACGAATTCCAGGGTGTCTGAATTCAATCTCTGTTTCTCTGCACAGCTGAATAACCTGACCGAGGTCCATGATCAAATCAGTGGGATGGCACGGTGCCCCTATAACCCTCTGCATAATTCAACTGCCCTCATCACTTCCAGCGGGGAGCTGTATGCCGCCACAGCCATGGACTTCTCCGGCAGGGACCCGGCAATCTACCGCAGCCTGGGAGGACTTCCACCTCTGCGTACTGCTCAATACAACTCCAAATGGCTCAATGGTATTGTATGAAATATATTTAATTCAATTATGACATTATGAGAAGTCATTATTAGCAATCTAGTGACTAATTGGTCTTTGGAAAATGTGGCAGATGTTGTCTCGTTAAAGGTGCAGTTGACCTAAAAATTTAATTTCTGTCATCATTTACTCACCTTCATGTCATTTCAAAACTGCATGAATTTCTTTCTTTAACACAAATTAAAATATTAGGCAGAATGGCAGCCTCCATCACTGTTCACTTTTATTGAAAAAACTATGTAATAAAAGTGGCTGGTCACTGAGTCAGTATCGTTCTGCCTAACAATGGCTTTTATGTTCCATATTTGAGGTTCTGAACAACAAAAGAAGGTGTAAATGATGACATTTTGGGAGGGGGGGTGAGATGTAAGTTTAAGTAGCACATCTGTTTTGAAGAGCGCTGCTTGGTTAATTGTTGTTCTGGTGGTTCACAACATATAAATAGGCTGGATGTCTGTTCTGATAAGGGTTCAAACATCTGCAAGAACAAAACTAAATGCAAGTGTAGCTTAACAAGTATATGGGAATATTTGCAAAAGTAAAATAAATGCACTCATGAATCATGATCCTTTCAAATAGATGAGAAAGCACTGGATTGTTTGGTGCTGACCTCAAATAGTATCTGGTCAAATTTGACTGTGTTTTGGTACAACATCAGTCATATCTTTGAATGTAGACAAATTAGCATATACCAACATTGGTGGAATGTGCAACACGCAATTATCCATAAAAAGGATGAACAACACTACAAAAAATGAACACAGTTTTAGTCATTTTAGTTATCTGTTAGGTCCATCTGGCTTGTTTTTCCTGCATTATGATATTAGAATTTGGCACAAAAACAAAATTGACCCATCTTAAAGGAACAGTTCACACCAAAAATTTTAATTCTGTCATTTGCTCACAATCATATAGACAATATGTATGTATAAACACATGTATGCATATATTTAAGAAAAATTTTATATTTATAGATTAAATATTTAGATATAATATTAAATATAAGAATATAAATATATAAATGTATATACATGTAAATATTTTCAAAATATATACTGCATATGTGTGTATTTACGTCTGCATAATAAATATACACAGTACACATACATATATTATGTAAACAAAAAAATATTTTTGGATGCAATTAATCACGATTAATTTTTTGACAGCACTATAAAAAACACTTGAGATATTCTTGAAAACAAAGCTGAGTATCCCTTTAACTGTAGACCTTGATCTTTTCTCCAAACCTAAACATCATTGTCCAAATTGATAAAAAACGGCCTGAGCTGATGGGTTTAAAAATTATTATCAGAAAATCTTGACAGAGAAGAATTTCACCTGATTTACATTTACATTACATTAACTTTTTCCTATTGATTTTTCTTCCTTCATGTTGTGCAAATGTGCAAAGCTCCGCACCACAAAAGAAAATGAATTCGCTGTCAATCACATCCACCTCCTCACTTTGAATCTTACGAAGCTAGCCATGCTGGTTGCTCTTTTTGCCTTTGAGAGGCTCATGTATTCGTCTGTTTTGAAAGGAGAACGATAATTAAAGGAGCAAGCTCGTTTTGATCGTTTCTCACCGTAACCTTTCTCTTCTCCCATGACAAATGACTTCATCCATTACCTAAGCATAAGATTAATAAATGCATCTCGACGGGCCAATGGTTCTGCTCCATACAATCCGTAATTAATCACTGTCATCTGTCCCCCGTTTCTGTCAAACTCAGAGCCCAACTTCGTTTCCTCCTATGACATCGGCAACTTCACCTACTTCTTCTTCCGTGAGAACGCTGTGGAGCACGACTGCGGCCGGACGGTGTTTTCTCGCGCCGCCCGCGTCTGCAAGAACGACATCGGGGGTCGTTTTCTGCTGGAGGACACCTGGACCACCTTTATGAAGGCCAGGCTTAATTGCTCACGGCCGGGCGAGATTCCATTCAACTACAACGAGCTGCAGGGAACCTTTTTCCTGCCTGAACTCGAACTTCTCTACGGGATTTTCACTACTAATGTGTGAGTAAAGCACCTTTTGATCACAACACACAGCTTTAAAGGGGTCATATGATGTTGCTAAAAAGAACATTATTTTGTGTATTTGGTGTAATGCAATGTGTTTATGAGGTTTAAGTTTAAAAAAACACGTTATTATCCACATATTGTACATTATTGTTTCTCCTCTAAGCCCCGCCTTCCTGATATGGGTCGATTTGTACAACGCTCATTTTTCTGAAAAAGCACTCTGCAGGTTTTAGGAATCAGTCCTCTGTAAATGCGCTGAACACACTCTTCTGGAACAGTGTTGTAAATACAACTTAACCACTGATTTCTAGTTGTGTCCTCTTTTGAAAGCACAAACAAAGTAGTTTCACTTTCACAATGAAACAGCGTCTCCAGAACATGGCGCAGGCATAAACACTACAGCGAGAATAATAGCTTTGTCTTCTTTCTTTGTGTAAACATTTGGGCAGAGTTATGAAAATAAACCCACACAGTGGCGTAGACAATTGGGGGCGTGTTTAAACAAGCCGTTTTATGGGGGTGTGTACAAGTCATATAACTTTAATAAAGAATATCTCTTTGGTTTTGAGACTTTAGTCTTTCCAACTTTAGGGATCTTATCTATGCTCAAACAGCTTGTGACACTCCAAACAGAAAGGAAAACTTGAAGTCGGGTCATATGACCCCTTTAAGATATCCGCTGTTATGTTCAGAAAAGTCAGCTTATGACCCATTATTTCCTGCAGAATCTCAATTTTGTAATCTGCGCTCTCAGCAAAAGCTTATTAATTGCATAGTTTTATTGTGAGGGCACTATCATTTTAACACTATACATTTGCCTTTTTTGTTTAGTTTTTTTGCTTACCTGCTGTTATCTCTCTGGTAGTGTGTGATCTGTATCACAGTCAGCCATAGAAAGATCCATTTTTCACATTATGATCCACTATGCTTTAATGATTGTCAGTGTGTATGTGTGTGTTTGTGTGTGTTGACTGCCTACATCTGACTCTGTTCTCAGCAACAGCATTGCCGCATCAGCAGTGTGCGCCTTCAATCTGAGCGCTATTACCCAAGTGTTCAGTGGGCCTTTCAAGTACCAGGAGAACTCACGCTCCGCTTGGCTGCCCTACCCCAATCCCAACCCTGACTTTCAGGTAAGCACCCAGAAAATGACAGTCACTTTTACGGACAGTATGCATTCGCTCCATCTGCTTTAAAAGTTAAGTGGCACTTTCCACAAATAGGGTGCAGAATAGGGCCTGAAACTCTCAAATGGTCAGTGAAAGGAGGTGCTTAACCTTCAGAGAATGTTGATCATCATCCTCTTCATCATCCTCTTCATATTTTCCATTATTTGATGAGACCCTTTTAACAGTATTTGTTGTTTGAGTGTTTTTTTTATTTTCTTATAGTAACATAATTTTATGATTTTTCTATTCAGTAGAAAAAATGTTAAGATATAATGAGTAACTGGGTTGCAAATTTCATTAAAAAAAAAAGTGACAATGAAGACATTTATAATGTTCCAAAAGATAGAACTTTACATTCATTAACAAATTCTAACAACCTATCACAGTTTCTACAGAAATATTAAGCTGCACAACATTTTTCAATGTTTTTTAATATTGTTTAATAATAATATGTTTCTTCATTTCTTGATTCGTTATTTAGCTTTGCATCACGCAAATACATTACATTTAAAAATATATTAAAATATTTTTTATTATAATAATATTGTACAATATTAAAATTTTTACTGTATTTTATATATTTATTTTTTATTATTATTTTAATAGTATTAAAAATCTTATTGACCCCAAGTTTTTGAACAGTAGTGTAGCTCTGGAGCAATTGGTGGATAAAAAAACATAATTTTCCCGATCATTTCTATTAAAATAATGCAAGTGATAGGGTTGAACTTGACTTGGATTCAGTCACCAACACAATATGTGTAACAATAAGCACACACACACACAAATTGTGTTTTCCACAGTGCTGTAGGGAGTAATTAAAATTAGTTAGTAATATAAATATTTTACCTGCTTTTCTACATGTTAAAATAATGTTGTATTATTTTGATTTTTAAGTACAACTGAGGTGGGACAGGTCAAAATCACCATATATTATAAACTACCTACATTTCATTCTAGTTTAATAGCAATAATAAATTGTAGGATTTGTGTCTCTGCTGCTCTAATGCCAAATAATACGGTATTTGTGAAAAGTGCCAGGTCTCTTTCTGTTGGCAGCACTCCAGCGGTAAACAACCAAAAAATAATTGACTTTCTCACCTCAACTACCACCTATGTGTGCCCAATTAAAACGAGATGGTGACTGATATTTTTGGTTTTATTGCCTGATGTGTTTGCCTGATTATTCTCTGTAAAAAAGAATATATGAGGTGAATTTTTATTTTTCTGAGCACTGTGCAATTATCCAAAACCCACAAACACCCACATCTGATATTGTCGATGAGAGACGGATCAGGTCACGGTTCCTCAAGCCTCTCTCATGGTCATTAATTTGCCTCCATTTCCATGTCTTTGTAATGCTCATGAATTTAGTAATAAAGTTGCCAGCTTATAACATTTTTGGCTGGACAATTACAATGATAAGAGCTAATAAAACCGATATTCATCTCTTGTGGAGTATTGCCAGAAACTTCACATAGACTGAGTCTGAAGTGAATAGTTTTAAGACTTTCTTCAGAAATCTAAACTTGTGGTCAAACTCTAGTGGTCAGAATGAAGGAATGTATCTGTGTCTAAATTGCTGAAGGTTAATCTAAAACCATTAAATGTGTTTTAATGAAACGTGAGATGCATGACCAGGCCCAGATGGACTTTTTATTTACATCTTCCAAGCTGAGTGAAATTCTTTACTTTTGAAAACCAGTTAAATTACATCTTACTTCTAATAACAAACACACAAGGGCCAGATGCTTGTGTTCAAATTCTTTGAAAATCAGCGCTTTCTGTTGAAATTGGGTGCAGATTCTATGTGTGCCTGGTAATGACCCCATTAAAATTACTTGACTACCATATCTAAACCCTTTAAAAACTGTCTGATCAGCACGGACTTCTTTTTTGGATCAGCTGGCTTATTGAAGCTGATCTTTGCGACCTGATAATTAAGTTTTCCAAGTCCACGTGAAAGTCTTTCACTTCATTCTTTTTCTCTTTGAAGCACAAGGATTCATGATGTACAGGAGCGCCACTTTATCCAGCTTGCTGTGACATCTTCATCAAGCATTTGTCCATGTTGTTGAGGCCAGATTTACGAGCTTTAGATTTATGGCTTCCAGCATTGATAGGAAATGGCTTGCCGTACAGTATATTCTGTTCTTGAAAGACCAACATGCACCCCATTTGAGTAGAATTATGCCTGCGTTGATCTCCAGCTGATTGATGTTGATTATATGTGATCCAAGAGAGAGTGCAGGTTTTGTGAGGCCAGCTAATTTGTTTCTCCATATAAAATCTTATTCAGGGAGGGAAAACAGTAATTTAGGGAAACAACTGCTATACGGATTTCTAAATCCTTTTCTGTGGAAGAAATTATCATGATTTCATACAACAAATGGGTTCTTCAGACCAACAGCTTTTAGTGACTTTTTTTCGCATTTCTTCACAGACTGTTTTCTTATCAGTGTCTCTCTGTTTGTATCTCTCTTGTTCTTTCTAAGTGTGGCACTATAGATTACGGCTCCTACGTGAACTTAACGGAGAGGAATTTGCAGGACGCCCAGAAGTTCATTCTGATGCACGAGGTGGTGCAGCCTGTCGTTCCTGTGCCATACTTCATGGAGGATAATGTGCGCTTCTCCCATGTGGCCGTGGATGTAGTGCAGGGCAAAGACATGCTCTATCACATCATTTATCTTGCAACAGGTATAGTACCGCATCGCCTCTACATAGAAAAAATAGGAGGTCTGTACATGCATAGTGTTAACCTTTATGCACATTTAATGTAGTCTAAAATAAGCAGCACATTATATATACGTTACTGATGAAGGTTAATTAAGTGACCGTTTTGATAATAACGGAGTTTCGGGAGGAGCGGTGGCCGAAATTAATCACAGCTGTTCCGAATCTCC
>JAUMHE010000082.1:7866949-7929443 GCA_032359235.1 Enteromius mattozi
TGCCTGTGTTCGGTTGGGGGTTTTTTTCGGGGGAGGGGGAGGAGGGGGGTTTTGGTCACTTTTCAATAAGATTAAATGTGTTCAATTTGTTCAGCATTTATTAATAAACTCCTAATTTGCTCCTTATTAATAGTAAGGTATTTGTTAAGTTTAGTTATTGGGTAGGATTAGGGATGTAGAACATGGTCATGCAGAATATGTGCTACTAATAAACAACCAATGTGTTAATAATAGGCATGCTAATAAGCAATTAGTTAATAGCAAGAACTGGTCCCTCTAAAGTGTCACCCTGTCTTTTAATTATTAATTCGGTAACACTTTTTAACTATTAACTACGACTTTTCCCTCAATTAATTCTTAATTTGCTTTTTATTAATAGTTAGTAAGGTAGTTGATAAGTTTAGATATTGGGTAGAATTAAGGATGTAGAATAAGGCATTAATATGTGCTTAATTAGCACTAATAAATGGCTAATATTCTAGTAACATGCATGCTAATAAGCAACTAATATGTGTATAACCGTAAAACAAAGTGTTAATATCCTGACTTATTAAATTCTAATTATTACACCTAATGCGTTAACTAATGTTTACGAACAAAACCTTATTGTGAAGTGCTACCCATTCATTTCCCTTGTAAATTTCATGTTTTATGTGTTAAGTTAAATGCAAGTGTCATTTCATGATTGCTTTTAATAATACCAGTTTTGATTCCTGGCAAGATAAATGATACTACTAATCTTACGAGCGCAGACATTCCAGCAACCTAATTTTTTTTTCACTGCACAAGAATAAATGTAATGTCACAAAGATCCTCTGCCAGAGGGCAACAAAGAACAATCATCGTGTTTGACATTGTGCCTCCAGGCCTTCATATCAAGAGCACTTCTCTAATCTCTGCTCATAAGAGGAGATGGCAGCCTGTTCATCATCTCTCTCCATTTGCATTCCAATGAAAAGCGCTGAGTTATGTGAATATGAGCTGAGTTTTGCCTGATGAGCTTTTTTCGATCCTCTTAAGCGGTTAAAAATTGGGAGAGGTCAATTACTCACACCTCTATACTATCTGACACCAAAAAAGGGGGAATATATGCCAATTTTTTATTTGAATAAACAGCCACATGCCATAACAGGGCCATTTTAAAGTGCCTGGTTTACACTGCTGAGATTCACATTGCCGTGTCACTGTACTCCACGCTTTACGGCACTGAACGCTTGGCTTCATCTTTGCATACGTGCTGATGATAGTCCTCAATGAGTTTGAAAATCTATTCGGTGCGTCTCAGGGCTGTTCTCTGTTTCTGATGAAAGTTATTACCAGCGCTCAAGGGAAATATTGCCAGATTAAGTTATGCCAAAGTAAGCAATACTTATAATAAAAAGCATTTGTGCTCTTTAAGGTGTTTAACTATTGAAAGGACTCATATGATTTGTTTTTACCATTCTGTTTATTTCCCAGAGGTACACTTATGAAGTTATTCAGCTTTTTTTGTTCTATTTAGTGTCCGAATTTAATTTACATGATGATTTTTCAACCCTTCTTTGTCTTATAGAAGGGTGCACCTTTAAGACTTTTGTGTAAACGTTCTTTCTGCCTGTGAAATAGTGAAGCTTCTCATTAACTCTTACTATACTTGCTCATGGTCTTCTTCAAAAGGATGTGTAGAGCTGTAGGTGCTACACACAGCCAGTAACAGTGCATTTTTAGTGGATCTTTACAATTTAATTATTTTATTTTATTTTATTTTATTTTATCTTCTTATTTAATTTATTTTATTTAATTTTTTATTATTGTTCGCGATTAATCACATCCAAAATAAAAGTTTTTGTTTTCATAATATATGTGTGTGTTCTGTGTATATTTATTATGTACATATAAATACACACACATGCATGTACACTGGAAAAACTGCTAGTACATTTTTTTAAGGTAAGCGATTACAAACAATTTATTTTAGCTACATTTAAGTAAACAAATTTAGTTGAAAGTCAATTGAATTTGTTAGCTAAAATAAATTTATTGCAGCCACTTACCTTAAAAATAAATTGTAAATTCAATTGATCTTTTTTTTTAAAACTTATAAATACATGTAAATATTTTTTAAAAATATACTGTATGTGTGTGTTTTTATATATACCTAATAAATGCACACAGAACACACACATATGCAAACAAAAATAGCATTTTAGATATGATTAATCGCGATTAATTGCTTGACAGCACTATATGAACAATGCGATTGTTCCTATTTGTTCTTGTTTCAGGTTTCTTATGGTTAAAGTCTTCAAATTTCTCATATCAGATTTCATAAGCGGCATTTGTGGTTTAATGTCAATATATGATGTTTTTGGATTGAGTAGGAAGCTGTCAGTTGTTAAAGAAAATTGTATTCCTTGTTACACGACCTCTTCACTTCTGCTCTTCTTTTTGTCTCCTCTCAGTGATTAATGTTGCCATAAACTTTTGTATCATGATGAGCATCTGCTCTTTCTCTCTCTCTCTCTCTCAGTGCCTGTGTGGGAGCCAGGGATCCGTACTGCGGCTGGGATCTGGTGCTCAAGAAATGCACCACCCTGGAAGAAAGCGTCAGCATGAGCCAATGGGAGCAGAGCATTACACGGTGTCCTGTGAGTATCCAGAATGCACTTCAATCATTCACGCAGTGCCTCAGCCCTCAAAGCCAAATGGTTGGGGTTTTTCTTTATTTGAAGACTCTTGATGCTGATCCAGTCTGTCGGTGAAGGACAGTGACAAATGCGCCCGCTTCAACCGTAACTTGCAGGATCAACTTTTTTTTCTCATAACAGCAGACACTCTTAGAAGTGTTTTATAACAATGTTGAGGAAACATTGCAGGTGATGGACAGACAGTGCTGAGACAGTGCAGATCTGATGTATTGTTGCTTTTGCAGCAAAACAAACTTTTCCACCTTCTGTACTCAGAAAGAGAATATAAGGGTAATAGTAAATAGCACTTGTGTGCAAAGCAACAAAGCGCAGCAGATTTTGCCGTCAGCCATCTTTCTGTTGAATGGCATTTTCTGGTAACATGGCTTCATATTCCCACACTCCTTTGTGCTGACATGTGCCCCTGCCTGAGGCCTCCCAGCCTGTAGATCACTCCCAGAATCCTTTGTCCAATCCGTCACGTCCCTCCCATGTATAGTGGCTCTGAAAATATTTAGACACTTGCTCTTCACGTGGTTTCATGTTCTAAAGGTTACATGCAGTGTGCTGTGAGATACAGTACCACAGCTCTGAGAGCACAATCCACACACACACACATCTATAGATACACAGATGTGTGATATCAGGTGTTGTGGCAGTCTCACAGGGTCTTTAGGTAAAAGACCTTGTAGCCTGTAGCTTTAGCTGAGAAATGACATTTTGTGTAATAGCATGTTGCCTCCCACGCTGCCTGGAGAAAGCAGCATGGAATTGTTGAACACAAACAGGGAAGTGTAAAAGTGTGGGAGGCTTCGGTCTCGGAGTCACTAGAATGCAAGATTTCTATTGATTTAGTTGCACACATGTTGTTTACACATATTGGTTACACATTTTGAGGTCCAGATGTCCTTTGTTGTTGGAAGCAACTATCAAAAATGTGTCCCAAACATGTTAAGCTGTTATTATTGTTATTACTACTATTATTATTTCTTAAGGTTTTGATTATAGATCTAGGAGTCAAAGTTAGTAGTAAAATATATATTTAATATAGCAAGAATCGTTCAGGTTGTCAGATGTGTTATTCAATGTGAAAATCGGTATGGTATTCATGTCATTCAAAAATTACTGTATATATTATCTTTTAAACTACTTTTGCCATCTTGACACTGTCCTTGACATTGTCCATCAATTCTTTAACCTGTTACTTACAACAACCATAAATACCATTTTTTTATCATCCTTTTTTAAGAAATTAAATGCAATTGAGCCACATACACACACACACACAAACTTTTCTGTACCTATACCACATACACTACCACATCCTGGTCATTTGACATAGTCCTTTTAGATGATATATCCACATTTTTTTGCCTATTTGTCTGCAGGGTAAGATTGTGTCTAAGTGTCAGAGGTTGAGTGACAGATCTAAAATAACTTCAGTATTAGAGCACAGTAAGGCTAGATGGAGACACACTTCATTCACGAAGCCCATCTGGAGGCTGACACTGTATGGAAATAAACAAAGAACCATATTTGTTTTCTCTGGAAAAAACTGTACTTTACTGTATCATCCCTGTCTTAGTATTGGCAGAAACCACATCTATATTTAAAAGAAAAGTGAGGCCTTTGAAAATGAGGTTTGTTTTTACTTTTCCACCGCACTGGAAATGTGACTCTCTTATGCGTTCGGTACACAAAGAGCACAAACAATTTCTCTCCACGCAAAGGGTCATTTATTCTTCTCTATTCATAATGCATTCACAATCTTTTCCACAGAACTCATCAGGTTTTATGTGCTAGACAACATTACCTTCTCCCTTTGTTCACAAAATATGTTGTCCTGGATCTGATACCTCAGATGTTAATAACCAGAGAGCAATAACAAAATTACATTAGCTATTCATTACTACCTTCTCATATAAAGCCTCAAATGAAATATTTGCTTATTGTAAAGTGTGTTCATTTTCCAAAGAGGAGGCCTGCTATTTTCAGCTAGCACAATCTAATATGCTGAAAGCTATATTTTAGTTTGGATTCATCTAATAACTGGCAAATGTGACCTTATCTGCAGTAATAATTTATTTGCATTCAGATTTTGTTTACTCTCTTTCCGTTGTGTGTGGTTATGTATGTGTGTAGGTGAGGAACGTGACTGTGGATGGTCATTTTGGTGCCTGGTCAGGATGGAAAGCTTGCAGTCATAACGATGGCGGCAGTGTTGGTTCATGCCAGTGTCGCACTCGAGCGTGTGACAGCCCAAGCCCTCAGTGTGGAGGCCAGCCGTGTCAAGGAATCAGTGTTGAGGTGGCAAACTGCTCCAGGTATACAAAACGTCCCACAAAAGACTAAAGCGCAAACAGGAAGTTACACATTTCACCTTTAGGCTTGACAGAATTATATGGAAGCCAGTTTCAACCTCAAAGTAGAAAATATAAGGTGTTAGTGACTTTATGTGTCACAATTGCAACATTGTTTCTTGTAATTCTCCAAATATAGTGTTTATCTCGTAGTTGTAACTTGGTTTCTCAGAATTGTCTTTTTAAATATGAGAAACTCAGATTTTAAGTGACATTTGTAACTTTGTGTCTCACAATTGTTATTTCTCATACTTGCGACTTTTTGTCTCATAATCATACAGAGGACTATATTTTGCAATTGGGCATTGATTTGTCGTAATATATATTTTATCTCACAATTTCAAAATAATCTCACAATTGTTATTTTTATATAACTTGATTTCTTGCAACTGTGACTTTATATCTCGCACAATATTTTGGCCTCATGATTACTCAAGCATGATTTTTTGCAATTTTCCATATTTGACAGATGTGATTTTTGATATAGCACAACTGTGACTTTAACTAAGACTATCCCTCACAATTATTTTTACTTTATATCTCACAATGTGACTTGTAATTGCAAATGTTTTTCCCTCAGTTACCATAATGTGAAATTTGCACTTACAATGTGACTTTAAATATAACAGTTGCAACTTGATCATTTTAAATCAGAGAATTGTGATTTCATATATGATAGTTGCGACTCTTGCTTTTTTCTCATAATCTAATTTTTATTTCCCACAATGCAACTATATTTCGCAATTGTGCCTTAATTTTTTTCTAATTGTCATTTTATGCTTCACGAATTGGAATTCATATTTCACAGTTGTGATTTTATCTCATTTGTAACTTTCATTTCTCATTTTAATCAGTTGTTACTTTATCACGATTGCAAAATTTCTTGTATGCCACTTTATGTCTTTCAATGTGACTCTTACATCGTGTAATTGTATGTGTGTATCTTCCTAAATTGCAGGTTTATTGCAATGTGATTTTTTTCGAAAAGTCGAAATGGCTTCCATACTATGCCACATGTTTTTTTATTCAGAAACAGAAATTGCTGTGTGATACTGAGTTCATTTCCACGACTAAATCATTTCCTACAGTTATGTTGTTCCCATTGTAAACAGGCTTAGAACGATCTTAACTAGGATCCTCTGTTAACAAACTGAAGGTCAGATTATAGCAGCCAGCTGTGCCGGCGTTTGATTAGTGATTACTGCTGTAACATATCCATCCTCAGAAATGGGGCATGGACGCCGTGGACGGCATGGGCTCCTTGCAGCACCAGCTGCGGGATCGGATTCCAGGTCCGACAGCGTTCCTGCAGCAACCCCACTCCCCGCCATGGAGGACGCGTCTGTGTGGGCCAGAACCGCGAAGAGAGGTAAAGAGGAGGTCATTATATATGCAAATGTATTCATTTTTTGGAATTTACTCTCAAAATCCACAAAATTGGGCAACGTGCCTCTTCAAAAGGGCTTAATGCTTCTTTTGTTGTTGCTTTCATTCTCACCTGCTGCATACGTGATAGCTGCTGTGATTGCATGGCAGTTGACGATAATGAATAAATATATGCAGCTCGTTTTATTGCTTTTTTATAAGTCATCCATTATGCAATGTTCATCAATGTTCATCTCTAGAAAGCTTGTTAGTACATAACTGGAAGCAACAAACCAAATGCTTGAATGGGGGAGTAAGAGAGATTCTTCTTTATCTGCCCCATAATTTGCGTGACTGACATCCAATTAAAAATAAACATGCTAAGGCTTGTTAATTACAGAGACTGCAGCCACAGACTCCACACACATACAGAATTATATTTAAACTGCGCTGCCCTGAGAATGTGTGAGGTTTCTAAGCAACAGTGCATCGCAGCTGAAAAATTAGACCTGAAGTGCTGGGATGAAGAGCGGGCGAGAGAGGCATCTGAAACAGTTGTGGTCCCTCTGTCGAAGGTGCCAACTTTTCCTGACTCACACTTCAGGCTTTTGTCTTCAGATGTTTTTATACATTTTCTCACTTATGTGACATCACTGTTAAACTTAGCTGTTGATGAGAACAAGGTAAGAAAATGAAAATGAGTTTCTCATTATAATAGCTGAGTGTACTAGTGGTAAATAATTGGTTCATAACCAGGTGACCAACAAGATGAAACAAAATGGTAAACAGGACCTTATTTTGTTCTTTTGTGTAATAAACCATGTGTTTAGAACCTTGAAAATGTTTGAAATTACATATGTATTTTTTATTAGAAACATAGGTCCAACAATATTCTAAATGATCAACATGACTGAATCAGTAGTGTTAAGTTTATTGTTAACTATGACTAGAACTATTAAACTTGTAAAAGGAAACTATTGAAACTAAATGATTTAAAACTTAGAAAAATAAAATAAAATAAAATGATGAAAAACGTATTTAAAATTAGAAGTTGTGCCTTGTCAGGTAGCTGAAATAAAATAAATTGAAGTACTAAAATTAAAAAATATATATATATTTTCAAAGTAATGACAAAAACGACATAACACAATTACTAAAACTTAAAAAAAATTAATGACAACTAAAAATATACAAATAAAAATATTAATAAATATTATAATACACTGCACTTTAAAAAGCAAAAATTTAAAAATAGGGCACAACTATATTATTATATATTGTATATAATTGTATTTGTAGGTGTTTACCAATATTTTGAATGATGCACTTTATTGATTTGTGTTACCAGGAATGTCCATAAATGAGCTAATAATGTCCTGGCATTTTTGTTTTGTTTTGTTTACAATGTAGTATATGAATAATATAAATGTAACCTACAGTATCTATGCATGATTGAAAAATATTAAGCTGTTTTTAATATTAGTCTTTCTAATTTTAGAAGATGATATTTTGACAATTTAACAAACTGCGTTCAGGTTTGCCAAGATACCAATGTCTGCAATCACAAGTCATAAACCTTTTAATTTCGATTCATCCAATAAATCTACTGTATTTTTAAAAAGTGCCTCAATTGTATGCCTCCTATGCAGTTTTAGGAAAAGTATTTGAGGCAAAGTTGATACCTAGAGTTGTTGAAAACTAATTTCATGTGTCTTGGCCTATGAAGGAGCAACTGCTGACCAATAAACTTTTCCTGTGAAGCGAGAGAAAACGAGGATGCCACAGTTTTTAAGTCACCATAGAAACATAGACATGGAGCTTAAGACATGAAGAACGCTGCAGATTGGTAGTTTTTCTTTCTTTTTTTTTGCAGGTGACTGTGAAACATACCATTTCTGCCACCTCTTGCATTTTCATTTTCCTGCCCCCCACTTACACTCTTTCTCCAAGGCGCCGGGGCACTTGATGCCCTTAGGTGTCTAAGCATAAAGGCTGTGAATAATCAGCAGAAAAGTTCTGCTGCAAGCTTTGAGTTTGGCTCTAGCCTCACTAGTCTACAAGCCCCTGCGAGTTTTTCACACCACCCATCCACTTTAATACAACACCTCGACCAGCCCAGCAGTGCATAATGGCTGTGAAAACATATCTGGGGAGTGCGTCAGGGCCCACAGTTTTTATTTAAGGTTGAAGGGAGCCGAGTTAGTGGCTCAAATGTGCTTTGTCAGTTTCCTTAGCAGGACGCTTCTGACCAAAAGAAGAAAGGAGCATTCCTGTTTTGTTCTACTTGGGCTACTGCAAAATCTCTATAGTTGGGGGTCTTTTGTCCGATATTGAAAGAAGTTTGGATTCACTTGTTAGTGCTGCGGGGAACTTTTTTACTTTGAGGCCCGCTCAGCCACTGGGCATCTGTTCAGAAGTATTCAACTCATATGTACAGTCACACTTTATTCCCTGTTTGGCCCACTGCTGCCAGATGGCAAAGTACTCAGCACGCAACTCTGCTGTGGGTCGGTCACCATGAGATGTCCTCGATGAGGGAAACGAGAAAGAGACATTGAGAGAGTCAGCTAAAGTGATACTTCAGTCAAAAATAAATAGTCTTTCCTAGTTTGCTCACCCTTTTGTTGTTTAACAATCAGTCTGATTTAGAAGATGAATTTATACAGTAAATCAGATCTCACGCCTTCTTGAATAAACACATGATTGTTTGGGTCTCACTTTATATTAAGTGTCCCTCATACCTGTGTACTTACATAGTAACTAGATGTGTACATAGTATGCAACCACAGTGTAAGTATTGTATTTTAGGTTGTATTCACAACACCGTTCCAGAACAGTGTGTTCAACTCATTTATGGAGGACTGATTCCTAAAACCTGCAGACTAGCCTATGCTGGCTGTGCACAGACTATAAAGTATAGCAAGGACAGTCTGGCGCTTCTGGCTCACAACTTTTAAGTTACGTTTTCTTATTAAGAGAACCTGCTACTTACTATTCAAACGCAAGTTTTGAGTAGTGAAGGGTAGTCTTGTTGTTACTCTGATCACAAATGCAGACATGGTGTTATGTTTACGAAGCATGATGCAACGTGACGTGTAAAAAGACAGTACTAAATCATGATAATCAGTAATTATGTCCCCACTGGATGCAACAAATGCATCGTTTGTAATGGGTTTTATTGGTTTGGTGTCATAGCGCTGAGACACGGCGTTATGTTATGCTTGCGGTATTCGGCCAATCACACTGCACTGGATAGCTTGCCAATCAGAGCACACCTCACCAATAGACATGTTTTGTACAAATCGACCCATTTCAGAAGGTGGGTCTTTGAGAAGAAACAAAAATACACAGTATGTGGAAAATAATGCATTTTTTGCACCCTAAACTGCATAAACACATTGCATTACACCAAATACACAAAATACTGTTCTTTTTAGCAACATCATATGACCCCTTTAAGTAGACGATTCCTATGGATTTACCATGTAATTATTCTAATGTTACACAGCAGCGGCCAGTAAGTTAGGTGTTACATATAAATTGTGCTTGCTGTCCAAAATGTTAGACTTTATGTTAAGTGTCAACTCCACCTACTCCAGATTCAACTCTTCTCACTTTACATATCCTTTAACCTACCCATCTCCACCCCCCTGGACTTATACAAACTGTTGTTACAAAATGTAGTAGTTATATATGTCCTGTTACACGTGTGTTTACACATACCATTCTGAGGGTTGTTACATGTGTGTAATTACACAAACATTACAGCTTTAGATACTAAGTACTTACACTGTGGTTACTACGTACACATCTAGTTACTATGTAAGTACACAGGTATTAAGGACACAATATAAAGTGGGACCCACATTTTACTTACTGAGCCTATGACAGGTTCGGTGGTATGGATAGGTTTAAGGGTGGGTTAAGGTGTAAGGGATGGGCCAACAGTGTAATTATAAATGTACAATAATTACAAAAAATTTATTACAGATGTAAATTGCATGCAGGTATTTAAAATAAAAATTAGTACAATGTAAATACATGTTTATACACAATAAGTGCATTCTATCAAAGTCTTAATTTCTATGTAAGCACATAAAGTAGCCACTTGTAAAATATTACAGTTTTTGCTGGATTTTTTATTAAATAAGACATTTAAACACAACTCACTTACCCCATACTCAAAACAGTAGTGGATATAATAAATGAAATTAATATGTTCCTTGCCTACATTGGCTCTGGCACCAGCACACTTTTGTTGGACAAAGGGACTTTACGTACTATGTGGCCTTGAGTCTAGTATTCAACTCTCTCTGTAGTTCTGTGGGCCCTAGTTTTGATTTTTGACAGTCTCAGGTCATGCAGCCTGAGGCTTTGGAGGTCCCTGACAGTGGCCCCACTGGCCTGGTCCATAATACCACCCTGGTCCAGAGCCATATATCTATCCCGGCACAAACGCAGAGCCAGCAACTCCCATCCATTTGTGTTCAGAAACTCTCTAAAACAAGACAGAACGCCTGCAGCCAAAAGAACTGTTGTTGCAACACTCCAGTACTTTGTTCTGCTTGAAATCCATTTGATAAATGAATGTGGGTTTTTTTTACATTCTCCCTCATTCTTTTCATACACCATCTCAAATGTGCTATTAATTACCATTTTTTTCTTGTTCTTTTGATTGTTTGTTCCTTTCTCCTTTTTTTGTGCCAGAACAGGGGCAAACTTGTTAAACTTAGCAAATCCGATTTGAATGAACACTATTTGCATATGCAAATTGGCAATGGGTTTCCCTTGACTATAAATCTTTCTCATATGGATCTCTCGACTTTATTATTGCAAGCTACATCACAACAAGTTGCCCTGATCAGTGCTTCTCCAATGGGAATGTGTACCGCTTCCTACTTTTGAATACTTTTTTCATATTTGAAACTTATAATATTCTCTTATCTTCTAATTTGCACATATACACATATCATCAGACATCTCTTTTGAAGAAAGTGGTTGCAGGCACAGAAAAATAAAAATGCATCTTGTGTAATTTCCCTGAAGTGTTGTACAGTAGAATATATATGTACATATTGCCCATATGGAAGGCTATGACTTCCTTTCCTTATACAAACATTTTATTTTTACACTCTCATAAATAAAGGTACAAAAGCTGTCACTGGGGGCAGTACCTTTTTAAAAGGTACATGTTTGTACCTAAAGGGTCCATTTTAGTACTATAAAGGTACATATTAGTACTTAAAGTGTACATATTTGAACCTAATAGGTAACAAAGTGTACTTTTTGAAAAGGTACTGCCCCAGTGACAGCTTTTGTAACTTTATTTCTGATTATTTCAGCAGGAAAATAGAATCTTGTTAATAAGTTTCAAACTATAATGAGCCTAATTTACATAGAAAAGAGATGTCTGTAGTAAAAAGAATGACAATTGCTTCATTTGAATACTCAAGCCAAAGCATTAGCACCTGGTTAAAATCAATCATGAATAGTTAAGAGGACGTTTTTTTGCCTGGAAATGTTTCACACACACATGTGTGTATATATATATATATATATATATATATATATTGTGAGTTATATGAGGTTATTAGATTGTTTATTTCAACAGTTATTTCAGCAGGTATGTTCATTTTCATTCATAAATTCTCAGATTTTCCCTCTTTATTTTAATGTCTGCAACTTTTTCCTAAAGCCGGTTTATACTAGTGTTAGTATATATTAATTCACCACAATTTATTTAGTGATTCCAGATGTTTCAAAGGGTATGTTGAATAAAACCAATAGTTATTGGAGGGAATCAAATCAAATTAAGATGATTTCAGTTATCTTTTGGATTAGATGTGTATTTAGCACATTTTCCTGCTTTATTTGTCTCCTGCTTACATCTGTACTCATTTTTTTTTCTGGTTTGGGGTCAGCATGGGCTGAGGATGGCTGAGGTTATTTTTTGATTCATTTTCCAAGCCTTTGTTCTGGTTATGAGCGTATCTTCAAAAGGAAGCTGCCTTCATTTATTATTCGCTTCCTTCCAAAGATCCACTGTTGCAGTGAGACCACATGAGAGCTGGAATGATTCCAGTCATCATGCTTTATATCAATTACCTTTATACCAACTACCTTTCAATAACAACTACTCGTCCAGCCCACACATCTGGCTTTGCAAGTGGACAGACAGGCCCAGAAAACCCCCTCTCGCTCTGCCTTCAGACCTCATTTAGATAAGACACTGCTCCATCAGTGCTCATTACATTGAGGTTAACCTAGGCATTTCCTTTCCCTGGAGACCTACACAACTGCTAGCCAGTCATTATCTCATGTTTGCAGTTCCTACCTGTTGAATTCAATATTTTTCCTTGTTTAAAGGTAAAACTTGTTTTGTGCATGGATTTTATTAATGGCAACATGAATTAAATGTTTACATAAAGTATAAAGTAAATGTTTACAATTATTTTTTTTGTGATGTACAACCATTTCATGTGTAGAAAGAGATTGAAAATGATTATATTCTTATTTACTATGTAAAAATATAACGTTTTCCTTTGTGATTTGATAATTTTTGCTTCAGAGGATTCATATTCAATTATTGAGGCCAATGCATAATCAGGATGGAATGAGTTTGTGAATAAATGTTTATTTGCATGCTGAAATATTTGTTTTAATCTATTTTAGATACTGTAATGAGCACCTGCCCTGCCCCCCACATGTCTATTGGTCAGCATGGTCTCCTTGGGAGCGCTGCACAGTCCCATGCGGTGGTGGGATCCAGTCGCGGCGAAGAACGTGTGAGAATGGAAACGAATGCCCAGGATGTAGCGTTGTATGTCACTTTCATATTATTACTCAATTTGTTCGTGATTTGAGCACCTCGGGACATGAAAAGTGTGTTCAGTGTTTATATATAGATTGTATTGCTAACGTATTACTAAAAAATAATCGTAGAAGCATCATGGCCTACCCTATGGTTAATTAAATTGTTAAAGGATTAGTTCACTTTTAAATTAAAATTTTAATGCTTCATAAACACACTGTAAAAAATTACAGTGATTTTAGCATTAAAAACTGTGAAAATGCTATGGTAAAAACCTGTTAAATGGTTAGGGGTAAATTCCTGTAAAATTTACAGGGATAAAATGTGAACTGACATTCCCAGAATTGCATTTAAGAATTTGTTTGAATTTGATGTTTTTTCTTTGATGTTTCTTCTTAGTTTTTTCTTATCAGTTATGTTTATTAGGGTTGTATGTTACATGTAATGTTGTTAAATTAATGTTTATTGCATATTTCAGTTTAATGAGTCTCACCATGATGGTGTTTAGTGTTTGTGTGAATGACACTGAGCACCTTCTATATGTGTTCATAAAAGCTGCTTGTGATGGGCTTTGGTTTATCATGTGACTTTCTCATCACCACCTGCATTTGGTGCTTATAAGTGTATTTCAAAGATACAAAACAGATTTCATTAGTTTAATAGGTGGGTATATTTACATTATTTCAGTCAAATAAATTACGGTATTTAACTGTAAATATAACTTAAAACCGTAAAACCTAAAACGCTGTTACCACATTTTTTAATTTTTTTTACGGCCGAATTCCGGCAACCATAGCTGCCAGTTTTTCACTGTAAATTTTACGATTTTTTTTTTACAGTGCACAAATGCTCACCTTGCTATGTTCATTATTACATATATACATTGAAACAGTCAAACTTCACATAGGCGGAAGTACAGAGTATGAAAAGTTACCCTTTTTTTTTTTTCTTTCACATTAAGAATATGCACACGAAATGACAATTTTAAACAACATTCTGACACAAAGACATTTGAATGCATCGCAGAACAGAGCAAGGCGGGCATTTGTGTTTATAAAGCATATACATTTTTGTTTTTGTTTTTAAAATGACCAGTTGTTTTGAGATAAGACCCTGGTATCATTTAAAGTCATTTGAAACTGCACTGAAACAGTAATTTTGACCTTCAACCATTTGGAGCCCATTGAAGTGCACTATATGGATTTAAATCCTGCAATGTTTTCATCAAAAACCTTAATTTCTTTTCGACTGAAGAAAGAAATTCATAAATATCTTGGATGACATGGGGGAAATTATCAAGAAATTATCATTTGAAAGTGAACTAATCCTTTAATATCTTATATTTAAGTTGCGTTCACATAATTCCAATGCAGACAATTTGCACACTTTTTCCTGTAGATTTATATCTATTTATATCTCTTTCTTTTTTTGACAGAAATGATTATAAGGATGCTTTAAATTCATAGAAAATCAAAACTTTTATATTGTTGCAAGAATACTTCAAGTAAATGCTAAATGTTTTTTTACTTTCTAATCATCAAACAACCCTACAGTAATAAAAATGTATTACAGTTTACAGTAGCTCAGCTGTTATTAACACTTGCACCAAATCAGCATATTAGAATAATTTCTGAAGGATCATGTGAAACTGAAGGCTGGAGTAATAGCTGCTGAAAACTCAGTGTTGCATCACATGAATAAATTACGTTTTAAAATAAATGAAAAATAGAAATAGTTATTTTAAATTATAACAATATTTCACAATATTACTGTTTTTACTGTAAATTTTTGAAGCAGTCTGGGTGAGAATATAACACTTTCAAAAACATAAAATTATTTTTCAGACTCTACATTTTTGAACAGTTTTACCATCTTAAAGCACTAGTCAAGAGCATAGGCAATCCCAAAATGCATTTCCTCCGTTGGTATGCTGGGAGGAGCTTGCCATGTGCACTAGCATTGCAAAAAAGTAAGCTGGGATTTTCCACTCATGAGTAAGCTGTGATATTCTTACTCTACTTTTAAAACCAGTCACCCGCTCGCTGCTAGTTTAGAATAAGTCCAGCTCACATGACCACGGTTCACTTTTCATGCCATTTGTGGAAGTGGTTTGGGTGATTTTGATAATCTGGGACAGCTTTAAATAGTGAATTTGCTATTTCAACTCTTTTGTAAGGAATAATAACATCTGTCCAGTTTAGAAATCAAGGCTGTCAACCGTTTCGATCTTTGCCGCTTGATCAATGGCACAATGGCTTAAGAGAAAGTTCAGACATTCCTGTGAGTCCTAATGGTAATGCTCTGTCAAATTGTGTGCGTGTTTAGCCTCAAGGCCAGCTGCCTTAGATCCATCACAATGTAGACGAAACCAAAAACACCAACATGCTGAAGTATCCTAGGAATGCCACTGAGGCTGTGAGGGCAGTAATATCATGTCAATATATATATATAATTATATATGTGTGTGGGTACCAGGGTGGTGTGTTGCCCAATTTGGATTTTTGTGCTATTTTTGTGTGCCCTGTGAGCTTCAAGTTAAGCAAGCAAGCAAGCATGCTTCAGTTAATAAGCAAGCTTTGTATTATTTTCTGTTACTGATGATTGCCAGACTCTGGCATGGCCCATACATGCAACCAGCTGTTATCATTTTATGAAAAATTCCCCTACTAGTTGGTGGTTGTTTTGTCAGACACAATAAAAACATGATGCGTCAGTAAGCTGGTAATTTTACAGGGGGTTCGTTTGTCACAGTGCTTGTAACCTCTCTGTAATGATAGTGATAAAGCCCACATGAATGTAGCCAGGTGTCAGAGTAGACAGAAACACAACAATGAGTCCCGGGCAACCCTTAATAGGTTGTCTGTTTGTGAGATCTTTCATATGTTCAGTGTAATGATGCTTTAATAATCAGACTCAAACATTACCGTCACTTTGTCTTAGGGCGCCTGGAAATCTGAGAATATGTGAGTGCAGTGTTAAGTGTAAGGATTTAAAAGTTTTCTCTCTATCTCTCTTTTTCTTAGTGTTAATTAGATTTATGTAATGGCAAAAATAAGAAGGTGTCTTGTACCTAAAATATCCTATTTTTAGACTGCACATGTTGTCACACAGACACATTGCGAGTGTAAACAATTCAGCATTTTTAGTGAAATGTAACTTTAGATCATCCAATACTTTCCAATCTGAATTAAGAGTGAGTACTTCAATCGACTTATCATCACATACAGTAAGCTCTCACTTAATTTCAGGAGTGTTATAATATCATATGTATTTTATAGAATAATGCAGAGCCAATCCTCTCTATACGCAAAGTATGCAAGCTGGATAGGTCCTCTGAAACACCAGGAGGCCCCTTTGCTCCCAAAGATGATTTAATTTATGTTTCTCTTTTGAATTTGGCCAGCGGTTATGAAAAGATAAATGTTCATTTGTTTTAATGCAGTGCACTGTTGCACTTTCTATGTACAAATCTGGCAAATCATGTAACATGAAAGTCATGCAGTCTCTTGCTCGAGACAAGAAAAAAAATGTTGAAAAAGCATACCGAGCCACAGAAGCACTTTCCTTGAACGCAATTCGAGACGGAGTGAACACGGACAAAGGAGTTTAATTCATTCATAACTCGTACCCCTATCCAGGGTACAGTGAGCACATTTAAGAACACAGATGCAGCCAGATCATTTCCATAATGACAATCACAATCTACTAAGAGCAGCGCAAATTACTGCCTGCTTTAAGACTTTAAGAATTTTTGGTTGGCAATAAATTCCAGTAATTTGACGAGTGCAAACATTATTAATTAGCATTGCATGATTCATTTGAATACTCTCCTCCAATAAATGTTGTGTCTGAAAGGGAAACTCCTTCAAATGCATATTCAATAAGATCATGCGCAAAAAAAAAACATTTGCCCAATTATTCTTTAGTCACACATACACACACAAATGAATAACCTTTATTTCATAATAAATCAAGTCCTATGTGTACCTCGTTTGCAATTCAGTGCCTCAGAAGTTTCATCTCTTATAACAGCATTTGGAAGATCTTGAGAGTTCTTGAGTTTCTTTATTAATTTTTTTCGAATTTATTTCCAACTACTACATAAAAATCATCCGCAGCCCATAAAAAACCCTGCATCCCATTTCTCAGCGATGACTGTGCAGTGTGGGTATTAATTTACCCGACGCAAGTTTTCTCCGGGGAATTTGAACATTCCCAAATGACAGCATTTTTCATTAGGCCCCCTGACGGAGTGTATCGTGCTCCGTAGTCTTGCTTGACTGATTGTGCGCTTTTCTGTACTAATAATTGAGACTATTTGTCTTGGTGGTCCATTGTGGAACGGCCAGCCGGCGTGTCTCAGGTGAACCGCCAGTAATGAATGCAATCAGCGACACCTGCGTAATGGATTGGTGTTTGTTGTTTTCTGTAAAACATACTAGAGGCTGTATTCTCTGTGGAGTTGGGGGCATATAGTGTCAAAGATGTGAGCCGTAGAACGACCAATTACGACCAACACTCACGTACTTGCTGATACGCTGTATTTTTGTGTGGACACAAAGGATTGAGGGCTGTGTGTGTGTGCAGAGTGGATGTAATGATGTTAGAAAGCTCCAGAGAGCGCGGGTGGGATTACTCATTAGTCAGCAGATGCCTGGAGACTGAACGGGGACCAACAGAGCTTCGTAAGGGCATCCCCTAACCCCGGCCTTCTCTACCCATAACGCATTAGTGACGGACGAGAACTTTAGGTAATACAGTAATTCTGAGGATGAAAAAGGGGTGTTCCAAGTCTGAAAAAGATGGAGAGTGTAGGGAATAATGAATAGACTGTCGGCGGAAAACAAGAATGGAACAATAGAGTATTAGGGAAAGGAAGAGGCAAATAAAGTGAGATGGATGGAGAATTATAGAAATAAAAAACATGAACGGAATGAGTAATGATCGAGTGGGAACGAGCGCAAACAATCTGAGAGGGTGTATTATCTACACATAACATTGTTATCGGCAAAAAAAAACATGATTGATTTTGTTTGGTTTAGGTCATGTCAAATTTTCTGATTTCTGACAACATGGGAGGGCCGGTTCACAAGTATCAGGCAGCGTAAATCAACACATCAGTAATCGTTAAAAATCATTATTATGATGTGCTGCTCATATGTAGGCGTTCGCCCAGCTGGTGTGAACCTCTACCTCATTGACTCCAGTGTAGCATCAGCACATGTTTTTGAGGGCATTCTGCTGCAGTATCACTTTCTCCTAATACCCTCGAAGAGAGATTTTTGCAGGGATGCTTTCCAGCGAATGAAGGTCTATGAATTTTCTGATGGCTGCTTATAAGGTGTTTTATTTGAAACTAGTAAGACTATCAAAGTGTTTGTTTTTTCACCCAGTACCACACCATTTGTGCTACAGATACCTCAAATCCTACCGGCTTTTCAGGAGAGGTGTGATATTACTTTTCTAAGTGATCAGACAGTGTCCTCTGCTATGATAATGAATTATAATTCATTATAATCCATGCATTCTACAAAATTTTATATTTTTAAAGATGTTTCTTATGTTCATTAAGGCTGCATTTATTTGATTAAAAAAAACACAGGGAAAAATAATATTGGGAAATATTATTGCAATATAATATTTTTTATTTTTTTAAATTTGAATATACGTTAAAATCTAATGTATTCCTGTAATGCAAAGCTGAATTTTCAGCATCATTACTCCAGTCTTCAGTATCACATGATCCTTCAGAAATCATTCTAATATGCAGATTTTTTATCAGTGCTGCAAACTGTTGTGCTGCTTAATATTTGTCTGGAACCTGTTATATTTAAATTTTAGGATTCATGAATGAATAAAACATTAAAAAGAAGAGCATTTATTTTAATAGAAATAATTTCTAACAATATACACCACCATTCAAAGTTTGGGGTCAGTAAATTTTTATTCTTGTTTTATTCGATAGAAATTAAAACTTTTATTCAGCTAGGATGTGTTAAATTGTGATGGCAAAGATTTGTATTGTTAGAGAAGATTAATATTTTTAATAAATGCTGTTCTTTATAACTTTTCATTCATCAAAGAATCCTGAAAAAAAAGTATTGCAGTTTCCAAAAAAATATTTGCCGTCACAACTTTGCCAACATTGATAACTCTTATAATAAGTCAGCATATTAGAATGATTTCTGAAGGATCATGTGGCACTTTAGACTGGAGTAATGATTGATGGAAATTCAGCTTTGCATCACAGAAATAAATTATATTTTAAAGTCTATTAAAATATTTCACAATATTACTTATTTTTCCTGTATTTTAGATCAAATAAATGCAGCCTTGATTAACATAAGAAACATCTTTAAAAAATATTACTAATCCAAACTTTTGACTGGAAGTGTGTATACAGTATGCAATATAATGCATAATATATAAATAATGCAACAGAGAACATAAACATTACAATTGCATAAATAATGCCTAACTATCATTAAATCATTGCAATGTTTTCAGCATTGATAATTGCTATAATATTCAGCATATTAGAAGGATTTCTGAAGGATCATTAAGATTTTAAGGGGTAATGGAATTCATTTTAAATTATTGTAATATTTTACAGTATTGCTGCTTTTACTGTATTTAATTCATTTAAAGCTTACATATGATTTATAAAGAATAGCATTTATAATTATATATTTTATATAAATAAAAAATCAATTATATAATATATTATATATTTTATGATTCATAATTCATTATTGTGCTGAGCTCCAGAAATAAATACATTTAATTATATTCAACTACACCATTACAATTACACAAATAATGCCTAATTATCATGAAATTGTTACACTTATTTAATTAATTAATAAATTAGGAGTTTAATTATTTGCTTTAATAAAAGGCAAACTACAGCTTATGCAATATGAACAGTTTCTGTCAGTAATGTATGTATGGATTTTTAAATAATTAAATATCACTGCATATTTATGTAATGTACAGAATATACAGCTCTGGAAAAAAATAAGAGACCACTGCAATTTACTGGGCTGGGCAATCTCCAGAGGTTTTGGCTAAAGCTGTAGACCCTCTGGAGTTTCTGCCGGTGGCTGCACTGACCCTGGAGGTGTCGGCTGACATCGTAGAGTCCCCGTAGGTTACGCTGGTGGCTGCACAAGCCCCAGGACTATCAGTTCGCACCATTGAGCCCTTGCCTTGTCCTGCCATGGCTATAGAGACCGCTTCTGAGCCCTTGTCACATCTCGTTCCAGCCACGGAGGCCATTGAACTCTCGACTTGCCCTGCCACGGCCAGAAGGGCCGCCATTGAACTCTCATCATGCTCAGTCCCGGCCACGGAGGCCATTGGACTCTTGTCCTGCCCTGCTACGGCCATAAGGGCTTTCAAAGAACCCTTGCCTTGCCCTGTCACTGCTATGGAAACTGTTTCTGAGTCCTCGTCCTGCCCTGTCATGGCCACGGAGGCCATCGTCGAATCCTTGTCCTGCCCTGCCCTGTCACGGTGATGGAAGCTATTTCTGAGTCATCGTCCTGCCCTGTCAGGGCCACGGAGGCCATTGTCAAATTCTTGTCCTGCCCTGTCATGGTTATGGAAGCTATTTCTGAGTCCTCATCCTACCCTATCATGGCCACGGCTGTTGAACCCTTGTTCTGGCCTTGGCCCTCCTATGAACTCGAAGCATGTACTGTCTCAGCCACAGAGGCCATAGTTAACCTCTCTGTGCTCTCTGTTCCAGTCCCGCTGGCTCCGCACCCTGAAGGGCTGCTGTCCTGCCGGCGCTGTCTGCTCCGCCCTTGAGGGCGTCTCTGCCGTCTGCTCTGCCCTGGAGGGCATCTCTGCCGCCTGCTCCACCCTGGAGGGTGCCTCTGCCGTCTGCTCCGCCATGGAGAGTTTCTGCCTAGCCTGCTCCATCTGCTCCGCCCTGGAGTGCGTCTCTGCCACCTGCACCCCCCTGGAAGGCTTCTGTTCTGTCTGTGCCGCCCTGGAGGGTGTCACCACCATCTGCACTGCCTGGGAGGGTCTTTGTTCTGTCTGCCTTGTCCTGGTGGTCATCAGCTCTGCCGGCCTCACCCTGGAGGGTCTTCACCCAGTCTACTCTACCCTGGAGGCTCTCAGCTCTGCTTGCACCGCCGTGGTTCCCAGTTCTGCCTGCATCACCGTGGCTCCCTGCGCTGTCTGCACCGCTGTGGCCCTGGGTGCCACTACCGCTGCTCCACGGTCCAGGTCCTCCACAGCTTCACTGTCTGCCATCGCTTCATGGTCCAGGTCCCCCATTGCCCCATGTACTGCTCTACTTCCTCATAGCTCTGGCTCTCCATCCCTCCCCCTGTTCCGCCTCCGCTCCGCATCTCTCCTGGACTCTAGACTGTTTTTTTATTGTGAGCGTCTGGAAGCCGCTCCTTTGGGGGAGCTATGTTACGTTGGCCAGCTGGAGTGCCCTCGAGCTCCATCAGAGGGCACTCCACCCCGGACTGCCTGTGTTCCCCTGTCTAGTCAGTTGTGGACTTTTATGTT
The DNA here is from genome assembly GCA_032359235.1 of Enteromius mattozi. Lineage (NCBI taxonomy): Eukaryota > Metazoa > Chordata > Actinopteri > Cypriniformes > Cyprinidae > Enteromius > Enteromius mattozi. Next base: position 7,888,681 of record JAUMHE010000082.1, read on the forward strand.
GAAAAGTATGTTCCCTTGTGTCTCCGCCCCCTTGTTTGTCACTATGGTTTTTGATTAGCTCCTCCTCCCTCATCATCTCGTCCTCTCATTATCATGTGTATTTAAAGAGTTGTTTGTGTTCCAGTTGTTGTTGTTTGTTTGTGTCGCCCGACCCTCGCTACCACTTTGGACTGTTCTTGTGTATTGCCCTATTGTTTTCTCGACCCCGCCTGGCTGACCATGTCTTTCAATAAAGCCCCACGAATGGATCCGCTCATCTCAGTCCCGTTCGTTACACCTAGCATGAACATTTCTCTATGCATAGTCACGCAAGTACAACACTAACACCCATCACACTCCTTTGTCTCTGAGAAAGCAGACTGCAAAAATCTCTGTTAGAGCCTTTCTAGCTGAAGTGTGATGCTCAGTGAGGTGAAGTAAAGTGTCGAGTCAGCTTATTTGATTTCATCTAATTTATAAACCGTTATTAAATATTAACAAAGAGAGTGTGAAAACAAAAACAGGTGGCTAGATCGCACAGCAAACATTGCCTAAACTTTTCCACATTTTAACCTCGGCTGCTCCCCATCCTTGGGAGAACAGAGGTGAAAAGAGACGGGTGAAGGGAGGGGAGGTGAAGCAGACAGCCATCTGAGCACTTCACATCAGCTCTCCCTCCGTCTGACAGATTGACGGATGAACAAAAAGGACTTTTATCTTATTTTGCCAAGGTCTGGCAGTCATTCAAGGTCTATTAAGCATAAATAAATGCAGCGAGAATGGACACAGCTCCCCACTCCACCAAATGAACACATATGATTTACAGGAAATCTATAGCTCCTTGTTTCAGGTGAATTTATTAAGGTGTCAAGACATGAATCTGACTGCCTCAAGTACAAGACATTGGTATCAGAAGATGCTCTACATTATCATAAATCGAAGGATTGAAAGCTCATAACTGCTGGTACAGATCAAGGATACAGGCAGTGTAGATGTCATATCAATCATAGAAATGCAATAAAACAATCAAGAATTTAAGAGCTTTGCAACAAGTCCCCACCAGACTTGGGCGAGATGTTAAAACAGACAGCACTCATTTGAACTGTCCCATGCCAATGACAATTTTTGTCTTTTTCTTAGTCCTTTGAGCTCCCATTCAAATCAAAATGTCATTTAGCTTGTGTAAAATGTGCTGCTTATTTATTCCTTAATATTTCAGAACCTTTTTCTTCTCACGGGCCATAAATTAAACTTGATCAATGACCTTTTCTGCTTGACTTGTTTGCGACTTGCCATGTTCAGCAAAGAGCGCAATGGAGATATTTCATATGCCTGCAAAATGCCAACAAATCACCAAGGAACATTCTCAGCATAAATGTTTTCAAATATATATATATATATATATAACTTCTAATATGCTGATTTGGTGATCAGTTATTAACTGATACTTAGTTATTAATAATGGTCTGTATTATTGTTAAAAACAGTTTATTCATGTTTTTGTGGAAAAAATGTTTGTGTGTGTGTAATGTATTTTAATATTTTTCTTTTGAATCACAATTTAAATAAATGTAATTAAATGCACAGCATGAATAAATTATATTAAATTAAGCATCAAAAATATTAAGCAGTTGAAAATAATAAGAACCACTATCGATCATTAACAACCAATAATAATTGCTGTAATATAATTTATAAAATATAATATCCTTCAGAAATCATATTAGAATGATAGAAAGAAAATAATAGACACTGAAGACAGTAATAGCATTAATTTTCAATTATAATAATATTCAGAATACTGATGTTTTTTACTTTTTTAATCAAATTAATGCTTACATATTCTTTATAAAGAATGGCATTTATAATTATATATTTAGATCATTTTAAATTTAAGTCCTATGATAAGTCTATAATAAATTCTATAATCAATTCTATATTTTATGATTTAGAAATATAGACCATATGAAATGCTATTGAAATATTATAATATATTGTACTGATTGATTATATGAAGTATTGTATTGATTACATAAAGAATAAAATGTAAATTTTTGTAGTTCAATGCAATTTCAAACAATGTAATACAATATATTTTACTGTTTTTTCCAGGAATTCCAGTCCTGTAATACCCTTCCTTGCCCGGATCTAAAGAAGACCACTCCCTGGACCCCATGGACACCAGTGAATATCTCAGACAATGGAGGGCACTACGAGCAGCGCTTCAGGTACACCTGTAAGGCTAGGGTCCCGGAGCCCAGTCTGCTAGAAGTAGGGAGACAGCGGATTGAGATGAGATACTGCTCCAGCGACGGATCCACGGGATGCTCCACAGACGGTGAGATCTTCCCTGCGATTCTTCATTTGTCACTCAGCTTTTTCCTTTTCTCTCCTCTCATCCTGCTTTTTCTGTCTTTGATGGAGTGAGCCCATAGTGACTTTGAGGCAAGCCACTTGATCTATTTGTCCATCAGTGGAAAGACAACATGATGTGCTCTAGTGCTTCTCTCTCTCTTTCTCTCATCAATGTGGGCTCACTACATCAATTTTTGGAGTGTCGTCTCACCGAACACAAGTGCTCTTGGCTGCATTCTGCTTTAGAGAGACACGAGGAACATGCTAATGAAGTCAGATCAGTGATTTCTCTTAATGGTCGGGGGTCTTCCTGTACTATTTGCTATTTGTACTATTTAATTTTTATTATTTACCTTCCTGCATTAGGTTTCACATCTGTGAACTGGCTGTGGTTTCTAAACAAGCTGTTAACTGACGAGTTACGAGAGTCAAAGTGGCGCCGAGATATTAGACAGATATATAACGGATATGCAGTGAAAACCCTGTAACAGTAAAGTTTGTTTTTGAGTGATGTTTATAGACACTCATATTCTAATGTCAAGCTCTGATCTTGATCGAGAACAGACATACACTAAAAGATGCCACACACTGAGCTAATGACAAGAACTCTTTTGCCTTTGGTTTTCCATCTTGCTAATTTCCATTTCGTTTTACAAGCGACTAAGCTAAAATGACGAAAAACAAACATTCAGAGCTATAGTATATAAAGAACAGCACAGAAACATTTAATTTGATAGTTTGTTTAAATGCTGCTTTTTCATTTGAAAGTTGAAATACAGGATATCAATAAGGATTTATTATTATTATTATTTTATATATATATATATATATATATATATTAATTGTGTGTTGAGTTGCATGTATCAGCTTCAGCTTCCAAACTAATGTATATAAAACTGTACATAATATATATATATTTATATTGAAATTTCAAATGTATTGAATTTTGTTATACATTTATATATATACAGTATATATATACATTTCAATACATTTCACAATATTACTGCTTTTATAGCATTTTTTAAACAAAATAAAATACTGTCTTGGTGAGAATAAGATGCTGGGCATTATGTTCACATAAACAGGCACACACAGCATTTTAGAGGTGTTAGCATCATCTGCAATGTTAGTTTTAATTTCTCTGTTTAGTATTGCATGCAATCCGTATTTCTGTGACACTTATATGATTCATCAGTGCTGCATCAGTATAATTCATAAATATTAAGTGCCCAACATACACATGAATAATTTCTGCATTTTAACCATTATTTATCATGAAGCACCCAGCTATACCGCTGCATGCCCCATCATGACAGATGTTCCTGGACAGTGGTTAACGTACGCATATCATACAGAGAATGCCTAGTCCCATAATCACCTCCACACTAAAGATGTGTGTTGATGTCAGTGAAGCCACAAGGGAAGATGAGCTCTGAAATGAATGTGCTGCCACTTGGCCAAGATTTAGCCTCATGTCTCGGCTGGCCCATATCGATTTGAATCCGTAAGCCATGCCGTGTGAAAGAGAGGGTGATAAAGCACAGCGTCTCATTGCATAGAGTTCATGTGGAACAATCTAAAGTGCAGGAATGACTGTATGTGGTTACATTAAAGTTTGCATTATACAATCAAACTCATAGAATTACAGCAAGATAATGACTGGGGTTCCAAATTTCATTTTTTAAAGGGGTCATATGATGTTGCTAAAAAAAAACATTGTTTTGAGTATTTGGTGTAATGCAATGTGTTTATGCGGTTTAAGGTGCAAAAAACACATTATTTTCCACATACTGTACTTTTTTACTTTTCCTCTAAGCCCCGCCTTCCTGAAACGGGTCAATTTGTACAAAGCTCATCGTTCTAAAAAGGCGAGGTGTGCTCTGATTGGCCAAATATCCAGTGCACTGTGGCACTATTGGCCAAATACCGCAAGCATGTGGCGGAAATGTTATGCACCTTACTATAATGTGCTGCTGCGTCCCGGCGCTATGACACCAAAACACTAAAACGCATTACAAACAACGTGTCCAGTGGAGGCATAATTGCTGGTTATCAAGATTTAGTACTGTATTTTTATGTGTCAAGTTGCGTCATGCCTCGTAAACAACACTTTTCTGCATTTGTAATCAGAGTAACGACAAACAACAAGCTCTACCCTTCACTGCTTAAAACTTGCGTTTGAATAGCAGGTTCTTTTAATAAAAAAAAGTAACTTAAAGGTTGTGAGCAGTGTTGGGAGTAACGCGTTACAAAAATAATGCATTACAGTAATAAATTACTTTTTGCTGTAACGCAGTAGTGTAAGGCATTACTAATCAATTTTCTGTAATATTTTACTCGGTACATGTTCAGTCATGCTTGCGTTACAACACACTTTTAGCGGGAAAAATTTAATTGTTCGAAAAAACAGCAAGACACAAGACATTAACGTATCAAAAATGCCGCAAGTAAGCTTTATTTTCTGTTCGTGGTCAGTTATTATCCATGTGTGGTGTCCGAGTTTGTAAATAAATACTAAAGGACAGCTTCTGATGTATTTGTTTAGCGATTTATTTAATTCATCTCGCTCTCACTGGGGTAACCTTGTATGTGTTACGTGGTCAAGTGAAGGCATATTTAGGGTAGGTTTTACAGGAGTGTCGCGAGGCTACTGGCCCAACAGTGGAAAGTGGCATGATTTCGGCCTCTGTGTTCCAGGTCCGAGGCTATTAGCCCGCCCGACTCGCTGTAAATTCCGGCTCGCTCTGGCCACGTCTTCTACCATAACAGCTTATACTGTTTCAGCTATTAAAATAGTTCAGTTTTATGTGTACTGGCAAAATAATTATATTTCATTTTGTTTTTTTATTAAGTTAATTTAGAAAAATGCTTGGAGCATTTTTTGTTCATTAAATATAAGTTTTCGTTTTTTTAAAGTAACAACAAAGCGGCCAGCAGCAGACAGTGCTGATCATAAACTATATTTGATCAATTTAACCTTTTCTAATCATCACAACTTGCCTAAAATAAAACAAAAACATTTTAAGTATATAACAATGTTTAAACGTTAAACCTGCGCTGTAATAACACATGTGCGATGGTATGATGGTATATCCACTTTTGTGAGGAGAATCTAAAGCAGGCTCATGCAGCACATGGAGGAACCAGCGCAATCACTTGCTACGCCGTCATTTTTCTGATAGGCTAAAGGTAAGAGTAATACATCATTCAGAACTGTAAAGGGTCTACTTTTATTTGGGTGCACTGACAATATCTTGAACAAGAGCGCTTCACAAAAATGAAACGAAACTCAGTGAAAAAAGACATCATAAATAAAAAAGCTTTACATTACCACTTAACGGAATAAAAAAGAAATTCAAAAACTCTTTCATTATAATTTTAATCCATAAAGATGACTTAAGGTGCATCAGAGGAGATGGCGAGTCAGGAAATTTATCTTTGTGACACGGACTCAGAAAACACTAAATTATTCAAATATCTTCCTACTATTTTCCTCTGACATATTCATGGTAATTAGCCTACTTTTGCTGATGCTGTGTGACAAGCTTTAGCCTATTGCGTGCATTTGAGTGCAGAATTCTTCAGTTGAGCTGACGGCACGCTCTCTGTAGTTATTTTGGTGAAAGTAACTCAAAAGTAATACAGGAGCCAGGTAACGCATTACAATTTTGAAACAGTAATATTGTAAGGTAAGGAATTACCTTATTTTAATTAACAGTAACAAGTAATATATAATGTATTAGAGTTTGGAAGTAACTTGCACAAGATTGGTTATGAGTCAGAAGTGCCAGACTGTCCTTGCAGAGGTAGAATTGCTCCACTTTATAGTCTCTGTGCACAGCCTGCATAGACTGCTCTCCAGGTTTTTGGAAGCACAAACAAAATAGTTTCACTTTCACAACGAGACACAGCATGTCCAGCAACCGCCAGCAACACTACAGCGAGAATAATAGTTCTGCTTTCTTTCTTTGCTTAAACATTTCGGCAGTGTTATGAAAACACGCTCCCACTCTGTGATGTAGCAAAGTTGGGGCATGTTTAAATGAGCCGTTTTAGGGGGGGTGTACAAGTCATAACTTTTATAAAGAATATCTCTTTGGTTTTGAGACTTATGTCTTTGAAACTTTACAGATATTCTTTATGCACCAAGAGCTTATAACACTCTATAGAGAAAGGAAAATTTGAAATCGCATCATATGACCCCTTTAACCAACATTTCTGGATTGTTTATGGGTTGTATTTGTGTTGTGAAGATACTAAATGATACAAAATTGTCTTCTTTTTTTTTTGTAAAGCATATTTATAAAAGCACAAGGTTTTTCATTTGACTGTAGATAAACTGAGTTAGCAGGGCCCTGGAAGTCACCTTGGCTTTGTCAAGTAGAAGTCACGTGTTTATTGCTATTTTCTCAAACCTTTGAGGTCTGAGCCTCTTTTTTGTCTAATATCAACATTATGAAAGAAACAAGATCAGTGGAATCAGCCCTGGCTGACATTTTCAGATTGGAAAGGCATTTGATGTCAGTTTTTTTTTTTATTAGGCAAATGTAAATTGGCTTTGTGCAGATAAGGTTCCTTGATTTCTCTGCTGTCTTTTTTAGGAGCAAATTAAAGAAATTATCAGTGTCCAGAGCAGCCGCTTGTTATTTACACACAGATTCAGGAGCTTTGCTTAGTGAGCCATGGTCCGTTTACTTAATTATAATAAGTAGATTAACCTGAATAAAAATATAAAACAATGTCAGATAACAACATCACTTACTTTGATAAACTGCTGGCTGTATTTGTTCGAACCTTGATGGTCATCAGTTAATTTACTGGTGTTTAAAAGTTATGTCCTCGGAGATTATTCAAGGTATGAATGGATGACAGTCAACTAGTCATGTGATTTAAGCAGTGCTTACATTAACATGCAGAAAGTGTGCTGAGCTTTATCTTTTAGTCAATTTTCATGGTAAAAAAAAGCCCCTTTATAATGCTACTGCTATAGCCATATAGATTTGGACACATAAACTTAAAGTTTTTCAGTTTAATTAATACATTTTTTCATCAAGGATGCATTAAATTTCTTGAAAGAGACATTGGTGACATTTACAAGGTTGGAAAAGATTTATGTTTTAAATAAACGCAGTTCTTTTGACCTTTCTGTTCTATTAAAAATCTACAAAAATATCTAACTTTTCAACATTGGTAATAAAAAGAAGTGATGTTGCTAAACTAATTTCGGGAGGAGCACGAACGAATAATCAGACACAGCCGGCGCAGCATTACCAATCATTATCATTACCTCTCGTTAGCCAATCCGGTCCAAGCATTCGCACTATAAATAAGCCCATTTCCTTCCTTTCCGTATCTCGTTCTAAGCATCCCTCCTCCTCCCCTTCTCCACCGTTCGCATCCTCAAGGGCGGGGCACGCGGTGTTCGAACCGGATGCCGAGCTCTGCCCTCGCTAGGGTTCATACTACTAGGGCTCGGAGTCCGCAGAGTTCCCGGCTTGCCCCCGGACAGCACACCAAACATGCTATTATTATTCGTTTACGATGAGGAAGCGCGAACTCGTGAAATGTTTCATATTAGAAACACTGAAACATGAATGACACTTATGATCAATCCTTGCTGAATAAAAGTGTTTTTATTTTTTATTTACCCCAAACCTTTAAATGTTAGTACATTAAAGTTTCCACAAAAATATTAAACAGCACAACTTCTTTCAACATTGATAATAAAAAATTAAATGTTTATCGAGCAGTAAATCATCATATTAGAATGATTTTAAGAATCACTTGACACTGAAGACTGGAGTAACCATGCTAAAAAATGATCTATTCATCACAGGAATAAATTACGTATTGAAATATATTACAAAATAAAACTATTTTGCACTGTTACATCTTCTTTTTCATGTACTTTATTTGTAAAAACTTTTTTCTTTTCTAAACAAAACATCCCATAACATATTATGTATATGAAATAATACAATATAGCCAAAATGTTAACCTCACACACCAACAACACCCACCCCGCCCAGGACCAGAATGTGTGTCCATATGTCCCATCAGCACTTTACGTCTATCACACAATGGAGAGATGGAAGGGTACAATCTATTAAGTTTAGCTTTAGTATAATGTAATCTGTGCATCACTTTAAATTGTATGAGTTGTAATCCATCATTGATAGAACAAAAGTGAATTCGTTTCAACCCCTCCTCCCAAATAACTTGAGATATTCTTTCCTAAATCTCCCTCCCAAGCATCTTTAAGGTGAGCTGGAGAGACTGAAGATTGAAAAACAAACATAGATATAAATTTGGACAGCAAGTGTTTCTCCTGTTTCTACTTTTTTAATCAAAAATAAACTTTGGTAAGCACGAAAAACATATAGGCTAATAGTTGTTCAGGCAACCCACAGGTACAAACTTAGAAAATGAGGTAATAATTTGCCATTTAACACAGTTTAGAAACAAATTTTTAGTGTGCAAAAAAGACTCTGTCGCTTTTGTTACAATACAGCCCCTTTTTTCTTTTAGTGCAAGTGTTTAACGCTTAACCTTCAGTACAATAAAAATCAATACATGCACCATTATGTCTATTTGTTTGCTGGAGTAATGGCAGCGGCTAGAGTGAAAATGCTGCCAAAAAGTCAAGCTACTTATCTTAAAGCCTTGAGTTTTTGCAGCATAAGCCAGAGGCCGTAACTGATGATGGCCCAGGTTTGTAATTTGGCTATGAGTGATGCCTTCATTTATCTCAGAAACAATAGCACATCATTTTAGCGTGTGACTTTAGCACTATTTTCTCATCTAAATACCGTGCTGCATGGACAGCTCCATCTCTCCGTCTCTGTCTTTCTCTTTTTTCCTTTCTTTCTTTCTTTCTTTCCTCCTTTTCTCAGAGAAGCGGCTGATATCTCCAAGGCTATTTACTGTCGGTTCCCCACAGATCTGCCATCAGTTAGAATCCCACTAAGTGTCAGATTCTGCAGGCCTTAGGATCTCAGCTGGCAAATTTCTCTGTGGTGCATTACACACACATGTCCTTGGATACAAAATAGAAAATCTCACTGTCAGTGATTTTAAACCTGACCTTACACAGTCAGGCCCAAAAGGCTGAGAGTGCATCTGAAAATCTGTGATTAAAAATCTAATTTAAAACTGAATAGAAACTTTTGCAGTTTGTGCTTCTTAGGTGCTGCTTTTGTTAAAACAAATCAGATGCAAACCAAAAACTGTTTTTCTTTCACAGTGTTATATAATGTGTCATTTAAAACAAATGTTAATAATTATTTGAATTTGTAAACAATAATTTGTATTAAACTATAGTTTTAATATAGGGAAATATAATTATATTTTTAGAAAACTATTAACATTAGTAATTACAAATTCATATAAATTTTTAATTAAAAGCTGTTAGATTTAAATAATCAGCAGTTACAAATCATATATTTTATTTAAAATCTTATAATTACAAATTAATGTAATTACACATTTAAAAAGCTGCTAAAACTATATTCAAATCATGTCATGGTTTATTTTTTTCATCTGTTAAATTAGATTTAATAATTACAAATTAATGTCATTTCTAATTTAAAAATCTGTTAAATTATATTTTATAGAAACAAATCATATAATATATTATTTTTAAAAATCTATAAGTAAAAATTAACATAATCTCTCATTTTAAAATGCTGTTAAATGATATTCAGTAGTTTCAAATCATATAATTTATAATAAAATGGATTCATGTTTGAGAAAGTAAAAACTGGTAAATATTACAAATAATGTAATTTATACTTGTTTTAAATGTTAGATTACATTTTAAAATTGATGTAATTAGTGAAATAAATGTTTTTAAAAATACAAATTAACATAATTTTTCATTTCTAAAATGATTTAATTATATTCAGTAAATGATATGAAATAAAATGCAAATAAAAACAAAGACAAGCATTTTTACCAGTGGCCTCATACTTTTAGACCCCGCCTTTTATGGGCACCCCACAATGTTCAGTTGACTGCTTGTGTCTCAATTGCTTCTTGCGACACTAGAATGCTGTATGTCATTGTAATTACAAGTATTTGCAGAGGCGTTAACCACCCACTACGCCGACCCATCAGGCAGTCCTTTCTAATTGCCCACCCCCTAACTTTTAATAAGCGCCGGTGACCGCTAGACAGTTTACGACAGCTCTGGGGAATTGCGTAAAAGCCACACTCTTAATCCACAAGAGCTATTAATTTTCTTGATTGTGCAGGATATAATGCCACCCATCTCGCTCGGCAGATGTACCGCTGATCCTATTGTCAAACACATCACAGAATCTGGGCTGGGAAAGTTCAGCGTATGCCTTTTTTAATCGCAATTTATCTTCTTCACTTTGCATGGGGTCTTAACAACCAGCAAGCATAGCAGAGTCAAAATACAGTTCCATAATACGACTTTATACTTTCCTAAAAATCAATATAGTCAGTCATTTCTTGGTTAAAGTCACTGAACGCAGCACGGTTTGTTTACCTGCGGGTCTAAGCATGCACTGACACCTGTGTTCCCTTGCCATTAGCCATCAGAGCTGGGCGCCCCGCTTTGAGGTGTGAGTAGATTATGAAGTAGTCTATTACCTTTGAGAGGGCTGTGTGCTCTGGTGCTGGAGAGATTATAGGTCGACCCGTATAGCGCCGTTGCCTGCTCAGAATGGATAAATGGCTGTGGCTCACAGGGACTGTCACAGATGGATCTCGTTCAAGGTCAGATGTACAAACATAGAGGTCACGGTGCAGACAGATACTCTGAGGCAAAACCACTCTGTTTGATAAGATAAATGTTCTTTGAAACAAACGTATACAGTATTACGGTAGTAGTTGTGAATGGCATGGATATCCATTTAGAGTTGGATAACTCTGCTCTGCTCTCTGAGCTGTTCTCTACCTGGTCTCATGGCATAAACGTACCTTGGAGCACTTTTTAGCGAGACAAAAAATACGTACCAACAAGTACATATCACAGCAGTTTCCAAAAGAAATGAACACTAAAGGCAGTAAAACTCCTTTTATTCATTTTCACACAAATTTACAAAGTTTCGATTAATAAAGCGTAATTTTCGCACAATCACTTGAAGAATATTATGTTATGACTTCAAAACAATATTAATGTGCTGGGATATGCTTCTAAACGTTAGTATCACACATATCCAGCTTCATATCTATGGGTTTTCATAGACAGTAGGTTTGTTTGGTAGCTCACGGAGAACAGAGATGTACTTGAGAGCCGAGGAACTCTGGTTCGAATCCTGTGTAACTATGGTTCGACAAAACAGTTCAAATCTGTGTAAAACTAAGTTGAAATGACACGGTTGTATCAACAAATGAGTTTTTATATCGGTTTTGCATTTGTTAACACTATCAGGTAAGTTTAGGGTTGGATTTGGTGTAGGGCCTATTTCCGACATGATAGAGCATTAACTTTTAGCAACAGTCCAAGGATATTTCAATTCTGAACCGCCGCAATACGTGTCTATATCAACATAATAAAATGTGTCAGGGTTCACATATTGAACCTGTGTTTTAGTGCCGTTAAATATTATTTTAAATTTATTTTTTAAATTTATTTTAAATAATAGATAATAGAAATGTTTGTTGAAACCCTGTCAGAATTTATTGAAGAGCCATGATTTCCCTGGAGTTTAATCTGTTTATTCTTGTTTTAGGAGATTTGCTGCGTTCTGGACATATCTCTGGATTGACCGTTAATGGAGGCTGGTCTGCCTGGGGGCCTTGGAGCCAATGTAGTCGGGATTGCAGCTCAGGGGTTCGAAACCGTAAACGCACCTGCTCCAATCCCAAACCGAAATATGGGGGAATCACCTGCCTCGGGCCTGCCCAGGAGTTTCAGGAGTGCAATACTACACCATGTCCAGGTTAGCAGTCCGCATTCATAAACCTCTTCCAACTTTTTACATTTTTGTGATTTACACAGCTTTTTTAGATGCCGTTTTTCCCACTTTTTACCCCAGTCTGAAATTTGATTATAGGTATAAAGTAGTGCTGTTTATGATTAATCGCAATTAACTGTATCCAAAATAAAAGTTTTTGATTAAATAATATGTGTGTGTGCTGTGTATACAAACAGTATATATTTTGGAAATATGTACATGCATATACATTTATATATTTATTTTCTTATATTTTATATTATATATAACATATAAACAATTTTTGTCTTAAATACATACATGCATGTGTTTGTATTTATAAATACATAATAATTATACACAACACACACATATATTACGTAAACGAAAACTATTCTTTTGGATGTGATTAATTGTGATTAATCACTTGACAGCTCTAGTATAAATATAATTTATTTGAATTCAGATTTTTGTTGTAGCAAAAGTATATTTTGCTTACCAAGGCTGCATTTATTTGATTTTTTAAAGTACAGTAAAATCATAAAATTGTGAAATAGGAATCACAATGTAAATAAAAAGTGAAACATTATTATATTTTTAAATAACATTTCCATTTTAGTATATTTTAAAATAAATGCAATATAATCCTGTGATTTTATAACTTGCATAGATTTTATAAATAGCATTTTTATCAGCCATTACTCCAGTCTTCAGTGTCATATGATCCTTAAGAAATTTTTTTTTTTAGATTAATTGATGAGTAGAATAAACTTCAGCATGAACTGCTCTACTTTGAAACATAAATGTTCTGTAACATTATGAAGTCTTTACTGACACCTTTGATCAATTTAATGCATCCTTGCAAATAAAGTATGAATTCATTTTTTTACACATTTAAACAGTAGTATATTTTTGTCATCTCCAATAAATCAAAAGTAAATATATAAAATAGTAAATACAAGATAACTGTACATTTTATTCATTATGTATGTAAAAAAGTTTTATCAAAGCCAGCCTGTGACTAATTAATTTTCTTTAATTCTTTAGTTCTTAAACTACAGTTAGGACAGAAATGTGCTGTTTGTTTGTCTACCAATTACATTGCAGCGTTGCTTAGTGGAAAATCTTCTGAAAGAGGAGAACATTTCTTCCTTTAAAAACCCTCATACAACACAAATAATATGGCCTTATCATTCTCTCTTTTATCATTTAAGTGTTTCATGGAGACAATCATGCAAACTGTCATCTTTCAGTCTGCTGCTATAGTGTTCAGGGAATAAAGAAGGACTCCAGACATCAACAAGCTGTAAAAGTTAGGCACAACCCACATTTCCCACATTTACGTGTGGTATTTGTACGCGTAGAAGACAGCCTGCCTGTTTTAAGGTGCGGGGACCTCAATTTGCCGGCGGAAATAGAAGTAAATCTCTATGGCATCGTTGTGTGTAATCACATTTCAAGCTAATTACACCGGCAGTGATGGGAAAGCAGGATTCAGTCATTAAAAGGCTTGTGACAATGGTGTACACCCTCTCTAAAGTTGAAGGAGGGGAAAAAGCTCTCTAATTAAATGAGCGCTCATCGTTATGTGTGCTGGAAATATGCTGTCTAAATGGAAATGCGCTACTTGGGTATTTTATGATACCTAACGGTGAACAAGACACAATCGGGCGACGCGGAATTTGTTTTGCGATCGTAATTAATCAATAGCCTGTTTTTGGAGCCCGAAACCATCAAAGCAGGGTGTACTGTAGTTTATAGCTCTTCAGTCTTCTAATTGCTCCTCAGTCTTAATTTTACAGCAGCTGTTTTCTAACAGGAAATCACATATTTCCTGTAAAGTGACAGTAGCAAGACCAGCGGGGCTGCTTCATTAACAAAGACCTCCAGAGGTTTTAAGACCTGATTAGACTTATTGATGTTTTTCTCCGCAGGAGTAATTGCCAACAGATCAGGAAATTTTATAAACGCGGCGGATGACAGATTGTACAGCAAACTATGTGAGCGCACTGTCGATCAGTAACTGTGCTCTGCTCCTCACTAAGTTAATTCAGTCCTTGTCTACTTCCAATGAAACGTCTTAGTAGCGCTTAGATTCAATAGCTCCTTTGTACAGACGACAGAATAATACAGATGACTTTCATCAAGCGTATCCCAGCAGGAAGCTTGGAAAAGAACACATCAAATTGCTCTACACCTCTATAAGCGTCTCTGAACCAGAGCTTGTCTGTGACCAATATTCTCACTGTGTCTTTTATTGGTTCCTTCTTGCCGAGCTAAATCTTTATATGTTCAAAGTCAGACCTTTGAAATGCGTTATTTTGTTTTGAGAGAGGCAGGCGGAGGCTTTGAAACGAATTCATCTTTTTTTTTTGTTGCAGGCCATAAGGGTGAAATGAGATGATCAGTCACGCCGGGGCTGACATGAGCTGATTTGTCATTTTTCCCAATAGAGAACTTGATAAAATGCTATATTTGGTTTACTTATGTCTTTTAGGTAAAAAAGGCAGCTTTTCTGTTTTGTGAGATACAGTCAACCACATAATTGTTAGAAAACCTTTACTAGCAGCTAGCATGAGCTGTGACTTCAAAGGGAACAGACAGGAAAAGGTCAGTTTGAGCTTCCCAAATCAAAATTGGACACTAGTTGTAAAAATCCTTTATACTGCTAGAATGAAATACACTGGAACAATTGAAGTAGGATTCACTTTAAAGTAATTTTCTCAAATTTCACAAATAATTACAAAGAAATAGTAAGTAATGCATTGAATTATATGGGATTGAAAAGACTGAAATAGTAATTTCTTGAAAAATGTACTTTCCTAAATGTGCTTTTTGTTGCATTTACAGCTTTGAAAAATATTTTCAGCAATATAGAAATGTTGCAGGGCTGCACTGTTATCATGGCTAAAATAATTCATGATAACAGTATTAAATACATTTTAAGGAGAAAGGTTTCAGTCAAATCTTTAATTGTTTTTTTTGTTTTTTTTTCAATAAATCCCCCACCTCCCAGTTTATTAAATAAAGCAATTTCTTAGTTTATTTCTTTAACCATTCAATTAATATGGATTATTTTTACAGTGCCTTAATGGCATTTTTGTATCTTCTAAGTTTTGGTTGCCTGGATTTTCAGTGGAGGGACAGAAACCTCTTAGATTTCATTAATATATTATAATTTGTGTTTCGAAGATTAACCAAAGTCTTATGGGTTTGGAGAGACATGTGGGTGAGAAAATGATGACAGTTCTAACTAACCCTTTAAGATATTATACCATAAAACTGGAATAATATGCAAACTTTATAAAACAATTAAAAATAAATAAAGAAAAATCTGTTTATTTAACTAAATATGCTGAGATCATACCACAAATTTAGTTTTTAAGTATTTTTAATAAAAATTTTAAATATTTTTGCATACTGTATACCGCTTAGCATGCATTTAATTGCAGCCAATATTCTGTGCACTGTACTATGCTAATATTTCATACTAAACGCAGCCAAAATCTACTCAGTGACTCTCACCCCTCTTCCACAAGCCTGTCAGACGGCTAATGCTAATGTAAAATGAGACTCAGTATGCTTGTTTTCCTTTAATTAGCGCCAAGACAGTCGTAGTGTTTTGTGAGTTGTTCTCTGTTCCCCCAGTTGTCGCGGGTGATGACCCTGAGCTTGGCACTCGCTGAAGAGGGGAGGGAGTGAATTGATGGTTCGTTTAGCCTCATTAATTAGAGCAGGGGTCAGAGTGAGAGCGCGAGGGAGAAGTAGAGCTCCAGAACAGATTGTGTGAACAGCCTCTCTCCTCATCGACCCCCTGATTCCCAGCAGTCTTAGCATCTGGATTTAGCTGGTTTTGACACCAGATAATTTCATTGTAGTGATCGTATTAGTGATGGCGTTCATTCAGATTGTGGTACTAGATGAATAAGTCTTTTGATTCTTTTTAAATGAAAAGCATATTCACTTTTCCCCTCAAAGTCCACTTGTAATCAATGTTTCATCAAATACAAACCTTTCTAAATACTCTGCTGCTAAAACCAGCAGAATAGTGCCCAAAACCTCTCTGAAACTAAAACCAGCATTTTTATATGTAAATGAGCTGTGCTATGATTGGCTAGCCTCTTCAAATGTGAGTCCCAACCCAACCAAATTTCTAAATATTTAATAGGTGCTGTTATCATAATAGTTTTGATATTACAAATGTGATGCCTTCTGAATGACCTGTTTTTGCACATCATTTTCTAGTTGTGTTATGGAAGTGTGTGTAGATAATTGAACACTTTCATTTGTAATATTGTTTATTTTAAATCCTTTTTTAAAATGTTTTCCATTTAAATTTAATGGCACTGAATATGCTCAGTCTGAATCGCTCCTCTTTGCTGAGCAACAGCGAGAAAAGCTATCATATTTGCTTTTACTGATATAAACTAATGTTACGCATTTAGGGTGGCAGTCACAGTCGAAATTGTTCAGATACAATTATTCTATTTTCTTTAGTTACATTAGAATAAGAGATTCTATTCCCAAAATTATTCATGACACAAGGGCAGTAGGATTTAGCTTTTTTTGACACCAGATGATTTTATTGTATAATAATCTTATCAGAGGTAACTAGAGTGATGTAGTTGATTTATATTTTGGTAATATATGAATACATTTCATGGATCTATTTAAACAAAATTAATCAAAATCAAATCCCTGATGAAAGATAGCGAATAGTGAAACAATCGTTGCGATTTCTGGGATCTTGGCTCCTAATCTGTGGTCCTATGTCATACAATGAGATTCAAAAATGAAGTGAAACACAACATGGCGCTAAAACATAAAACTGCTCAACTTAACTCTGCTAAAGTGTCATTTTTTATGCACTTTTTGTTTACCACTAGCACATGCTATGATGTTTTATTTTTCTATAGCAGGGATGGGCAACTGTCTTTTAGTACGGTCCGCTGGATCATATTAGACTAGGATGATACATTTGAAAACATTTTATTACGTTGATATAGGTACATATTGCTGTGTTTTTATTACGTTGCTTTAGGTACAAATTGCGGCAATTCAGAATTAAAATATCTGTGGACTGATGCTAAAAGTTAATGCTTTATCATGTTTGAAATATGCCCTACACCAAATCCAACCGACAACCTACCTAATAGTGTTAACAAATGCAAAACTGATATTTGCTGATGCAGCCGTGCCATTTCAACTACCTTTTATGCAGATCTGAACTGTTTTGTCAAACCGTAGTTACACAGGATTCAAACAAGAGTTCCTCGTCTCTCAAGTACATCTCTGTACACCGTGAGCTACCAAACAAACCTACCATCTATAAAAATCCCATACTAACTGAATGCTAACATTCAGAAGCATCAGTTTTCAAATATCCCAGGATATTAATATTGTTTTGAAGTCGTAACAAGATATTCTTCAAGTAATTGTCGACAAATTACACCTTATTAATCGAAAGGTATCACAGTTTTACAGCCTCTCGTGCTCATTTCTTTTGAAAAATACAGTGATATGTACTTATTGGTACGTATTCCGTGTCTCGCTAAAAAGTGCACCCAGGTACGTTTATGCCATGAGACCAGGTAGTTTTTTTGTTTGTTTGTTTTTTAATATACATTTTAGTTTTATGTGACTGTTTTCTACCCTCATTCTTTTAACAGGCCAGTGTTCTCTTAAGTGTTTTATATGTAAATGAGCTGTGCTACAATTGGCTTACCTCCTAAAATGTGAAATGAGTCACAATCTCACCAAATTGCTGAATACTGAATATGTTCTGATATCTAAAAATCATTATAGCTCTGATATTTTCAAATGTGATGCCTTCTGAATGACCTCTTTTTGTGTTATGAGGCTACTATATGTGTTTGTATTAAAATTAACTCTTTTATTTGTATTATTTTATTCATTTTAAATCACGTTTTCCATGATATTTTCCATTTAAATTTAATAACACTACACATGCTTATCTGAATGACTCCTCTTTGCTGAGCAACAGTCTGAGAAGTGTAGAGAACATTTGCCTTTATTGATATGAACTATTGTTACACATTTATAGTAGCTCAAAAGTATTCAGAAAAAATATTTTTACTATTTACTGGAAGAAATGTAAGATGCTAGTCCCAAAATTATTCATGACACAAGCCCAGTAGTAATTCGATTGTCCTCTTTTCCTTATCTTTCAGTGGATGGAAGCTGGTCGTGCTGGTCACCTTGGTCTAAATGCTCAGTGACATGTGGAGGAGGCCACTACATGCGCACACGCACCTGTAACAACCCTCCACCTGCCTACGGAGGTGACATCTGCCTGGGTTTGCATACTGAAGAGGCCCTCTGCAACATCCAACCCTGCCCTGGTACACACACACACACACACATTATCACGTGCATGAGCTCAACCTACGTGAACTCACACACACTCACACCTTGAATCCGACAGGATATTACATGACTTTTTTTTTGGATAGGAAGCCTTTGTCTTGTACCTGCTTTCCTTTCGTCATGTCTCGCACATAAAGCAGCCCGTGGGGGAATGAAAGCAGAGGAAATCAAAATGTCACACTTCATAGAAAAGCAAATGGTAAAGCCGAGCTTGCGATACGAAGATAATATGCATAAGCCCGCAGCAGGGAGTGCAAGAGAGGAGGGCAAGATAAGGCGATTGATGACGGAGTCAAACCTCGCACATTGATCCACGGAAAGGTGAATGGGAGAAGAGAGCTTGTATTCAAATGTCAGTCCATCCATTAGCCAGAAGTGTAGTGAGGTTACCGAGTGACCTTTTATTAGCTGCATTCAGGTCTATCTGTCACACCATTCATTACACGAGCGCGTGTGTAGCTGTACAGTGCAGCCGGGAGACAGAGGACGGGATAAGTGAGGGGAATGCTAATCAGAAGACCCTGTGAGGAAGTTCGAAACTGGATTACAAGCTTTTTAGGTTCCATTGTAGAGTATAGTTTAAATTAGCTTTAAGGCCAAATTGATAATCAGTTTAATCGTACGATAACCACAAACATAATTTCAAGCCTTGCCTGCTGGAAAATAAAAGTCTAATCTGTCAAGAAGGTCTTTGTTTTAAAGCCCTGTTATACTTCAAGCAAATTATAAATGAACTGATATGATGAGTTTGAACAAAATCAGGCCAAAATGAAGTTCGTTCAAGGCCAAAACTGCTTGAGGAACTTTTTGCACCGGTTGGTAAACACCTTCAAGCTACCATTGGTCTTTGGATGGTGCAAATCTAGTGCTCTGCCTAATAAACAGCCAATATGATAGTAATATGCAGGCTAATAGGCAGCTACTTAATAGTAAAAAGTTTTACACTTTTTTGAGTATCTTAACTAGTATTACTAGAATATTAGCCATTTATTATTAGTAAATAAGCGCACATTAATGCCTTATTCTACATGACCTTACTCTACATCCCTAATCCTGCCCAATACTTACACTTAACCACTACCTTACTAACTATTCATAAGCAGCAAATTAGAAATTTATTGAGGGAAAAGTCATAGCTAATAGTGAATAAGTGTTTCCTATTTTAAAGTGTTACCAAATACAGGGTTACTTACAATTCTTTTCACCTCGAACAACAACAAAAAACTTCACTGTGAGTATCTCATGGCCTTAAGCAATTTTGGGGCTGGGAGAGTAGAAAGACCCCGGGCTGGTTTAAAGGGTTTTGAATACTCCTATTTCAGAACCAGTTAGTTTCAGAACAGCGGTTTTTAAAAATGTTACAGAAGTGGGCGTGATAAGCTACAGCATGAAGCGGAAAGAGAGGAGAAAGAAAACACAACAGCAGCTTCTGATCCAGTTGGTTTTATTGTACTCTCATTGAGTTAAAAGCATCAAAGGTTTCTACAAATGCACACTGCAGTTCACCGCTGCACACATCAAAATGAACAAATATATTATACATGCTTTTTTAACCTCACAGTGCATTACACTAATACACATATATCCTAGATTAGAGTGTTTAAATAAAGGCACAGCCATTTGGATTTGCAGTCTGAAAATATGGATGTTCTGTTGCATTTTTAATAAGTTTTGAGACTTATTTTGTGATGTTTATATAAACAGTTCAATCAGTTATATCAAGACGCTCTAAAGATGGTGTGGATGTATCAAATTTGTCAGAGACTTTGGATGGATGGATGGAGATAGATAGATAGATAGATAGATACATAGCTAGATAGATAGAAAGATAGAAAGAAGTCACATAAAAATGGTGTTGTACAAAAACTGCACAGAGGTACATATTTTTATGAGACCAGGTTGAGATAGATTGATTCTTCACATTCCCTCCACATCACTTTGCATCTGATTTGGGCTTGTTGTTGTCATGTACAGAGAGCTGGTCTGATTGGTCCGAATGGTCCCCCTGTGACTCATCAGGGTCTCAGGTTCGCCTGCGGCACTGTGACGTCCTGTTTCCCACCGGCAACCAATGCTCAGGCAACAGCAGTGAAACTCGTGCCTGTCTACCCATCTCTAACTTCATCCCAGGTGGGCACAAAAACCCACACACATTTACACACAAACACTTGCCATATCGACCCCTGGACAAACAAGGATCTTCCCTTATTGACAAGAAGTAATGCGAGACACACCAAACCATTGATTTCTGCAGTCCAGGGATAATTAGCCTCTCATCCTCTGCCCTGTCTAAGTGGCACGATCGAACAAATGCATTACGCTGATATGTTTCGTGTAGCATTTTGCATTCATACATTCGATACCTGAGATACAAACTCAAACATGAGGGTACTAATTGTAAGAAAGAACATTATATCTGGGTAACTGTATTCTCTGGTAATGAGCTACAATGTACACAGTCACCCAAATTTCAATGTTCTCATCTTAAAAATGAGTTATAATGTGATCTGCTGCTTTGTAGTGATTGAAATAGCTAAACATACGATCGTCAGGGGAGTTATTACCTCGCTTACGGTGTACAGCACAGAGTGGATTTTTAAGGCCATTCTGTAAATCCTGTGTAAATATTGTCTGGCCTAAAGAAGCCCTCATGTATTTCTCAGAGTAACATTCCATTATAGCTCATTAGAAAAGTTTTATAACATTTATTATTCCATTACTGATCATAAAAATGCATCGCAGGTGCCATTTTCCTTATTCAGCTCTTTAAATTTAGCCATAATAGGTTGAGTTTGAAATTCACTTGCTGTAATGTTCTGAAACTTCTAAAGATCTCATTTATCAGCCTGATGGATTCATTTCCCTGTTCTTTTTCCCTGATTTTTTTCTGTTCTCCTCAGAAACGTCTGTGGCACGTTCAAGTCAGGAGGAAAGATGGTGTGGAGGTAAGTAGTGTACAAGCAGCCTTACATCGCTCTGCAGGGGTTTATTTTGCAATTATCGCCAGCTAAATGTACATTATTCCCTTTATTACTCAGCTACTTGCCAAATAAAAAGTATATGGACATGAAATATTGATTTGAGTCAAAATGATCCTATTATTCTAGCTTAAAGCTTAGCTTTGATCAGCTGAAATATTCCGCTAGTAAAAAGCCAAGTAATTTTTTCTTTCTTTGAATTAGCTAGCCAACATACAGTATATACACTACTGTTCAACACTTGGAGTCATTATTTTTTAAAGAAATAAATACTTTTATTCTACAAGAATGCAGTTAATTGAATATTGACTATGAAGACATGTTATGTTACAAATGATTTCTATTTTGAATAAAGGCTATTATTTTGAACTTTCTATTTATCAAAAAGTATCACCGTTTCCACAAAAATATTAAGCAGCATAACTAACTAAAAATGTATAATATTTTACTATATTACTGTTTTGTGTTATGTATTTTGATCAAACAAATGTAGACTTGGTGAACATAGGTATGGAAGCTGGTTACCAGCACTGAATATAAAAATGGTAATTGCGACTTTATTTCACAATTCTGACTTTTTACTCGCAATTGCGAGTTTGCGACTCTCAGTTCTGAACATATTTTTCTCATAATTGTGAGATATAAACTCTTTCAGAATTTAGAGAGTTTCAGAATTATATAAACATGCAATTGCGAGAAAAAGTCAGAATAGTTTATATCTCACAAATTTAACTTCATAACGAACTATTCTGAGGTTATACCACTTAGTTGTGACAAAAAAAGTCAGAATCGCATTTTTATACCTCGAAATTCTGACTTAAATCCCAATTGTGAGTTTAATTCTACCAGTTCTGAGATGTAAACTCATAATTGTGAGATAAAAAAGTCAGAATTGTGAAATAAAAATTTGCAATTTAATTTTTTTTTTTTATTCAGTGACCGAATTGGACTTCCATACATTGAACCCAAATTTTTAAACATACAGCAGTACATTTTAAAAAAACAAAACCTCCAAAGTAATTTATCTAACTAAAAGAGTGCAGAGTCATACAGAAAAAATACAGTACATGAAAGTAGCAGCAATATGTTTCCTTTGAACAGCAATGAAATATAAAGTTCATACGACTGTTCAAAGTCCAATCAGAACCTAGTATTCCAGAAAACAACATAATTCTAGTTGCCATTTATCCAAAGTGCATCAAAACTGATGTTCAGTACACTGATTACAAACACAGTGTGGTCAAAGCTTTTTTGGGACCCATTAAATAAATGTGCATTTGGAATGGCTTGTCACTGTAAAGTCCTTCCATTTATAGCAATTATTGGCCGTTCATGCACACTCGCAGGGCAACAACTATGCTGACTGTAATCTACCATAGTGTTTAATTGGCTCAGGTAATGGATAATTGATATCCTCTAGCTTCGGGATCAATGCTCAAATCCCCAGCCATCATGCTCGCGTCAGATCATTTAGCCATTAGCCGTTTTTGCCTCTCTTGCCAGACTTCAATGTGTTCCACATGATCGCCGTGGGCCTGAGCAGCTCCATACTCGGCTGTCTGGTGACCCTACTAGTGTACACTTACTGTCAGAGATACCAGCAGCAGTCCCATGATGCCACGGTCATCCACCCCATCTCTGCCGCCCCGCTCAACACCAGCATCACCAACCACATCAACAAACTGGACAAGTACGACTCAGTTGAAGCCATTAAGGTGGGTGTTATTCACTCATACAATCAACAATATGTTATTCACATGGGAAATGGAAGATGGATTTAGTATGTGGTCTGTGTGTGAATGTGTGCGATGTGTCTTGTGTCTAAATCAATTCATACATTCATACACTGCTTTCTCATAAGTGCAGTTTTGATTCAGCTTGTATACTCAGTGTTTGGTTGAGATTGTCTCAAATGAAATCAGAAAGCAATATGCAGCTCATGTCAGTACATTTCTGAGAATGTAATTGTTGTTAGTGAGTTACTTTAACCCTGAAAAATGAACTTTTCTCTTAAATGTAGTTTTTTTATTATATCATGCTTTAAAGTTATGCAGTGCACTTTGAGTTTTAGGCACATGGATAATTTTTTCATAAGCACAGCGAAAATAAAGCACGCTATCATTTTTCACATTTAGTCAGAAGGACAGTTAAGGCTTCATTAGACTTGAATGTACAAGACTCATGACTAATTACAGAAAGTGCTTCTCAGTTATTGCTTGTTCAGACACTTTTGTGAAGTTGCATATTTCATCAGCTGGCTGTATTGCACAAGAATAGCATCACTTACACAACATCCCAGCTGAAGGGTAATGTAGCAAATGACTCTTTGTTTTAATGTCCTGAGACTGTGTAAGTTCATTCGCCTGGCTTTCTACTGATGACAAGAATGAATGAAACTTCAAGGCTATATAGTATTATTGCTATGCTCAACTTATGTCATATTGTTTTTCTCTTCTTCTGAATGCTGTCAGTTTGTTATTGTGAGTATGGAATATATTTTCCCATACAGGATCCTTAAAGTCAACATGACATCAAATTGACCCTTTTTATTTTCTTAATATGCATTATGCATGAAAAATGTCTTTGTAATATTTCAAAGTGAATTGAAAAGAATACTTAAATGGCTGATGTCACCATGTTAAAAGGGAAAATAGTTTTCATTTTAATAGCCAAAAAGCCTTGTGTCATTCCAAACCCACTCTATAATTTTTGTTTTTTTAATTTATTTAATAAAACATATTTTACTGGAGTATGTTTTACAAGAAAATACTATTTGTTTCTTTGTAAATATTTATGGAATTTACTAGCAGTTTCTGAGTGACTTTCTCTCATCTTCAGAGCACTTATTAAGATATTTTTAATATTCCAATTTTTGTTCATCCGTTGAAACTCCACACAACCAAAACATTTGTGCGTCAAAAAGTTGCACAAAAAGAAATCTATATAAAATAAGTGGTTCAATTCATGTATTCTGTTTAAATGGATTATGTAATGGAATACGTTCATTATGGTATTTTGTGCTTTTTAATGCAAAGAAAAGTTTTGGTTACGTGGACTTTGAGTGTATAGATTAAAAAGATATCAGAAATTAAAAAATATATATATTTATGTTTCAAAAATAATCAAAAGTTTGTGTTTGGAGCGACATGACTGTGAATAAGTTGTAATAAAATTTGGATTTGGGGGTAAATTATGTTTTTTGTAATTGAAGCTATTATACATTTATTATGAATCATAATGCAATTCAAAGTGAACTTGACATTAAACCTCTACATCCCAGTAAAAACTTACTTTAAAAACTACTTAAAAGTGGGAGTTTTGGTGTTTTAAAAGATAAATAGAGCACCAAAACTGACTAGAAACTTCATTCTGGTTTGAAAAAACCTGATGGATGAAAACCTTTTTCTTTTTAATTATTCTGTTTGACTTTGAGGTCTGTCATTATGGAAGTAAAAATGGTTTGCGAGGGCCGTTTCATGTTGACTTTAATGATAGCTTTACAAACAGCCCAAAAATGACAGCGTAGGCCTTCTTTCCGTCTCCTGCTGCCCTGAGGATGATTGTGCTCCATTCCTCTTTTCAGCCTGACGTTTCCGTTCTCTTGCCTTTGGACCAGCACCACATTTGCCAGCCTTTGTCTTCTAACACTGGTGTAGCGCGAGGCCTGGAGATTTTCTACTAACTCTTGACCGGCATTACCATCCTCTCCTCTGACTCTCAAACCTCTCGCGAATCCCCTGTCCTTCCCCTGACCCTCGTGTACGTGGCAGGTGTGCTCGCCCATTCGTTCTGTCTGCATATGTCACCAGCATTTCCCATCATCCCACAAAGCAGATATTCAGGCTTGTGAGAAGGCAGTGTAATTTTGGTGTCGTGCCGTGATTATGGCTGTCTACTACCATTTTGTTGCATGCGTTTTCCCCCGTCTCTTTTATTCTCTACCATGTAAATCGGATTAATCTTTTCTTCTGAGTTATTATTTTGCTTGCTTGTTACTGCCACCCCACTGAGCACAGTATTGGCTTACAGCTTTGTTACATTTCTTTTTAATTGTTCTTTCTAATTATGTAGGAGTCTGAATAAATAGTCATTTTTTAATGAATAAAAAAAGACATATTTAGATGTTATTTTTTATTTTTAATATTTATGAACCTTGTCACTGAAGTCATTAATTTAGAAGAAAAAAAACAGCATAAATTCGCATTTAATTTGAATATTTCTATTTTATTTTTAACTTAAATATTTATAAATGTTCATTAAACTAACAAATAAAACTTTATTAGTCCTGTCAAACAATTAATCATGATTAATCACATTCACACAAAAAATGTAACTAAATAAATATGTGTGTGTACTGTGTATATTTATACATAGTTAGAAAATATTTACATGTATAGGTTTTTTATTCATATAATTGATATTATATATAAATATATTTAAAATATAAACTTAACTTATTTTTCTTAAATATATGCTTTCGTGTATGTACTTATACAGTATATACATAATAAACACACAGTACACACATATATTATGTAAACAAAAACTTTTATTCTGGATGTGATTAATCACGATTAATCGTTTGACAGCACTACTTTTTATATGTATTAAGCTGGTTTTAGTATTTAAAACTTGATTTCTGAATAAACATCTTATTTATTGATTAATTTATTATTTTAATAAACATTTTATTATAAATTGTTTTTATACTTTTTGTATAAATTGGCTGTAACCATGCATATGGGTGGCAGAAACAACTAAAAATATGTTTCTGAAAAGCTTTGTTTACTTAGTCATTTCCATCTGTCTTGATGCTGTGGTGTTTTGAGTGCTCTTTTTTATTATTCTGTGAATGATGCTAACTTTTCTGGCTGATTTTTTTTAAGTTAGTAATGTATAGTCAGCCAAGTGAGTCAGTCTTTTGTTAAACCCTCTTCATGGTTTGGCCATCATTCAGTCTCAAAGCAAGATTTTCGTTCAGATTTTCAAGTTATTTGTGATTTGATTTCTTTCTTTTTTTGCCTAGATCCACAACCCCAGTACAGTCTGACTGTTCATCCATGCAAACAAAATCAAGTATTTTCCATTTCTGTTCTCTTATCTCCGTAACTGAAAACATTTTTCTCTCATCCGCAGGCTTTCAATAAGAATAACTTGATCCTGGAGGAAAGAAATAAGTATTTCAACCCTCAGCTAGCAGGAAAAACATATACCAACGCATACTTCACTGACGTCAACACTTATGACGACTTTTAAAAATGGATCTGTGATTCCAGTCATCTTCACCACATTAACTTCAGCACCTAGTGTTTTTATTTTTTGCTTCATTTTAAACCGTGGGTTACCCGGATAAACAAAGACATTTTACGTGGGACCATTTTATCATCAAATGCCAATAAAGCTGTACAGAACAATTCTCACAGTTAACAAGGACATCATGTTCTCCAGTTGTGCGGACATCGTTAAATAAAAATGAACTATGGTGGACAAATAAAGCAGGTGATTTGATTCTACCCGAGACGCCGATAAACTCTCACAGAGATGGCACATGGATGCTTTGCATGATTCTCATCTGATGTGTTTTGCTTTATCGTTGCTTCATTTATTTGCATGGTCGCATTCCAGTGTTAGTGGGCGGGGCCTGTGTCCTAAATGGGTGGAGCCTTCTTGGACTGCTTTGTTTCCTGTGCCGAATCAGAAGCCCCTGTGCCTCGCTGAGGACCTACGGTGGTCTCCAGTGCATCTGCCTGCCCTATCATGGGGTTTTGCCGCAACAGACAAATTCAATCCATATGTAGATACCACGGTCTCTGAAAAAATGTGTTCATGTATCTTTAAATATGGGGCACTTGTTAGTCGAGCTCTTAGTGGTGGGAATCTCTGTGTTTTTGTTGTAAAATACACTTTTCATGACGCATATGTCAGTGTAGCTTTTATTGATGAGTCTATTCTAAAAAGAAAAGTGTTAGTTTGTTTCGAAGTAACCCTGTTCAGTCACCAAAACAAGACTTGTCATATTAACATTCGTCTTTATGTGGTGTAAGGTCTGCAAAAAAGAGAGAATGTGAAACGCTACAGGACCTTTTTATGTAAAACATTGATCAATCGAATATTATCGACATGTTTCTATTTGTTTAGTTGTTTAATAGTTCAAAATTTCATGGGAAAACAAGTATTATCTATAAAAAAACAAACAAACTGCTTTTTAGCACAAAGAACTGCTTTTTCAGCTTTTATTTTCAAATATTTGAATGGATTACTTATAAACGTAACCATCCATCCATTATGGAGAGGTGCTTGGGAATCCACTTTTTCAATTTCTACTAATTCTTTTTTACTTGTAAAACTTTGTTTGCTTGTTTTATGTGCATAAATTAAAATTGCTTCATATACCTCACTGTGTTCAATCTATGAAATGTTGCATGTCGATTTGTTGCTTGAATTCACTAATTTAGTCAAGGCAGGTTCAATGGAAAACACGCCTGTGGAGAGATTTCTGTTAAATATTGCAGTTTTATGTTCAGTTTTATGCAAAATACATAATATGATATTATGACAGTTCGGAAGCAACTGTATCTATGATTTATTTTCTGTCTAAAAGTGGCATTTTATAAAATCATTCTTATGGTACACTGACTTCTAATAATGAGAATGGCTTCCGTATTATAAAATTGAGCTAAAAGAGTGGATTGTTCCACGTCAACAAATGCACGTGTACAGCTATCCACTGTAATTACGACAGTTGATTACTCTTAACTGTAGGGGGCACCAAAGTCAAAAAAATAAACAGAACTTTGTTGTTTTAATTATCCAGTGAGCGACACTAAAACGTTAAAGACCTATCACGTTTGAAATTAATGCAATAAATCTGATAATGAGCAAAAACAAATGTAAGAGAATGCATTTGGTGAAGTAAGCATGCCGTTTTACTTCAACTATGAGGCTTTCAGCTCTTTAGTGACTCGTGTTTGCTGTAGCTACCAGGTGAGTTACCGAAGTTTTAATGCGTCAGAAAAGCCGAAGGCCAAAATTATTGAGGCGAACGTCAAAACGTGATTTTGTGTTTTGAGGTCGTAATCCTGCAGTGTTTGTGCAAGGAACTGCGTGAAAATATTATCGATTCTGTCTGTGATTATACTTTATGCTAAAATAAATGAGTTGTTGGTGTTTTACTGCAGCTAGTGTTTATTCCAGCTGGAAACTGCAGTGGCTTGTACGTTATTTGAAGTTTTGCAGAACTATAGGTATAGACAGGTTTTCCAATGAGACACTTACATGCATTTACAGGTTTTTAACCTTAAAAGGTCTTAATTCACCCTTTCACCATTAAGGTCTTAAAAAGTCTTAAATCTGAGCAGAAACTCATCTTAAATTCATCAAGTCATTAAATGTCATATGCACTGCAAATAAATGGGTTTTTTTTTCAATATAAATGTCTAGCCTTTACACCCTTATAATCAGACTTTACGCAAAATGGAATGTAAAATTTCACCAAGTGAGCTTATACTTATAAAAATATCTGCCCATGGGGAATGAAAACTTAACGTTGTTTTTCTTTTGAAGTAACATAATTTTTTCTGCCCCATAGACAGGCATTTTTATCTGTTTAATCATAAATGAATCATAGCAACTAAGATCGGTTAAAAATTATATTTTCAAAAATAAAAAGTGTTTCTTATA
Organism: Enteromius mattozi; assembly: GCA_032359235.1. Lineage (NCBI taxonomy): Eukaryota > Metazoa > Chordata > Actinopteri > Cypriniformes > Cyprinidae > Enteromius > Enteromius mattozi. The sequence continues at coordinate 7,917,968 of JAUMHE010000082.1, forward strand.
AAACTTCTTGTGTACATTTAGATTAAGAGAACATATTAATTCACAATTGCTTTAAATGTAATCCTTAAAATGTCTTTACTTGATTTTAGAAAGGCTTTAAAAAGCTTAAACTACCTTCAGAAAACCTGCCGAAACACTTAGCCTGTTTAGCAATAATGAAGACCATAATAAACCACCTTTCCTGAGAAGACCTTCTCTCTGTCAGCTTTTCTCTTTTTTTTATCCTGTGTGAGAAGGTAATTGAGTAGATCCATTCATACATGTTTGTGTCTGAACTGGAGGTGTTGAAATCACAGGTCCCTGATTTTGAAGATTATTCACAGTTTGCTTGTGATCAGGGTTATAAGGCTCACTAGTCTGGTCCTGCATGCTCAGATGGTGTTTGGGTAAGTATAGGTGCTATTCATTTGTTAAAATGGCATGCATCCACTTCATTTAAGACTTTGCTAATCTGTAAACACGGTCTGCAGTGACTAATGTGGCATACTGCTCTCTCTGACCCAGCACTCACCTCCTATTGACTTGCTTGATGTCCTGAACCACCTGATTCAACAACCACACTCATTCATACACATATCCGTGACTGAACTATTTGTAAAGATATACTAGATGTTTTACTATAGAAATGGGGTTACGTTTTAAATCTTTTTTGAACTATAATCACAAGAATGTGACCACTGCCACATTTTACAGACAGGCTGAATTTTCCCCTGCTGTATAAGAACATGTGCTGACTGCATGTAGTGTTTAATTTTCCATCAGACTTCACCATTTCTTTCTGAAACACATATGCTTTAAGTTCATGTTTCCTACACTGGGGTTCGTTGATGGGAACTAATGTTTAAATTGTAAAAATGTGAAATTAAAATAAATAATTTAAAAAAAATGAAAAATAAAAGTATTCAAAAAATGCATGCCATGTGACTATTTACGTTTTAAAACTGTTAAAATGTAAATGTTTTCTTAAATTATTAAAATATTAAGTTCAAGGAGGGGGTACTTTAAGTAAATTTTATGGAAAAGGTGTGCAACTCATTCAGAATGTACAGTTTTGATCATTCCTATGGAGCATTTTTATATTTCATCATATGCCTTAATATATTAAATACACAGTTGGAAAAAAGTGGTCCGGCATATTTTGTTAATTTTTTAGAGATTGGCTTACCCATGTTTTGAATTATAAATTGCGTTGTGTTGAATTTAAGGTTTAAGGAAATATCCATGAGCTTAACAGTAATTATACAATCATTAAGTTATTTATTTGTTTATTTATTTTACAGTATGAAACTCTTTTTAGAAAACTTTTATCAGAAGAAAATAACTAAGCTACTAATAATATGTGATATTTCTTCACATTTTTACAGTTATTTAAAATATAAAAAGCCACTTCTTTTATGGAAGGTGAAAATATTTTTAGTGAAAAAAAAAAAACAAAAAAAGTAAGTAGAAGCTGTGAAGAAATCTGTTATGCTTTGTTGCCTTAGTATTTCTGATTTTCTTAAGTTTACTACCACTGTGTAAATAACAAGTTTGCAAAAACAAGGTTTCTGACAAGAGCGTATTTATAACCATTTCATATAAATAATAGCCTATATTAAATACTATGTATTTAAGTATATTTATATATTTACATTTATACATACAAGCTGCAGCTATGAGTTTTTCAGAAATGCCTGGAAAAAGACTTGAATATTAAAAGACATTATTAACATTGAACTTGTTACTGCACAAGCAATGAAAATGTGATTTGAATGCATTGAGAGGCTGTGGAAATCAATGCTGGTGCTCGGCTAAAAGCAGCGTAGCCTGTGGGGGAATCATTACATTCAGATACGGACACTGCTTCAGTCAATGCAGTCAGGCTTTACTGCTCAGCCTTATTAGTGCTAAAGCATATCACATTACAAAAACAAATCACCCAATAATATAGATACAGCTCACAAAAAACATACCTCATATTTAAAACTGGTTATGCATTAGTTGGCTTTTTTGTTGATTATCCTTCAATAATAACTGCGTGCATCAGTAAAAATTTTGGAAATAAAAGGAAATCATAATGCTTGTATTTTGGAAGGTTATGACTTTGTTGTTCATTCTTGCAACATTTATTATGATGATTTTCCTCTTTTTTTATTATGTTTTTCTTTGTTTTCCTTCCCCCATTAGAATATGTTATTGTATGCGTGTGTATAAATGCATTTATTTATTAATTTAGTTTGAAAAGGGGAGCGCATGACATGCACAAAATAATCATCAATCACAAGTGTAAATAATGCAGTAAACTGTAAACCAGTAAAGCAGTAGTTCACATTATTTATTTATGCTGCAATGCATGCTGGGAAAGCATAGTCCCCGCCACTGGTTGGTATATTTAATAAACCAAAAATATAAAACTCCTAAACAATGTAAGTTTGCTACGTATCGAGCGTGTTTGTAATTATTTATTCATTTTTATGTTTAATATAATCTAAACATTTCATATGTTATTTAATACCAAAAATATAAAACATCCTGTTTGCTACATATTGAGCTTTTGCAAGTTTTCTACATATTAGTTGTGTAATTCTATATATTTTACTCTGTTAATATATCTAAATATTATGAATGTTAGTTTTCATCTTTCTTTTAATCAATTCATAATTAATTTCACTGTTCTCTACAGGAAATCATCTCCTACAGTTCCTCTGCCTCAGTTCTCTCAGATGCATTGCTGCCGTGTTATAAAACGCTCTCTCTAAAGCACAGTTTGTCTTCTAATATTTACCAGGTAAGTTATCATTCTGACTCCGGCAAGATCTCAATGAAAAAGCTTATAAATGAAGGACAAGATAAAGGCTGGAGTTTTTAACCTTATCGAGATGTGTGATCGCACATCACTTTTGAAAAATTGGTGAGCCGTATGGAAATCATATTAAAGAAGAAATCGCAGTAAAACAAATGGGCTTAGGACTGCACGAAAACTTTCACGGCAGTTTACTGTGCTCCCATTCTTTCACTCAAAAGCTATAGCTCAGATTCTCTTTATGTGCTGTGTTAAAGGATGAGAACAGGAACTCACTGTGATTTCTGTAGGCAAAAAGAGGAATCGGTGTAGAAACTCAGCATGAACTGTTGCTGGGTTGTTCAGGACTTTTGTTTATGCCTTGTTCTTTAAAAGCCTACATAGATTTAATTCATTTTGCTTTTTTCATTTATTCACCTCGCTTTAATTAGAGGTTACGACCTCCATTATAGCAGCTGCTGTAGGGAACAAAAATGACTTTGACAGTAGTTAATTTACTCCTCCTCTTTGCAAGTGTACACGTGTACTTGTGTACATAATACAATATATTTAAGTTATGTGACTGCAAAATAATTATTGCCTCCCATCCACTTCACACCTTCCACAGATTAATTTTTCAATGTCACACGGATCTTTAAGGTTGTTGTGTTGCCTTTCATGCAGTACACTGCAACGTTAAAGCAACCGTTCACTAAACACATTTGGTCATTTTTATCATAGTTATTTGTAAAATAGATCACAGGGTATTTTTTTAATGGAAGTTACTCGTGGAGTTCCACAAGGGAGTTGTTTAGGACCGCTGTTGTTTTCTATTTTTACTAATGATTTATATCTGGTATTGAGAAGTGCTAAATAAAAGAAATAGTTCACCCAAAAATGAAAATTCTGTCGTCATTTACTCACCCTCAAGTACTTCCAAATCTGTATGAATTTCTTTGTTTTACCAAACACAAGTAAGTTTGGGGTTTGGGGTCACCATTGACTTTCATAGTATTTTTTTCTTTCCTACTATGGAAGTCGACGGTGACCCAAAGCAGCCTGGTTACAAACTTTCTTCAAAATATCTTCCTTTGTGCTCAGCAGAACAAAGAAATTTATACAGGTTTGGAACTACTCAAGGGTGAGTAAATGATGACAGAATTTTCATTTTAACAATGTATGCAGACAATACAAATTATTGAGGAGTTGAAAAGTGATTTTGTTTGAAATTTCATTTCACTCCTGTGCAGTGGTTGCCATCAGAATGGCAAAGAACTGATAAAAACATCAAAATGACCTACAAATAATCAAGTTAACATCTTGTGAAGCGAACTTGTATATTTCTCTGTTGTTTTTAAAGCTTGGAAGCTTCAATTCCCATTCATTGTTATGGAAAAAAGCAACCAACACATCGTTTAGCACACATCATCTTTTATGCTCCACAGAAGAAAGTCATACGGGTTTGTAACAACATGACGGGTTTGTAGATGATGACAGAATTTTTAATTTTACGCAAACTGTTCCTTTAAAGTGTCTTTCATTGCAGTTCTTCCCTTTGATTCAACCAGAGTTCTTCCCTGAAGCAATGTCAATGCCAGGCTGTTGATGATTGCTGTCAAAGAGGAATAATTCACTTGCTGTACTGAATACTCTAGCAATTTACAGTCTATGGCTTGTGTGCAGCACTCATGGGAAATGGATGTTAGCTCCCTCTGCAAAAGCGCCTTATATCAGTAAGATTAGCCATCTTGACTCTGACACTCCATCTCTCATGCCTTTCATGACCTTCTGATCCTCTCCAAGATGGTTTCTACTGTAGTTCAGCAACACAGCTTGCTACATTTGTCTTCACTACCCTTTACTACTCCCCTTTAACTCTGTGCAGGCCTAGGTCAGCAAATTTTCTATCAGCAAATCCACCTAGATACCGATTTCTCTGTGTTTGGTCACTTACACTTAATTTTCACTGCTTTATTGTTGACTTTTAAAGTTTGACAACACTTTCATAATGTGACATAGTTCATTTATGAATCAAGCTGAACTTGTTTACTAAAAGATTGGATCAGCTCCTGGTTTAACTAATCTTTTAATAATCTTAATCTTAAGTGGTTTTTGGAGGGTAAATGATAAATAATATAATTTCACTAGTTCACACTTCCTCATTAATATTCAAATAGAAAGAGCGTGTTTGGCGTGCTGTCCGGGGAGAGGGCTGGGAGCTCGGTGGACTCCGAGCCCTAGGGATTTTAATCCCCAGGCAGCAAGGGTTGGACGGAGCTCGGCGTCTGGCCCAATCCCTGAATGCCCAGGGAGGAAGGTGAGGTCTATCGATCAAAGACTTATTATGGTGCCTAATGATCCGAATTGAGTGAAGCATCAACGTTGTTAGAATAAAAGATTAAAGTGATAGACGTGAAATTGACAAGATTATAATTAAATGCAGAGATGGTCTCTGTAAGCGACGATGATGTCACTAGAAATTAGGTGTCCCCAACTAAGCAAGCCGGAGGTGACAGTGGCAAAGAACCAAAACTCCAACCGTAAGGAATGGAGAAAAAAACCTTTGGAGAACCCAGGCTCAGTTGGGGCCAGTTCTCCTCTGGTCGGACGTCCGGCACTTAATTTCCAGTTTGATTAAGTGCATGTTAGATAGTGTAAAGGACTTATGATGAGTTCGGGTGCATTAGGTTCCGGTGATCTATCCGTGGAGCTCGACCAGGTGAACTGAACTCCGATGAACATCGTCTCTTGCGCCGGTATGCTTTTGATCTGAAATAAAGACAGACGAATGTTAGCATAGGTAATCTAGGACTAGAGGCAGAGAAAAGGGGATGCAAAGAATGAGATGCTGGAGAAGGGGAGTTAGCTTTATTTAAAGGAGAATCTCTTAGCTCTGATAGCATAATCAGATAATAGGCTGATTAGGGAACAAGGCATCAGCTGTGGTTAATCATTCGTATGTGCTTCTCTCGAAATTTGTTTACATCTAAACATCATTTCACTAGTTCACACTTCTTCATTAATATTCAAACAGAAAGAGAGTGTTTGGCAGGCTGTCCGGATTTTAACCCCCGGGCAGCGTCCGGCCCAATCCCCGAATGCACCCAAAAAAGCAAGTATCTAAGGACAGCAGCCAAATGAAGTGCGCCCCCCAAAAGGCGATTTGAGATGAGAGGGGGTGCTGGACGATGGATATCTAGTAACATCTGGAATTTAGGAATGTGGTGGGATATGTAGGAATATGAGAATTCGGCTAGAAGGTGCTGCCAAATGAAAGGGGAAGAAGGGGGGAAAATTGTGGCGGGGGACCCTTGCTGGAGCGGTCCACGTAGTTGGTGCAATGCTCTAGTTCGAGCTTACCTACTGTAATGGCAGGAACGGGGAGAACAACCTTCTCTGGTGGGAGCCGTCCACGCGGTGGGTCCAATAGCTCCGACTTCTGAGGTCTACTGCCAAACAGAAGTATGAGTGAGCGTCCCTTGTGATTCCTCCCAGTCCACGCGGTAAGCGCAATGCTCCGGTTTGGGCTGTCCACTGAACGCAGCAACGAGTGTGACACGACCATCTCTGGCCGGGGCCGTCCATGCGGTGGGTGCAATAGCTCTGACTTTTGTGGTCTGTTGCCATGGCAGTGGGTGCATTGTGAGCTGCCCTCACAGGAGTGGTCCACAAGGGTTCTGAAGCTGGGCTTGGATGACGTAGTTGGGTATGGATGAGCGGGGCAGGACTAGAGGGAGGGAGAAATGGGTGTGTTCTGTGTCCCCTGGTGGAGAGGCGGCTGCGCCACTGGAGAGGGGTTTGCGGAGCGTTCCTGATAGTTGACTGGTCTGAGCGGATGTAGCTTTTGTAAGCGCTCGAGGACCAGCGGCCTTTTTCGGCTGCTGAAGTGGCGGCTCCAATTCTGAAAGAGTGGGTGGAGAATTTCTCTGAGGGGATGCCTGAGAGGTGGAGGACAGCCTTAAGGTGTTTTTGGAACCAGAAACGGGAGACTGGGCGATTAGAGTCATCGGTGAATAAAGGGTCTGAAGGGGATGCACGTAGAACTTCTATAAAGGAGAAAGGCCCACAGAGTTTGGTAGGGTTGACTAGGGGATTGAAGCTTGAATATGTATATATAGTGGCCTTTCTTGACCTGGTCCGTTTTGCTTTGTTTGATGCAGAAAGTGGGTGTTTCATCATTGAGGATTGATTAATCGGAAATGGTGGGGTGGATTGAGGAACCCGAAGAAGGCTAGTGTGAACATTGCATCAAGGGTTCGGGCGGTGTGGGAGGAGACATTTACGGAGGGTAGAAATGCAACAGGTTAAAATTTTGATGGTTAGTGGCAGCTGTGAATCGGGACAGGGAGGATTTATTTTTTGAATGCCTTTTAGAAGCAAAGAGGTTTGAGCATTGGAAATAGCGGCTGAAGCTGAGCCGATGAGGAGCTTGTGAAAAAATTGCACTTCACTTAAATACCCCTTGATAGAGCTGATTTGGTGATTCTTGAACGAGTTGAGATATGAGATGAAGGATGTGACGGACAGTAGTGAGAAATCCGGAAACTGGAGGTTGAAGCTGAGGTGAAATTCTTTAAATGATCTCCAGGTGGTGAGGTAGAGGAAGAGGAGAGGAGAGGAAGGAAAAGAGTTGGGGGGGAGTTGCCATGGGATAAGGAAGTCCAGGTCCAATGACGGGTTGAGCTGAGGGGAGAGAAGGAGAGATATTAGTTCCTTGCGTGGAGCTGGGATTCATTTGGACTGGCCACTGCGGTGGCTCACTGTAGGTTGCTTGGGTGGTCTGTGGCGGCAGAAGAGAAGCCTGTATTGGTTAGTCCCCTGCGGGAGAACGGGAAGGAGTGAGGTTAGTATTACTGCAGTGGTAGTGTACGAGTCTGAATGTCTCCATCTGAAGCTCTCTAAGGCACTGGGTGCAATGCTTCAGTGGGGGCGGTCCACTGTAGTGATGGTGGTTGTGTCTCTAGGCCCAGGGGCGCCGGGCTTTGCGGTTGGATGAGGCCAACTTTCGCTGGAGCTGGATGGAGGGGTTCCACCACTAGCAGAGGCAGCCTCATGCTAACTTGTGCTACGGGAGCTGAAGACCACAGTTCTTTGCTTTCTGTCCGTGTTCTTTGGATAGGTCCACTTGGAAAATGGTGAATCAGAAGTTTCGACAAATGTAATTTGAAATGTGTTGTTTCTACGCAATAAATGTGATAATCAAGCAAAACAGATGCAGCTCTATTCTGGAGAGTGGGACGGGAAACGAAAGCTCATTAGCTTCTACTCAAACGACTTTTCAAAATAATATAAAAGAAAGATTGTAAGGCATTTTGGGCTGAAATTTCGTGAATACATTCTGGGGATACCAGAGACTTATATTACATTTTGTAAAATAAAAGGAGCATAATAAGTCTCCTAGCCAGCCAAGCAGTACATTGGCTGGTATTGTTCATCAGATTCCGCTATTATCTTTTAAATTCTAATAAATAAAATAAGCAAAATGTTACAAATGAAGTGTAGCATATGCAAAAAATGCAATAGCCGTGGCAGCTTGAATACAATGGCAAAGTTATCGTTTCCTTATTTAAAGTGGGTTTTTTGGGGTTTTTTTTATAAAATCCCTATGCTTTTAATATTTGTCCACGTGCAAACTCAGAGTACTTTTATTTTGAATCGTGAAATATGTTGATGTATTCTCCTGTGTTGAGTGACTTTTTTAATTATTTATGTGACAAATCTAGTCAAATAACGTACACTGTTTTCCCAGATAAAATGTTAATCAACCCGAACTCACGGCATCTGCAGAGGAAGAGTTGAGGACCCAGCTGCTGAGAGAGAGACGTGCTTCACGCTTGTAAATGATAACAGTGCAACGAGAAACTGCGCTAGATATAATGCGAGCATATAATGCGAGCACTATCGATTGTTTTACCACAAAAGTCAACTTTCTGATATCGCGAGACCGCTTTTTGCCTCGAGGAGTAATATCTTGTGCCCTCCCAAAACCCGGAAGAAACGGCTTGTATTTATATCAGACGTGCTGCCTAGTTAACTTTGCGAGAAAGATTTTATTTATATGAAACACAGAAATAATACAAAATTTCATAAACTGCCTTTTAAAACATTCCGCTACTTTAAGTACCTTTTTGAAAACACTGAAACTGGATATGGGAGCAAGGGGCCAGACAGCGTAAGACTTTTAAGTTTTCTTGCATTTGCAACATATTGTCATAAAAATATCATAAAATCATAATTTTGCTGACAGGTTGTTGGAACATAAGCTTGAAAAGCACTTGCATGCACTTTTCTATTATAAAATAACTGGGAGAGTTTTCAAGATGGCTGTGAAGTGATCTGACATGATAACATGCACTGATGATTCATGTGAAATATAAGTAATAACATTTATGACAAAGGTTAATAGAGTTCGTTTTGATTTCATGTTGCCTTTAACAAGCATTCTGCATCCGTATAGTAAAGCATACAATCCCTGTCTCTTCCCCAGCCTTGACCAGTGCTGAGGTGAGGCCATGAAAATGATTTTTCCACAGTTCTTAGCGATGTGTGAGGTTGCTGATGCCACCACAATTGTTGTCACCTACTGGGAAGCACAAAGCAATTTCTCGGAAACACAGACACGCTGTGAAGTGCGTGGTGTGAGGCTTAGTGTGTTTGTGCGATGGGATTTGTCAAATAGAATTCTCAACACAAGAAGATGAAGGAGAGATTTCAGCCGCAGTGTACGGGTCCCTCGCTGCCGATTCACTTTAAATATTCTTGACACAATAAGCAGTGCTGTCAGTCAGCAGGGCCACTGCATAGATAGAAAAATGGACAAGACCATATGAGGTTTATATCATGACATCACTGGAAGATTTGCAGAGTAAAGATTTTGATAATTGCTGTAAAAAAGCCAGTTTTGCATTAAGAGACACATTGAAAATCTCACATTTAATGTCTAGAAAGAAACAATAGAATTTTGAGATATTTAAAACAAAAGGAATGCTATGATAGAATGATTAAAAAATACTTGATGTTTTGCCCTTTCTAGGTAACTAGGCAACAAGGTAACATAGATTGTTATGCTCAAGTAATCTTATATCATGCTAAAGAATACATTTTTTCAAACTCAGCCTCAAATGACTAAAAACCACCATAAAAACAAATGCATATTTGTTAATGAGTCATACTTTTAATCTTTTGAGTGAATCAGTTGACCAATGATTTATTTATGAATCGAACTCTTGGTGGATGAACTGATTCTTTAAGATCTACTTAATTTCTTCTTAAAAATCTTGATTCTAATTGAATAAATGATAAATAACATAAATTGTCATCAAAAAAATACTAGCACTGTCAAACGATTAACTGCGATTAATTGCATCTAAAATAAAAGTTTTTGTTTACATAATACATGTGTGTCCTGTGTACATTTATTTATATATATATATATATATATAAACACACGTATGTATATATTTAAGAAAAATTTTACATTTAATATATTTTATATAATATCATTTGTATTATTAGAAATATATACATGGAAATACATGGTAATATATCAATATATATACTGTATTTATATATACATAATAAATATACACAGTACACACACATATAATGTAAACAAAACTTTTATTTTGGATGCGATTAATTACAATTAATTGTTTAACACCACTAAAAAAATACATAAAATGAGAAAAATAACTTTTAGACATAATTTTTTTTTTTTTTTTTTTGATAAATTATAACCAATAACAACTTGTCATTTCTAAAGATTCTTTGAACTAATGATTATAAATACAATTTGTAATTGAAATTCCTTGGATCAGTGATAAATAGCAATTTGTAAAAGGAAAGAAATGCAGTAACTTTGAAAATGTTTTCTAACCGGTCTGAAGATTCTTTAAATAAATGATAAATATCAATTTGCGATGGGAAAAGTTGCACTGAATTAGAAAAATATCTTCTAAACAATCTAAACATTTGAAAAATGACTTTTACTAGTAGTCTCAGAGTTTTTGAACCCGTATTATGTCTTCATTTCACCTTGAAATGAATCTGCAGAATAGGAATGCAGAAGAGTCATTGTCACTGACTAAAACAGTCATTGCTGAGGTGCATGAGGTGAATACTAAAATATATAAATGTGTCTCTGAGCCAGAGATAGACAGATGATGTTAGTCCCCACAGTCCTCCTCATCAGACATCTGGACCCACAGGTGGCTAAACAAGCCTGGGATTCAGCTGCAGGAAGCCTTGGTCCAAATCCCCGAAGCTTCCTTCCACCTCCAACCCAACCTGCGTGCCAATCCCATTTAAAGCACTGACATTTTCGATTACCAGCTGCAGTGTCCATTTCCCCCTCATCTATTTGGCTTTTAAAAAGGTGAATCAGAACGGTTTTGTTCTGCCACTGCTGACACTTTGGCAGGCTGCAGCGGTGTCTATGAGCTCATTGAGGGTTCAGTCATTTCCCTTTTTTGGAATGTTATCAATAGACATTTTATGAGATGTTCTTTCACTTGCCGTTGAGAGTAATCTACAGTGGGTACGGAAAGTATTCAGACCCCCTTAAATGTACACACAGTACCCCATATTGACAGAATTTATTAAAATGAGTCTTTTTGGGAAAGATGCAACAAGTTTTTCATACCTGGATTTGGGGATCCTCTGCCATTCCTCCTTGCAGATCCTCTCCAGTTCTGTCAGGTTGGATGGTAAACGTTG
>JAUMHE010000082.1:7961449-7985328 GCA_032359235.1 Enteromius mattozi
CAATATTAAAACAATAAAAGGCTTGAACTACTTCAGACTACTTGTAATGAATCTAAAATATATGAAAGTCTAATGTTAATCAGTACATTAAAAAAATAATGAACTTTATCACAATATGCTAATTTTTTGAAAAGGACCTGTATATATTTATGTTTATGCCTCTGAAAAATTCTTTGATCCTGACCTACACAGATTTTAATCCAATTTACTCTCTCAATCTTTTTGTTTGTATTTTTCTGTATAAAAACATCATTCACTGCTTCCAGTCAATTGCAATTTCATTGTTCCCATAAAACCTCAAGTGCTTGTTTTAAATTTTAAGAGCCACACTTATAAATTCATGACCGTCCCAAATCACAGCTCCGTCGTTACTCATTGCTGTTCAGACTGAAAGCTGGAAATGTTTTTCTCGCTCCGAGACAACATTTATAATCTGTAGGATCCCTAATTCACAACTGATGCGAAATCCTAAAGGGGTTGTGTTCATAACTTCATAACCTCATGAGGTGAGGGATTCTGTAATTATTCTTCCGTGATTATACTGTCTCATTAGCCTGCTGACCCTCCAGAGTGTTGATGTGAAACATCGCCTTCAAGAGTCCTCGTGCACAATCAGTGTTTACCAGACATCAGCAACACAGACAGAAAACTCTCAAGTCTGTTCTTTATGCAATAACACTTGAGACAAAAGTGGTCTGAGACGCATGTAAAGAAAGGTCATAAAGATGATGATTAATGCCACCAAGCTAGGGAATACAGAAAACGAAATGTCACTGAACTGATGTTTAGCCAAAGAGCGATTTTAAAGAAAGATATGTAAGAGATAACCCACAGTCAACCGGTCACTGTCAGCAAATAAACACCTGAGAAGGCTTATTTAGCAATAACGACTGGCTGATTATTTGCAATAATGACAGGCATTTGATAAATGAGACGCCACATGCTGCTATTTGCATTTGTTGCATTAATTGCCACCCACTTTTTCAGCAGCAATGGCTTTATCAGCAAAGCAATTTTTCATTCATGTTTCCCATAAGGATGTTTTAAAATTTCATTAAAGAGTTATTTAAGCCATGAACTAAGCAAATCAGCTATGTGAATCACATCATTGTAATTTATTTTATTTGAAGCAAAAAAAGTATTTGAAAATCTTGTGTACTTAAAGGCTTTAGTGAGGGAAACAGCAACACAACTGAAGTGATCCCAGATCCAGAAACATTGCAAAAACATCGGTAAAACAGTCCATGTGACATCAGTGGCTCAACTTCACTTTTGCGATGTTGCGCAAATAAAACAAAAATACCAATTTACCATTTTTCTTCCGTGACTTACTACTTCCACCATTTTAGAGAGTATCTCAACGCACCGCATACGCAACTTTAACACATTTTACGTAATCAGCCTTGTTTACATCCGGATGAAAACACATGCATCTACGTAATCTGCGGCTGTTTGCGCCTAGAAGAAATCGTACGCTTACGCAGTAATATTCTCTAAAATGACGGAAGATGCCAGTCATAGCAGAAAAATGGTTGAGTATAAGATGTGATTTATGTTTTGTTTGTGCAAAAAACCTGTTAATCCACTGATGTCACATGGACCTTTTTACCGGCGTTTTACCACGTTTCTGGATCTGTGATCATTTCAGTTGTATTACTGTCTATGGAGGGACAGATGTCTCTCTGATTTCATCAAAAATATCTTAATTTATGTTCCGAAGATGAACGAAGGTCTTACGGGTATATCCGAATATTATGTACACAGCCCTTGGCATAAAATGTTAAATACTGTAATTCTTTTCTAGTATGCATTTTATTTTGACCTAATTACAGTGCAGGTATCATGTTAAAGACTTGAAAATGAAAATGTTTTCTCAGCCTGACAGGTTTTACAAAAAATTGGGGTGTAACAATAGACTCATTAACTCTCTTAGACTGGTATAATTGCTGTGGGAACTGAAGGTGAATTTCAAACCTAAATAGCAAAACGTTTTTTTGGAAAGAAAACGGATGACTCTAGAGTATCCTCTCTAATCTTAAAAAAACTGTTGGAATTGAAAAACACGGAAATGCTGCAGATGATCCTGGATTTGGCAGCCTCTGACAGTTTTCCCAACAAGTCTGTCATGTTTTGGTTTCTCATGTCTAGCATCCTTCTGCCTTCCGAGTCTGATGAATTATGCATATTTTACGCTGTATCTAAACGTACAGAAACGGTCCTCAAAGAATGAAACGGTTATGCGGGGTTCCTCTTTAATAATTGCATAAAAGGCACAGTCAAACGTTTTGTGCAAACATATCTAATCCAAGCATTTTTAACCGTACCTTCAGATAATTTACTAAAAGCTTTTAAAATACTTGAAAAGGAGGGAAAACGCAGCTGGGTAATGAATTTGGCTATCACCCAATAGCACCTGTTGTATGGATATGAACTAAAATGGCCAAAAAGTAGCTTGCACATCTGTCTCAAATAAGACACTATTTGTTTATGTTCTTTATGTGTGCTTTCTCAACTCCAGATGTCCTGTAGATATCGCTTCTCCTCACGAAATCCTGCTACTGTCTTCATAGCATCCAGTTTATCAATTTGAAGTTCGTTTCCTATGATCTCCAGTAGCGTGTCGTTCACATCCTTTGCCATGTTCTTGGCATCCCTGTAAAATCGTGAGATATTCCTGGTGAGCAAAATGTGACGGTAGACATGGAAAACAAAGTCGAACCATTTATTTTTTTGTACCCACCCACAGACATAGAGATAGCCTTTGTCTTTGAGGAGGATGCTGGCAACATTTTTAGCATGGAGACGCAAGTTATGCTGGACATATGTTGGTCTGTTAACGGTTCCCGCTGCATCAGGCTCATCTCTGGAGAAGCACACGATCAAATGGCTCAGGGTTCCATTATGTGCAAATCTCTCCAACTCCTCTCTAGAAGAAAAGCAGTAATGTGCTTATTACCGTGTTTCACTGTTATTTCATCAGTCAGTGGTTGTTTTTGCAGTGGTTAAACTAAACTTATGCATTAGAACATACCAGTGGTACAAATGGCAAATTAGATTCTCTCAGATTTTCCTTTAGTGAAGTAACAACAATGGAGCTCATTAGTGTATTGCATTCGAAAACTCAAATTTTCATCTCCCTCATCCATCTGGCGAGAACATTTAGAAAACCTCAAGGCTGCTGTTGTAAATTGCTCCTGTAACCGCTTTTATTTCAGCCTCTAACAAACGTTTGGGTGCTATTTCAACAAAAATGAGAGAAGGGTTACTGACAGGGTCAAGCTCAAGGTTTAACTCTCTTTTGCAATCGACTGCTCTGTTTTTCTTGAATGTTCACTTGGCAAAAGCCATTTTTTATTGCCTTAAAGAAAATGTTTATTGAAAAAAATTATATAATCATGCTGTTCCAAACCTGTATGACTTCTGTTGAACACAAAAGGAGAAATTTTGCACTGGTCGCTCTTTTTCCATGTAATTACAATAAATCAAGCCTTTAACCTTCAAAAAAAGACTCCATAAAAGTGTCTTAAGTAAACCTGTGTAGTCTTTATCATTCATTAAAGGGTTAGTTCACCCCAAAAAAATTTAATTCTGCCATTAATTACTCACCCTCATGTCGCTCTAAACCCGTAAGGCCTTCGTTCATCTTCTGAACACAAATTAAGATATTTTTGATGATATCAGAGAGCCATCTAACCCTCCATAGACTGCAATACAACTGAAATTATCCCAGATCCAGAAACGTAGTAAAAACATTGGTAAAACTGTCCATGTGACATCAGTGGACCAACTTCAGTTTGGCGACACTACGAGAATACTTTTAGAAAACAAAAATAGCATCATATACTCAACCATTCCTCTCCCCCAATTTACGTCCTCCACCATTTTAGAGAGCATCACAACGTAAGCGTACACCTTCCTCTAGGTGTAAACAACCACAGATTACGTACATGTGAGTGCTTTACCCCGGATGTAAACAAAGCTGATTATGTCAAACACATTAAAGCTTGTGTATACGGTGCATTGGGATACTCTCTAAAATGGTGGAAGACGTAAATCACGGGAGAAGAATGGTAGAGTAAATGATGTTGTCTTTGCGCAAAAAAAGTATTCTCCTAGCATCGCAAAACTGTAGTTGAGCCACTGATGTCACATGGACTGTTTTACCAATGTTTTTTTTACTATGTTTCATTTCAGTTGTATTGCTGTCTAGGGCCAGATGACTCTCTAATTTCATCAAAAATATTTTTATTTGTGTTCCGAAGATGAACGAAGGTCTTATGGAATGACATGAGGGGGAGTAATTAATGACATAATTTTCATTTTGGGGTGAACTAACCCTTTAAGTCGTAACTTACATTTGGTGTACGTTTGGAAAAATCTGAGGGGGCATAAATAATGAGCAAATATTGTACTATAATAAATATATTATACATAAATAATGAACTATAGCTAAATAGATAATAGTTGCTAACAACTTTTTAAGCATCTACTATAATTTCCACTGAAGCTACAGGAGAGAGTCAGAGTGTAAACAGATGGATGATGTAACAGATGAAGCAAGTGTTTGCACACAAAATTTGAAAATAGCCATGTTTACATGGATCACAAACACCTGGGTATTGACATGTACTCTGAATAAGAAAATCACCATGTAAACAGAGTTTCCAATTATCCGAATCCAAAGAAAAACTGCTTTTGAAAGGTTCTGAAGAAAATCTGAGTAGTGCGGTTCAAAGCAGGCTTTGGGATTACTCAGACTTGAGTAACAAGCTGCTAACAGCTTTAGCTTTGCCAATGCATATATACTGTATATACATTAGTGCTGTCAATCCAAAATAAATGCAATTAAAATTAAATTGCACTTTTTTTCTGAAATGAATCGCAATTAATCGTAATTATTCCCACCTAACATTAAAGTTTTTTAATATTCTTTTACATTCTATCTTCAAATTAATGTAGAAACACAATAAAGACAGTATACTTTAATATGTTGTTTATGTAGTTTCTTTTGTATGACAAGCCAAGTTTCACTGATAACAAAACTAGCCTACTGATGTCTCTAGGGTTTTCTTTTTCCTAATAACCACTGAACAACAATTTAACCACTGGTTACAGCCATTCAACACTGCAGTATAATTGAGTGCTATCAATTTTAACATTTATTAGACTTTAAAAAATAACAACTTCTAATTTAAGTGAACTTAAAACAATCTTGACTACATGTGCACTTTAGCAAGTACAGAAACTGAAGTTATCAAATATCCTAAATTAAATATAGATGAATCCTAAAAGCTACAAAAGCTATTGATTTCCTCTTTCTTTCTTTTGTTCTTTGATTTAACAGACATCACAGCTGGGTTATGATGTTATTTTGCCTGCTTTAAGAGCTGTGGCTGCTGAACATGATGTGAATCTGACACGCATATTTTGGTAACTTCATGACATAATTGATGACAAAACTAAGGCATTGCATGCTCGTAGTTTCATTTGCACTTTAATATGAAATTATAGACATTTGTGCATGCATTTAAAGAGCACATGCTAAAAGCACAGAGTAACGCTGACAAGACAGGAAAATTCGCTTTTACTGCCATATGGCCTGACAACATCTCATCTGACCACACTTCATTGTTGTTTCACTTCAAGCTCCCTCAACACCTGTACCATTTCTGCACTTGTTTTTGACTGTCGAAGCTGGAGTGCTCATGTAAAAAAAAAACAGTTTGATGTGGTCATAAACACATTCTGCATCTAAATAAAGGCAATTCTTGTCAATAAAAAGAGACAGAAGCAGCAGTTGTGAGTGGGGTAGTGTTAACTGTGTTAAATATTTTAAACCGTTAAACTGAACTAATTAATCACACGCATTAAAAAGCTACTTTAAAATGCGCAAACACACATATATATAAGTTAACTAACAATTTTGTATGAAACTTCTTGTCATTAACAATCAGGTCTATTTATAACACGTGCTTCATGGGTTTGAGTACATATGTTTGCGCGGGCCATCTGGGAGCCACATCCATCTCAACTGGTTCAAATGAGCTGCTCTAGTGACAGGTATCGAATGTTTACAAAGAAAACAGACTTGAGATATCCTAAGCCGCCCGCTTTCCCTCCTCATGTAATCCAAATCCATAAAAACAAAGAGGTTCATTGGTGACGGGGGGCCCAAGACAAGTGTTCTTTATTTCAACAACACTGATTGAGGCTGATTTCACCCTTTTAACACTCATAAGTATCATATTTGATTAGAATTGATTGCAGACGGCTTGTTTTCTTTAGCAGGCTGCCTGATGGATAGCCGGTTCGTTTTTTGTTTTTCAGAGAACATTGAGTTTTACAATCCAGGTTTTCGGTCGCCTTCTCATCTCAAATGCCACAGGCACTTTCTACTTTGCTCATTAAAGCGTGGCAGACAATGAGGGTGTTACACCGAGCAACACTAAGCACATTTTATTGATCGTCTTAATCAATGCAGAGAAAAAAAATGATAAATGAAACCCCATTGTGACCGACGTGAATGAGGACATTAATGAATACGATCCTTGGATCTTCGTGACCACTGAAGGCAAAGATGGATAGATTCAAACAGCGTGTCAGGACCTTGACTTTGATCTTGTTGTTATTAGCTCTCGTGTCAAGTAGAGGCAAGCGCTGATACAATGTTGTGTGCCGCCCCGCCGTCACAACACACACACACTTAATACTCACCAATCCAGGCACCAATGTCATTACTCAGGACCTTGCTCATGAGTTATGACTGTGTGCGTATAGGAGAGCCAGACCCCAATCATCTTATATAATGTCTCGTATCATATGCCCCATACTCTCAGAGGGAGTACTTTAATTTCATTGCTTTCCCAATCATTACTCTCAAGGACGGTGCAACAGGAGCCTCTGGCTGATAGCAACCAAGAGAAGATGACGCCAAAAGCCTGTGTGAAGCTGGCAGATTGAGTGAAAAATACTCTTGAGGTTATAGCGATAACACATGATCAGGTTGCAGAGGGGGACAGTGAAATAATGATGTGGCTGCAATGCAAAAATCTATTTTCTTAATCAGAATAATTTTTCTTGTTTTCCAGTGCAAAAAAAATCTAAATATTCTCAAAACAGCGTAAAATTTACGCAAGATTGCATCAGATAATAAGGCTTTTTTAGAGAATATCTTCAAATTGAATTTGTTTTATGCCCTAATTGTCGTTTTTTTATGCATCTTATAAAATATAATGAGGTTTATTCTAACAACAAGAAAAAACACTTCAAGATATATTTTTTGAACACTACTCATAATAAACACAATTGCTTCTCAAGTACGTTTATAGAAATTTAATGCAGTTTTGATACTTAGTCTGGAATATAAGACACACAACAAATTAAGAAAGTGATTTTTTTGCTTGTTTGTGATGCACATACCTGAAAAGAAAGTCTTTGTCTTTGTGGCGGCATCCAAAAAAGAGCCACGTCTCTCCAAAAGTTGCTTCCTGGTTCACTTCACGTTCTTTCTCTCTGTCAGATCAAAGAAATAATACAAAATTGAACATTATGTCTCTATAAAATTATTAAGTTATAAGTTATAACACACATATGGAATACTAAACACTTTTTAAAAAATGGTTTCTAAAAGCTTTTTTGAAATCATTTGTTTTTTCATGTTGATGTCTATAGAGAAGGATGGCCAATGGCCAAAGTAATGCCAATTAAGGATTTCAAAACGACCTTTATTTTGGTACCAAATCAATACTAAAATAAATATATCTTAGCCTTTCTGTAGGTCTGGTAATACTGAGTGCAGACTCAATTCAGTAGCCAATGGCTGTCTGACTGACAGGCAGCTGCTTTCTAATGCTTGCATGCATATTTATGTGTTTATGCCTCATGGTAATGTGTGCAAATGGTCAAATGTACTTCTTACTTAAAATGTCTCCTGGCAAGCTATTAATGTAAATAAGTGAATGTAAACAGTTGGGGGGAAAAAATATGGTTTGTGTCAAAAAATGAGCTTCGTGCATCAGGCTGTGTATTAAGCCTAATAGGCCTGCCACAGTCTGTTATGTTTGTAATAACAATAAAAAAAAAAAAACACTGGGGAAAAAAGAAAAAGAAAAGAAAAACACAGTTCTTCATTTAAAATGGTTCCTTATTACTTACTGAAAATCACTTTTTAAAATATCAGCAATATTTCTTTATATAGACACTTCTGTTCAAAGGTTTGAATGTGGTAAGATTTTTATGATGTTGTTTTTTTCTGTTTGTTTGTTTTTTTTAAGTCTCTTATGCTCACCAAAGCTGCTTTTATTTTATAAAAATAAATACAGTCAAAACTGTAATATTGTAAAATATTACTACAATTTTATTATTACAGCAATTTTAATTCTTAATTCTCTATATCCATTACTCCAGTCTGCAATGTGTATATGTATATAATACATTTTACTTTATACTTACATTTTTTTATTAATGGCAAAGATATACACCCAAATTTATTTAAATTCATTAAAAGTTCAGTAAAAAATTTATTTACAAACAAGGCTGTCAGTATATAACAAGGGTGAACAATGTTTTAAATTCTTGAATTTTAACCAATTAATCTACCTGACTGATCACTAATTACAAATTCGAAAATCTTAATATAATCGAATGATCCAATTCATAAATTTACAATTATGAAACCATAAACTGGCATGTGGTGTTTAATTACTCTCTGACCTGCTGCATTACCACAAAAAACACAAAATCACTCTTTGTAGAGAGAAGACCTTGATATTTATCTGGATGTGTTCTTTAAGAGCAAGTCCTCCAAAAGATCTGGCAGTGTTCCCAGAATTCCCTACACTAAGGTGACATACAGGTACTGGGCACTATCTGTACACTGCACCTGCTAAAGGTTGACAGACTTCTCCAGAGATAAGAGAGAAGATGTCGCACAAAAACAATCAAAACTTCTTAAGGCCCTTGGAAAAAATCAGCCCACTGTCTACTCCACTGCATCTTTACTCCAACGCGATAATAGAGGAAGAGATCTGTTAGAGATGCATTACACAGGCCAGGAACAAACTCCACTGCGTCTGCTCCTTTAGTCATCTCGGCCAACCTAAATGAAGCATTCAGAAATAGAACACGGTCTGGAACTTTCAGAAGCATTAACAGAAGTGGAATGTAGAAACACCCGAAGGACTTTGAGGGTGAGATGCCCTCCATCATGCTGATATCTCTCAAAACACTGCAGTGAGCCGAGTTTCAGACATTAAGCTCTCCCCATCTGCTGAACGTACAGTTTAATTGCGATTAGAATACCAATGAGCCACAGTGTGGACGAGATGACCACAGGAAAACAAAACAGAGCTTCTCTTCAAACATCTACAATCTGTTCTTTTTCATTTCAGGTCCTTGTTTCAGTGACCCATCGCATGCAGTGAACAACTGGCAAGCAAAGCATAATGCTCCCTTTTGAGTTGTTCTGTCAGACAGTTGTTGTAGTGATGCCTTTATATTTAATTTAGTGGCATGTTGAGCAACAGCCAGGCAACAGAATACTAATGGGTTACTGACTTATGTTAATAAAATAGAACATGCATATTTTTATACTCCAGGTATATGATTATTTTGTGTTTGTGACATCAGTTTTAAAAAATGCTTATTGCTATGTAGGCAATAAAGCATGCAAATACTACATGAATGCAGAAATACCAAATTAAAACCCACAATTGACTCGCCACAGGTAGTTTGATCGATTGTCGATTAGACCAATTATAACACCAAATCTGCTATTTTTGTCCGACCAATGAATCAGAGATCAGAGTAGAATAATGTTGGTGAAATTAAACTTGAAAAATGATGTGTATTGACATCTTTCCGTGGTTGAAACAAGATACCTTCTAATGCTGATTTATGTTTATGGCATGCTATACCTAGTAAAGAGGAAGAGATGATTTAACTGAGGTGCTACAGTGATCCGTCCCGACATACTCAGCCACAAAACAGTATATATTGTTTAAATTTCTAAGAAGAGACATACCTAAATTACCTAAAATTCAAACCTAAAGTATTATTTCATTCCTGAAGTAACCTGCTACTGTCTTGTCTGTCGGCATGTTGTCAGTTCGCTCTTTGCTCTGTGATGTATTTTTCACTGCATGAGAACATGATGTGTGGTGTGAGAGCACTATGGATGTCAGACAAAGCAACAGTAACAAAGGGTTTGCGAAGAGTCAATTGCGATTATTTTACACAACTGAAACGGAAAACTACACCTCAAAAATGCAACTATTTTTCAAAATAATGTCTTTATACATATCAGTTGTTTCTCAAAAGTGTGACTTTATATCCCAAAATACATACATAAACATACAGTACATTAATTGCAGCTATTTTTCATAATCATGACTTTATGCTTCACAAATATGACCATTTCTCACAATTGAGACTTTATACCCTTATATATGTAATTGCCACTATTTCTCAAAATCATGACCTTAAAGGAACACGCTACTTTTTATGAAAATAGGCATATTTTCCAACTCACCTAGAGTTAAATAGTTGAGTTTTACCGGGTTTTACTCCAGGTCTTGCGATAGCAATTTTTAACTGTAGCTTAGCATAGATCATTGAATCTGGTTACGTTTAGCATCACGCTCAAAAATGACCAAAGTGTTTAGATGTTTTTCCTATTTAAAACTTGACTCTTTTATAGTTTCATTGTCTACTAAGACTGACATAAAATGAAAAGTTGCTATTTTCGAGGCTGGTATAACTAGAAACTTTACTCTCATTCCAGCATAATAAACAAGGAACTTTGTTTCTGTACCATGTGTTTCTTTTTATATACCCTTTGGAATGCATTGGTAATAGATGCACGAAACCTGCACGCTGACAGACTTTGTCACTGACAGTCACGTGTGCTTTGTGTTTGCTCGTCCTGAAGCGGCTGATCCCGGCTGCGGTTTAATGTACTTGCATTTTCAATACAAAACTGATGTGCACACCGTCAGTTATGTTTTCAGAGCAGAGCAAAACATCTGATATATTAAAAGAGATCTGTGCATTAGTCTGAATGCAGCCTGTTAAAGCTGTCACTGTCTATGATCTCATCAGTAATAATCAAGCGGCAAAAAAAGGAAAAATCCAACTATTAAAAGTCAAAACTATTTCTGTAAACTCTCGTATACTCAAAGAGCACTTTTTAAAATAAGTAATAATTTTAAAAGAGTAGCCTGTTTATATAATGATAAAAAATGTACATTTTGCACAAAATAAATTTGATTTAAAATGTAGTCATGTGCAGTAATATAATTTATTATTATTATTTATTTATTTATTTATTTATATACTATTATTTATAATAATAAAAGATGCATTTGCACATCAGAAGAATTTATTGGGGTAAAAAAAGTAGATCAAGAATCGTTTTGGAATCGGATCGTGACTCCCAGAATCGGAATCGGATCGTGAAGCACCTGAAGATTCCCACCCCTATTAATGATCTATGCTAAGCTAAGTTAAAAGTGCTACCACCAGACCCGGAGATCAGCTAAATGGATTTAAAAACTGTAAAACTTAACTGTGTAACTCTAGGGGAGTTAGAAAATGAGCCTATTTTCAAAAAAAGCGTAACACTTCAACTCTTCCTCAAAATCATCTCAATGCACTGCACAGTTGTTACCATTTCTCACAACTGCTAGTTTATTACTAGTTTTTTTTTTTTACCCTGTGGAAAAATGGACTTCCACAAAAAAAATCTAAATTGTATAAACTTAAGTCAAATTACACACAAAAATTAATTAATTGAAACCAAAAATGTCAATCTAGTGCATGTAGCAAAATCAACCAACACTAAAAAAACATGACTATTTCTCAAAATTGTGACTTATTGTGACTTTAAACCTCACAATTGTGACTTCCTCACAATTACACTACTTTAACTTCCACTATTTCTAAATCATGACCTTATACCTCACAATTGTGATTATTCTTAGAATTGCTAATTTGTTCATTTTTGTGGTAAAAACTTTGACATGAAATCAGCTACAAAAGCTGATCAAAAAAAAAATAAAAATCATAAATGTAAGACAAATTAAACAAAGCCACAGCACATAAACACTCGAGTAAATAAACTACCAAAAAGTCAACAGTCTCTTTTAAATGACCCCTCATTTCCTACAGTTGCCAAACTGAGCATTAATAATTTCTCCCATTCATTTCTCTGAGTGGTTCGTCTCCACCACCTTATACAGCCTCTAAAATAAACACTTTATGGATTTCCTAAAACACTTTCTCAGTGCTACACAAACAATTACAGCCACTGATTAAAGGGTAAATGAAACAGAGAATGCATGGGGAATGTTTTTTCATTGAGAGTAATCACTTTATACATTGTCTTGATGAGAAATTTAAATAACACACATAACCGAACACAGCTTGTCACATCCATTTCCCCGCTGTCCCTCTCTGCAGGAAATTATATTTTGCGAGACAGGGTTAACATTTTGGATGCTTCTTTTGGTCACGCCCATCTGCTCAAAGCTTGGCTCAACTGAGTTTGGCATTTGAACAAACAGAGGGTCCACAGCAGAGCCATTAGCATCTGGGAGTTCAATATCCAATCTGGAAATGGGCTTCAATAAACTAGCTTTAGTGAGGCTTTATGCTGCCCCAGAGGGGCCGGTACCAATATGAAAAACCTGGATTCCATTTTGTAACACCATGCAGACCAGATCCCATCCTGAATACAAATCAACTGTACTGCGACAGCGAGGATGACATATCCGCATCCCTAAAAAAAATTACAGCCTGCAGTTGGGTAGAATAGGAATTAACGCAATAGCGGATACCTTTTCATATGAAGACTGAAAGCGAGTCGGTGGCCGACTCTGAACATTCACCTTTATAAATCACCATACTATGTAATCCTCCTCCTCACTTTCCTCTGAGAA
Organism: Enteromius mattozi; assembly: GCA_032359235.1. NCBI lineage: Eukaryota > Metazoa > Chordata > Actinopteri > Cypriniformes > Cyprinidae > Enteromius > Enteromius mattozi. The sequence goes on from JAUMHE010000082.1 coordinate 7,974,385, forward strand.
TATGCACAGCATTGTGAAAGCAAGGGACATACTGTGACCTCAAAGCTTATTGTAGTAGCTCAGAATAACATTTTCCAACCGGCGAAGAGCACGCAAAGTGTGAACAAGGAAGCGGATGTGAACAAGCATTTTATGTCCCTTTATAACATTTAACCATACATTTTCTATGTGGTCATGACATGGTCGTATCATTTACATGCGTTTTTAAGCATTAGTGATTTAAAGTCGTTAAAGAAGAAGATTCAGAAGCGAAAAATAACTAATTTAGCGATAGGTATAGGCCTTGAATGGTCAAATACAAACATTTGTATTGTAGACTTGTCAAAATGCCTATCTTTGCAAGCATCTTTGGAAACAGTAATTTAGGTTGCAAGCGAAAGCAAACAGTTGAGAAAGAAAGCACATGTGTAACAGTACATTGGATCTGGGGCAGTTCTTAAAGTGACAGCAGTTTAATATTCTGGCTGTCTGTCATTCATGTTAATCAAACAACAATACTGAGAAAATCTCTCACAGCTCTCGACTATATCACTTTTGTAACTTTAATAAGACAAAATATATATTTAACTTATACAGTGAAGAATTTGCAATGTTTACTTTATAGATTGTATGTAGCAATTCTTATTTGTTCTATTGTAGCTTTTTGCCCTATTGATTGTAATTAGCTTATTATTTAATTGCTGATTTGTCTTCAATGAGCTTGAGGGTTTTTTTTGTTTGCTTTTAATTTAGGCTAGTATTAGTTTTTTGTGATATTGACACTGGTAAGGAGAATTATGAAATATCTATGGTATCAAACATTTTGACATTATAAAGACCTTATTTAAAGCTAAAATTACTATTGTGCAATATATTGTTACCATAAAATAAAAAAACTCCTATCGTGATATCATAAGATCTTGGTTATATTTGGTCATATCGCCCAAGCAATGAGTGTCAAGCAATGAGAGTCACTCAACAAAATTTTCAAAATGTTTAACTTTATGCAAATTAACTACGAATTTTGTGAGCGACAACCAACAGGAGTGAAGACACTGTCAGTGGAGCTTACACATATATGGGTATAAAATGACGTACAGAAAATTGCTTATTTGTCAAATAAATATGACATTTTAGTCATTTTTGGCAGTATGAGTAAGTTTAATATGTTGAGTGATCATTAAATCAGCTTAAAGTTTATCCAGCAAAAGGCAGTTAGTTCTGTTGAAGCATCAAGTCCTTTCTGCCTAAAGCTCACTGGCAGCCTGCAAACAGATGAATTGGCTTTGACCTTTTGTGAGATTCTTAGCAAGTCTCCTATTTTCTCCACAGCACAATACATTTCCGGCTGTCTGCCTGCTGCCATTGATTTACAGATGAGGAAATCGAAGCATCCCGTGCTGTTTGCTCCTAAAGAGAAACGCTGAGCTTTGTGACACAAACAACGTCCTGCTGACAGAATGGTGATCGTTATCTTTAATTGAAGGCTGGCATCAAGGTAGCTGTATTTAGGAGAATCTCACGTTAAGAGCCGTATGGAAACTAAGTTCAACAGCACACATTGGCAGTAAACCTGCAAATCCATGACTAATCTGTCTCGAATTCTCTCACAATTGTGGATGATTGTGTCTAAGAAAAGGCTTTTGTGCTTGTGTAAATTGCTGTCATATTGTCTACAAATGAGCAGGCAACGTCTGTTATAATTGTGGTATTTTTCTTTTTGTTGAAGGACTGTTTAGCAAAAACAAACAACAAAGAGCGCGAGACCTAAATTGGAGGTAAAATTCTTCCTCAATATGTTAATTATTTAATGAATTAAATATTAATTGAAAAGTAGAACATTATATGAAAATTAGTACTGTCAAATGATTAATCACATCCAAAATAAAGCCTTTTGTTCACATAATATATATATATTGTGTATGCTGTATATATTTATGTATATATAAATACAAACATGCATGTATAAGAAAAACGCTATGTTTATATATATTAAATATTTATGTATGATATAAAATATATAAATTGTATATATATAAATGTGTATACATGTAAATAACTTCAAAATATATATACTATATGTGCATGTGTTCATAGTACATATATACATACAGTATGTAAACAAAAACTTATTTTGGATGTGATTAATTGAGATTAATCATTTGACAGCAGCACTAATGAAAACATAAAATATTGTTATTAAAACTAGTACTATTATTAACAAGAATACAACTGTAGATAGATACATTTGCAAAACTATTTAATCAGTGCACAAAAACATTAAAAGAAACCGATTTGCTATTGATCCACGGCCTGGAGCTAAACCAAACATGCTGTGCTGCATGAATGCCTCGACCTTGAAGGTTTGGAAGGTGATGTGGTGTTTGAGGACAACTTTTGTCATTCATCATTAATGTCTCATCTCACTCTCACCGTCCCCCAGACATGTCTGAAACATTCATCAAGCGCGTTCCGCTCGGACACTAGCCCCTGTGATTACCTGTGGCCCTCGTGTCACTTACAAACTATTCGTGTACACACACACAGCAGGCAACCCTGCGCCTGGGCAGACGGCTTCATTCATATGTAGTCCTGGCGTGTCACTCTTCATAGGCCCTTGGCACCGAGTATAAATCACACACGCTGAGATGACAGGCCTCCACAAGACACCTTTACAACCAGATCCTGAATTTATGCCCTTCTTCATTATAACACCAGGGTCTTCTGAAACGCTATTAGGCTTCACAGATAATATGGCAAGAACCAGGTCAATAGCACATTTACACTTTCTCTTCTTCCTTCGACCTCTTCAGATTTATCCTCATCACCCCAGAGGTGTTTTTATGCTACTTTTAAACATGAGAATCAATAAACTTCCTTCCGCTTTTAAAACCGTGTTTATTTTTTTGAAGATGCATGATAAAGGGTTGTTTAGACTTATTGCTCTATGGAGTGTGGAGTCTTTCTGCAAATAACAACTATGACTTTGGACTTGTGACAAAAATTGGCAAAAATACTGTTCGAAAAAACTAATACCGTAAAATATTAAAATATGAATACATTTTTAATATATCTTAAAATTAATTCGAATTTTTAGCATCATTACTCAGGTCTGCAGTATTACACGATCCTTCAGAAATCATTGTAACATGATGATTTGCTGCTCAACAAACATTTATTATCGATACTGAAAACAGTATTGCTGCTTAATTTTGTGGAAACCATGATATTTTTACAGGATTCTTTGATTTTTTTTTATTATACATTTTAGCAATAATATAAATCTTTAATGCCACTTTTTTATTTCATGTATAATTAAAATATATGAATATATATAGGTTTATATATGGTCACAAGATATAACAGATCTACATATAGATTCATTTTCATTTTTATCAATATCAGTTATACTATATAACTTTTTGGCCTATTTTTGCTTGGTTTGATAATTAACTAGCATTTAGTGGGTTTTTTTAAGTGCTAAAAAATTCATACAGTTGAAAATATTTCAACCATTACATTAACATAAATATCAGCCAGAATATTGGCGTCTGCACAAAAATATCGTACAGCATATCATACTGCACAACACTGCTTGAACTTTCATGAGAACTACAATAAAACAATATATGTGACCCTAGACCACAAAACCAGTCATAAGGGTCATACTTGCACAACGAAAGCCGAATAAATAAGCTTTCCATTGATGTATGGTTTGTTAGGATAGAACAGAATTTGGCTGAGATACAATTTGAAAATCTGAAATCTGAGGTTGCAAAAAAAAACAAAATCTAAATACTGAGAAAATAGCCTAAATGAAGCTTAGTAATCCATATTACTAGTCAAAAATTAAGTTAAGATTTGACGCATTTACGGTAGGAAATGAATATGAATATCTTCATGGAACTTGATCTTTAATTAATATCCTTATGATTTTTGGCACAAATAAAAATCAACAATTTTGTCGGATATTGCTACAAATACACCCGTTCAACTTAAGACGAAAATATTATACAGTATCAACTGTATAATATCATATGAAAAGAAATGGTGAAATAAATCTGCTGTACCTTTGTTGAAGAAATCCAATGAAAGGGGCCACACCTGTCCCAGGACCCACCATCACTACAGGAACAGACACGTCGGCTGGTAAGTGGAAGGTGCTGCTGGAACGAGGCCTGACATATACCTGGAGGAGACATTTAGATCCGATCAGCTCTAAGCAGTGATGGGATTCTAAAATTGTGTAATCCCACAGACGGGATCTGTTTAACTATAACAACCCCAGTTCCATACATTTTGTAGATAGCATCTAAAGCAAAAGCTTCTATTTTGTTGTTGTTGTTGTTCTATTCTGCTGCAAGGATTAGTCCACTTTCTCCAGAGCTTATTTCTGTCCAGCTTTTACCTCAATCAAACAACCCAATTCAGCCCAAATCCTCCCAGGGACTGTGAAAAGCTAATTCGAAGGTGAACGGGCTCGCTAATGTGTAATGCCTACAGTGCTAACCTTCAGCAGGGCTGATGTGCCTAGACGCTCTGAAGCCGGTACTGTCCCAAGGGGCCGCAAGATTGAGGAGACGTGATCAGCCAGCCAGCCCGTGCACAACCCCGTCCTCGCCGGATGCTCGGGACGTGCAGGGAACTCCACAACATTGAACACGAAATGAACTTTCCCAGGGTGCAGAAGGCTGGAGCTGAGGAATGAGACAAAAAATAAGAGACTTAGTGCTAACAATCCAGAACCAACCCTGAACATGAGCAAGCCGGTGGACCTCATTATCTCTCTCTTAATGGCCTGCCTCTATCGGGCCTTGGGGACTCCTGCTGACCGGATTTCAGAGTCCTAATGTTTCTGTGTATTCTACCAGCATCAGCGTACTATACATAAGACATTAGTGTAGATGCCAGACCACTTACGAGCCAAAGGAGACAGGCAGAAAATAAATGAAAGTGGCGGGCGGTTCTGAAAGAACATCCTTTGCATCCAGTGTTTGACTTTGATCACAATAAATAGAGTATCATCAAGCAAGAGTAAGTGATGCATCAAATTCATGTCTGTCTATAATAAACCTCAGAACATCAAAGGAGGATAAGATGGAAATAACAACCTGGATATGTCTCTGCTTTAATTTGTGAGTCCAAATATAAAGCACAGGTGTTTCAAACAAGGTCTCTTACCTGGCAGCAGAATAGGCTCTGGGCTGAAGCTTTGGCAAATGTTCTGTAATCAAGCAGAGGAGAGATCAGAGATTAAGATGGCATTGTGACCTTGAGGTTATTCAACTATGCCTTGAGTTTCTCTTTTAGGGCATCACCCACTCTGGATGTTACCCGAGCCTGAATTGGGGAGGGTCAATTTCTCAGAATAGCTCAATTCACAACACAGTGTTTCATTGTGACTGACTTTTTAGGACAGCCTTGATGTTTAAAGCAAGTACAGTATATAGAGTCATAAAGGATTCAGCAGATTTGATGTTAGGCCAATTCAGTGGTCAATAACTGATCATCTAGCACTATATATATATATATATTTATTTATTTATTTTTATTACACTTTTTGTACATACATATTTTCACATTCAAAGTTTATGGAAACTCGTTTCCGCCGCTGAATAAAAATTGTAAAAAAAAAAAAGGTTATTTCGAATTTTTTTTCCTCACAATTGCGTGATACAAACTCAATTGTGAGATATAAAGTCAGAATTGCAAGATATAAAGTCAGAATTATGAGATATAAAGTCAGAATTGCAAGATATAAAGTCAGAATTGCAAGATATAAACGTGCAATTATGAGGAAAAAAAGCCAGAATTGCGTGATATAAGAATTCTGACTTTACATCTCCCAGTTGTGACTTTATAACTCATAATTCCGACTTTATGACTCGTAATTGTGACTATATCTCCCAATTGTGACTTTATAACTCGTAATTCTGACTTTATAACTCGTATCACAATTCTGAGAAAATAAGTCAGAATTGCGAGATAAAAAGTCGCAATAACCTTTTTTTTATTTTTTATTCAGTGGCGGAAACGGGCTTCCATAAAAGTTTGGGGTTGGTAAGATTTTTTATTTATTTTTTTTAATTTAAAAAGCTTTGAAAAGTTGTTTAGCAAGGATGCATGAAATTTATTAAAAGTAAGAGTAAAGACATTTGTAACCAAAAATGTATTTCAAATAAATGCTGTTATTTTGAACTTAATAATGAAGCAAACAATCCTGACGAAAAAAATATTATGGTTTCTACGAAGATCAATTTTGAAAACAGCTGTGCTGCCTAATATAATAAGAAATGTTCCAACAAATGATTTCTGAAGGATCATGTGACACAGAAGACTGAAAATGCTGCTAAAAATTAAGCTTTGCCATCACAGGAATAATATATTTCAAAATGAAAAGAAAAAAAGTTATATATTAAACTGAAATTTCTTGAAACTTAAAATATTTGGCTAAAAGTGCCAAAAAGAGAAAAATGTGAACAGAAACAATTTATCATCGAACAACACACTGCAAAAAGTGCTTTTGAAGACTAGATTTTTTTGTCTTGTTTCCAGCCAAAATATCTAATAATTCTTAAAACAAGAAGGATTTTCTAGACAAGCAAACAATCTTGTCTTGTTTTCAGCAAATGAGTTTTTATTTGAAACAAGCAAAATAATCTGCCAATGGGGTAAGCAAAATCTTGTTTTCTGTTTGAAATAAGACTATTTTGCTTAACCCATTGGCAGATTTTTTGCTTGTTTCAAGTTCACTTAATTTTGACTTGTTTTTGCTGAAAACAAGACAGTGTTTTGTTTTGTTTTTCATTTTTTGCAGTGCGTATTTCTCATTATGCAGAAATAGGAGCATGCATGTTTAAAAGATACAGGTTTAATTCATTTTAATGTAAATGCAAATGATAATATTGACAGCGATACTGAATTACACACTTGCCGAAGACTGGAAGCAAACAGCAGTCAAAACTCACACTCGCTCTACAGTAGAGTTTCCTAGTTGTGCCTTAAAGTCCCCAACCACAGAAGAAATCACGCTCTTGGTTATTGACACATTGATAAAAAGGGTTTTTCTATGCTTGTGTAAAGACCGGGAGGGTATTTAATGCAAAAATCATTTCTCAGAAGACAGAGAAGCTTCTGGCACATTTCCTTTCATTTCCGTTTTCTACTTTTGTAGTGATACTAGCTGAAGGAAGAACATACAATAATCGCTTAGAAAAATAATAAAATATTCAAAATGTATCCTATTAAAATGTGTTCGGTTATTCCACACAAAGGCTTGTGTAAATGACTTTTTGATTTTGTTTCATAATAATACCATTTTATGGCTTCCAATGAAGCTGAAGATGTTGTTTACACTTAACATAATGTTCCTTCTTAAAAATACAGAGGTAGTTGTTTCACAGCTCAAATAAAGTGTTTAAAATTCCCCTTCATCAGTCGACAAATGACATCATTTTCTCCAATTCGCTGAAATGATGAATCAATTTGAAATGTTCATTTCAAGCTTGCCATATGCGGATGCTGAAGGTCCTCAATATTAACAATTAATTACAATCAAACATTCAATATAGCGAGCAGCTGTTGCAATTACAGCCTCTCATGAGCGCAAACAAATGCATCAAAAAGGCACATGGTGTTTTGGTGGAAAGACACTGCTCTTTAATGTCGGGGAAGTCCAAAAGTCAGGAGAAAAACCGTTTGACTGATGACAATGATCTTACTGCCAGAACACACCAGTGCAGAGTGATTTTAGGAATGAAATGAATGTGCTGTCAAACGCTGCTGAACCAGCATCTCTGGCGATTTGTGCCATGGAGAATCACCGTGTTAATCCAGTAATATTCACACAGATTAAAACTTTACATGTACACGCATCCAGTGCAACAATCCACCTGCCACATTCGCATAAATCAGAGAGGGTCAAGGCATTACAACTACCTTGCAGTTTTCTATATTTAAAACATGGTGTGCATTAATAATTTCAGCAATACCAGCTGTTCTTCAAAAATCAAGGTGACAGCATATTTCTCACCTTGATGGAGAATTTTATTGCATTTCACAGCAGAGGCTTACTGTACGAAATGTCCATGTCCATATTTCTTGGACAAGAAATGTCCAAAACAACACATCCACCAAAGGATTAAATAAGATTTACACAATGTCAACTTTATGTTGTCAAAAGTCACAGTCATTCACACAGTCATTTCTTATTTATAATGTGCAAAACCTACACTACCATTAAAATTTGGGTCAGTATTTTTTGTTTCTTTTTTTACTTTTCAGAAAGAATCCATTAAACTGATTACTTATAGCATTTATAATAATAATAATAATATTTTTTTTATTATTTTAATATTAAAATTATATCAATTGCATTTTAATTTAAATAAATGCTGTTCTTTTGAAGAGTCTGGATGTCATAATTTACACAATATAATTAAGCAACACAACTGTTTTCAACGCGGATAATAATAAGAAATGTCTCTTAAGCACCAACTTGAAATGATTTCAGAAAGATCATGTGACACTGGAGACTGGAGTAATGGCTGCTAAATTACATTTATATTAATATAGAAAACAAGCCTTGGTGAACATGAGACACTTTCTTTATTTATTTATTTTTTTACATTTTACCGACCTTAAACTTTTAGAGTACATAATGTGGGGTTCACATTTTCTGTGTGTATTTGATATAGTTACAGAAAGCGAGCAAGCAATGCTGCAGAAAACCGTTTATCTTATATAGTGTAATCTACTCAAATTGCCAAACCCAGTAATTACACACTGTTTCTTCCCTTAAAAAGAGACTGATGGCATGTAATACAATTAATTAAGAAATATAATCATGACTAATTATCTTAACCGACTGACAGGCATAATTTTTAGGTTTATATTTGCTGAATTCATCATCATTCTCCTTGTGTCCTCCGACATGCATTGGTGAGTCTCAACCCTAGCTATTGCTGGTTTCAGAGGCTATATTCGCAGTTGTCTTTAAAAGGAGAAAAAGCAAAGCTGGGGCTCTTTTCTAATGTTGTTTTACTGCCATCTGGCGGTACAAGCATTGCAAACGCTTCCAAACTTCAGGCACATTTACCATGCAAACTGCATATGCTGACACAAAATGAAAAAAATATCCACATTTCCAAACAGATCATGTGTTTACTGACCGAACAGAAGGATGAGTGGAGGTAGGCAGGATGGGAAGGCCCGAAGCAGATCCAGTAAACATACATTGGAGTCTCTCACATAGCTGTTATAGTTTGCTGAGCCTTCTTTGCTACACAGTTCCAGAAGCCTTCTTTTCTCTGAACCGTTTTGAGTGAAGTCCGCCAATGCTCGCACAAATGCCTGAAAGTACAAGAGAACAGCGTACGAGGTCTGTCCGGGAACTTCAAACTACAGCCCTGTGAAAACTAAATAAATCATCCCCACAGGTACATCAAAAGCACTGTTTCGTATTAAGTAAGCGCAAGTGCAAAATCAAAGGTTCAGAACTTCCAACAGCACAGCAACTATCAGACTAAATAAGGTTAATAAACACAAAATTACTTTTTTTGGAGTGCTCCTTATCTCCAAACACCAGGTGAGAATAAACTGCAAAGAGCTGTTCTGTGGGATGTGAAGTGGAACTTTTGCTGCTGTAAAAGAGAAAGAAAAAAAAAAAAACGGATATGTATTTATACAACATTTCTGGTTGTTCAGTCTGAATCTAGTTCTCTGACTTGTGAGCGGAATGCATTATATTATCTGTTTTCTGGCACAGTGCGAGGAGAATGTTCCTGGTGTCACTGATTATGTCAGCAATGCCTGCAATACCTTTCTTACTGCTGTTTTTAAGCAAGTTGACCTGAACAGCACAATTCTTTTGCGTTTGCAGATCCAGTCTGAGCAGCAACTCCTCAACTTCACTGGCTCTGTTTGGACAGAGAATATCAAAGGCGTCTCCAGGCTGATAAGCAATGTTATGCTCCTGGAAAAACAACATTTATTATAACTCCTGCACAAACAAAACAAATTTTTTTTGGGTTGTTAGAAGAATACATAAGCATGTCTATTTGACTGATCCCAAACCAAATTCTAAAGTAAACTTTTGGGTTTTATATATATATATAGCTAAAGTAAACTTTGTATTATTAGAATTTCATTTGGGATCAGTCAAATAGACATGTGCATGTATTCCTCCAAACAAATGTAATTGTTAATGCATATTTCCCCCTTTTTTAAAATTTTGATTACTCTTTAAGTGTATTCATAAGCCATTATAATGAATGCATGATGCATTATAACAAAACCTTATGTGTTATAATATCTTGTGAATAATCCTAAAAACTATTATAATACAGTATTTGTGATTATAACTTTTGATGAATACACTATGAATACCATATAAAATCTACTTCATTAATAATGGACTATATCTTGACATTGTTTATTTAAGATTTAAACAGTACCTTAAAACATCTCATGAGTGGTTAGGTGCTGAGTGTTATTTCAGTGTTTCCTGTAAGGCTAATGTGAACTGAAAATGCTATGTTTATTATATGAACCTAAGAGTATTAGTAGACAGGGTAGATAGAATGTTCACATACTTGCAAAGTATCCTATACTCAGTATGTCTGTTGAGGAACCATCATCACATATTAAGCAGACACACTATTAATTCTCTAATGAAGGCTAGTTGACATGTAGTTACTTATCAACAGCTGTCTAAAGGGTACCATCAAAATAATAAAGAAAAAAAAAAGAAAATGTTCAAAGCAAATGTCATATTGCACATTCATCTGATCTGATATCTTACGCAGGGTTTCTGCAGGATTTTAAGGCTCAAATTTAAGACTTTTTAAGACCTGCAAAGTAAAAATTAATACCTTATGAGTAGGGTTGTGCATCGAGAACCGGTTCCAACTTGGAACCGTTAAAAAAATAACGATGCCATTGGAATCGTTTATAAAATTTGTTTTC
>JAUMHE010000082.1:7985428-8012864 GCA_032359235.1 Enteromius mattozi
GAAAAGAACCGAAATCGAAAGGAAGAATCGGAATCGGAATCAGAATCGTTCAAATCAAAACGATGCCCAACCCTACTTATGAGCAGACTTTAAAAAAAAATTTACAATTCAGATACAAGTTTTCACTAAAAAAAAGTGAAGTTTTATATAATGACAAATTTTACATTTCAGCCTTTAAACCATTTTTAAGAAAATTGAGGTCAGAAGTATTAATTATTATATTGAATTAAACAATTATTAATAATAAATTATTATATACATTAAATAACATGAATTATGGGTGTGTGTTATTGACAAAAAAAATTATATTGTGATATTTTCAAGATATTATTTAACTATAATTAGACAATATTGAGTGTGTTATTGTGCTGATATCTTAAAGATTACTGTGGACAGCTAACTCCTGAATTTTTTTTGATATTCTTATTATTTTTTGTGTGGTCAGTTCACAGCGATAGAAATAGTGACAGAAATTAATATTTTTCCAGTAAGTTTTATGGGCATTTTTACCTTTAAGCCTTTTTTCTGAAAGTGTGCGTCATCTTTTGAATCAAATTTTTACATTTGGGCTATTACCAAGCACATGAAATCAGTATCAACAAAATGTATCTCTGCAATGCATCTGAAGTGGAATTTCTAGAGTTTAATGCAGCTTAGAGGGACATAGAATGCTAATCTACAGTTTCAAACGCATAAATAATGTTTTGAAACCTAAAACGGTAAAAACTGGTGTTCGAATTTTTTTTATTTTAATTAAGATATTTTAAAAGTAGGAAATCTAAAACGTAAGTCTCTTAATATTAACTTCCTGTTTATTGTACTGTTGCATAAAATCATTTGGAATCATACTGACTTTTGGAGAGAAAAAAAAATAAAAAATGGCACCCATCGTGTGATATTAATTATATGAAATGTTATAAATAAAGGCTATACATTTTCTGCCCCATATCTTAAACATTGTGATTTGTGCAGTTAAAGAAGGCACTCGAACATGCACTAGTTTAACTTATGTTAACTTATGATGTTAAGTGGTATTTTTCCGCTTTAAAGGAATAGTTCACCCCAAAATAAAAATTCTGCCATCATTTACCCTCAAATAGTACCAAACCTGTATGAATTTCTTTGTTTTGCCAAACACAAAGAAAGATGTTTGTAACCAGGCTGTTTTGGGTTATCATTGACTTACATGATACTTTTTTCCCCTACTATGGATGTCAATGGTTACCCAAAACAGCCTGGTTACAAACTTGAAAATATCTTCTTTTGTGTTCGTGCAGAACAAAGAAATTCTGACAACTTTTGAACTACTTGAGGGTGAGTAAATTATGACAGAATTTTCATTTTTGGGTGAACTATTCCTTTAAGTAGCATAAGTAAAATGGCAAGATATGAGATTAATAATGCATTATATAACTATGAGAAATATAATCCATAGTAACTAAAGTGGATGAATCATGTTCATTGTGTGTTATGAATTATCACACTCTTAAAAGCTATAACCACAAATAAGTAAATATTATAACACATTAAAACTGTTCTAATGAATATTCATGATACAACATATAATAAAGTTATCTATAATGCATCATGCATTCATTATAATGCCTTAAGAATGCTCTTATAATGTATTTTAAATACAGGCTTCATAGAAACACTAATAATGTTAAATGTAATTTTAGCTAAATGTATATCTATTTATTATACTGTACATTATAATATTGTGATGCCTAAATTCACTTGCAGCATTGCAGAGTTTTTTTTATTTTATTTAGATAATATAATTTTAATATCAGCCATTCATTCATGATGATTCATTTTACATAAAAAAAAAGAATTATTGGATCATGTATAGCAGCCAGAATTTTAATACTGATGCATCGGTACTTAAATGAAAGTGAATAAATACGGACTTACCAAAATACCAAGTTCCAGTAGGATGGCAGTTTTCACTGCATCATCTTGAGTTAATTGAACTGCTTTTGAAATGGACACCTCATGATAACTGTCTTTATCAGATGAGACTGTGTCCTATAAAAGAGTACGGTAATTAGCAGAATTATAGACTTAACAGAGACAATTAACAAAATTATATTTTATCCCACATTATCTATACAAGTGGTTCTCAACCTTTTTGACTCAAATGACCATCATTGTCCAAGATAATAAAACACTGCTTGTTTTCAAACTTGATTAACAGAAATTGAAGTGTTAGAAAAGAAAATCTAGATTTGTGTGTGCGTGCGCGTTTAGCATTTTAATTCATTTAGATTTTTAATATAATTACATATCCATCCTTTGGAAGTTTGCTGAGGACTGGGCCCTTAGTAGACCACTGATTCACACTAAAACATTTACTGAATGAACCTTATTCATAAAAAAGATAGATGTTCCAAAATTAAATGTATACACTGTTTTAAACAGAAAATCTGTCTGGTTTGTGTTTCATGAATTGTATTTTCCAGAAAGATCATACCCCTTCAGTTGGCAACTGCTCCAAACGGACCTCCAGATATGAAGCAGGAAGTGCAGGAACATTAAGAGCAGACTCTGACAATGGTGGCACTGATTGTTTCAGAGATGCAACCAACGTTGTAGAAAGAGTCTCTGCATCACCGCTGTCAGATGTAATCGCTTTTCCTTTTTGTGAGTCTGCTCCACTCAGTTTTAAAAGATGAAGATCAACTTCTAGATCGGACTTATTTTTTTCTTGGTCGTATGCATTTTTATGATACTTTTCTTGTGCACAGTCGCTAAGCTCAGCGCACTGTTGATTTGAAGTAGCCATGCTGGAGAATGTTTTTTTCAGAGCATCCCAAAGTCCCTCAATCCAAGGATCCACCACTACTTCAAGTCTGGAAAGAAAAGAGCCCTAGAGTTTGACAAGGTAATATATCAGAGAATCTGTTTTTTTTTTTTATTGTTACTTATCATTCAAGCTTACCCAGTGCCGTCATCTGCATGCCCAGTGGCATAGAAATGTTTAGCACCGAGCTGCTGCAGATGGCTGTCAATGGTCTTGCCCCCGTTGCAGAAATTTGCATAGTTTGTGTCTCCCAAAGCTGCATATATAACAGTATGAAAAATTGCTCATGGGTGGAGCTCACGCTTACACAACAGAATTAACATCTTACCTAACAGTGCATAACGCAGATGAGAGAAGTGATCGTGTGGCAGAGATTTGTTCTTGATCTTTCTCACAAACTTCTGAGCTGTGTCCGGAGGGTCACCATCACCAGTTGTGGAAACCACAAAAACAACTGGCCGGATTTCACTATCCAAGTTGTACTGGGAATACATGGGAAAGTTGCATCAGTCAATTCTGATAAATGACTGTCAAAGATTTGGTATACATTAAAAGTAATAGGCAAGAAACATACCTTGTGCTGGTTGCTCAAACAGCTGATGTCAGCTGTAAGCCCATGTTCACCTGCTTGTTGGCAGATCTCTTCGGCTATAGACTGAGCCTGACCACGCTGAGAGCCATACAATATCAAGAAGCGAGCGGCAACTTCACACGGCATACTATAAAAGCTGGATAAAGGAGGTTAAGATGTTGAAAATCATTTCTGCATGTTGAGAAAAGCAATAAAAATATTCAATTTTCACACTGTAACAAAAAATATATATATTATAGATATTATAATTAAATGTATTATATTATAATTTACTATAAAATATTTATAAATGTGATTTAATAAACAATGAATTAAAAATTACATTAAATCATAAATTCCAACATGGGTGATGTATGCATATGTGCATACATATTACGTTTTAAATATGACTTATACGGTGTTCATGTGTTTGTGGTGCAAAATGAACCATCTTCTATATAAAATTAAACAGCTCTGGTCATGTGACTGTTTGCAAAAGACAAGTAAAACACTAAAAAAAATCAAAGAAAAGAAATCAAAACAAGTCCGCACTCTCAATTATAGTTGACAGTTCTGTGTTAAATACACCAAGCACACTTTTTAGACTATCCCGAGTTTAAAATAGATTTTGGTCACCAATTTACATTGTGAGCGGTGTGATTCAATTGATTTAGTTGATAAAAGTTACCTTGATTTTGGGAGTGACAACTCTAACCGCGTCTTCGGCCGAGTAACATACTGAACCCCGGACTGGTATGCTCTCCTGAGCATGAACTGGAGGAACAGGATACCACGTTACTCTGGACTAGCACATGGCCTTGCAGAAAAATAAACAATTTGTAAATTAAAAGATAGAGTAATCTCAAAGCGTTAGCCAATCTGTATGGGCTATAAATCTGTCTCTGTACTCGCGTTATTTGTTGGAGTTATCGCGAGAGTGGAATAAACCATTTTATGTTTCAGTCTTAAAATTTGATAGAAATATATATGTTTCGTTCTTTTTTTTATTCCTAAACAATGTGCTTAAGTGTTTAAATGAATATTCATCTTCAATCGCTCAACGTTTATCAAATTTCCCCGCAGATAGCGTGGACACGCACTCTACATGGTTTGTTCCGTCCCGCCCCGAGATTCTTCCAGAAGCAGCCGGCAGATCCGCGCGGCGAGGTGCACAGCTAGAAGAACAAACTCTCAGTATAAAATCATTTCACATAGCTGTGCATTTCATTGGGGTGGAGATTAAAAATGTCTGCACTCGGGACCCTCGCCTTCGATGAATATGGGAGGCCTTTCATCATCATAAAGGACCAGGATAAGAAATCTCGGTTGACTGGCCTGGAAGCGCTGAAGGTACAAAAGCTAACGGGCTAACTCACTCCCTGAGCGTTTGACTGCATTAAATCATATCTGTAATCTTGAACGGCATAGTCTGTTTCATGATTCCAATACGTATTTATTACAGTGTGCTTCTGTACTCTGATATAGAAAGAATGTCTTCCTTTTATTGTCTAATTTGGTCAGTAATGCACCTCATGTCAACCAGCGGATGGTCCATGTGCTTCCTCTAGCGGTGTTGAGTCATAATGCGCAGTCAGGGAGACATGACAAATATCATTTTTCTGCTACTTAACGTATTTTTTTGTCAAAACGTTTGTTGTTTGTGACATGCGTATTTTAATGTTAAACCTGCACATCATTTCAGTCTCACATCATGGCAGCAAAAGCAGTTGCAAACACCCTGAAAACATCACTTGGGCCAAATGGTAAGTCCTCAGTTCTGCATGTAGCCTTGCTAGTCCGTTCTTTGCTGTTTTCTTAATGCGATTGATTATTGTTTACAGGACTTGACAAGATGATGGTGGATAAGGATGGAGAGGTGACTGTGACCAATGATGGTGCGACGATCCTCAGCATGATGGATGTGGACCATCAGATTGCCAAGCTCATGGTAGAACTCTCTAAGTCTCAAGATGATGAAATTGGGGATGGAACTACTGGTGTTGTTGGTGAGTTTACTTCGCCTGGACACCTCCTTCTTATTATTAAACATGTAAACAACTGGCTGCACACAGTATGCAGAATTTGGCTTTTTAAATCCATGAACCTCTGCATATTTCACCTTGCATGCTTGTTTATTAAGGATACTTGTTTGTTTAATAATATGTGCATGTATTAGTAGTTTGTATCAGGGACAGAAGTTACCCAGGGCCTGGCTAAATGCACATTAGTAACCATATTTTAAAAGATTTTCATATTGGAAGTCCAGTTATGGCATAACAGGAATTACATTTATTTTTAAAATGTATTTAAACTGAAAACATTTCTTTCAAATAATATTTAACAATATTATTGGGGGTTTTTTCTATATTTTGTATCAAATAAATGCAGCATTCGCATGCAACTATTTGGAAATTTGAAATCTGAGAGCAGAAAATTTAGAGGATGTCGCTTTTAAATTTGTCCAAATTAAGTTCTTAGCAATGCATATTACTAATCAAAAATTGTACGTTTTGATTATTTTTACGGTTGAAAATGTGTAACATATTTTAATGGAACATGATTTTTACTTAATATCCTAATGATTTTTTACATAAAAGAAAAATATCATTTTGACCCATACAATTTATTTTGGCTATTGCTACAGATATACCTGTGCAACTTAAAACTTTGTTTTTGTTTTTTTTTTAAAGAAAGTTTTTTACTTGTGCAGTGTAGCTTTTGTGGTCTTAATGTGTTTGTTTGGCCCTTTAGTTTTGGCTGGAGCTCTTCTAGAACAGGCTGAGCAGCTGTTGGACAGAGGCATTCACCCCATCAGGATCTCCGATGGTTATGACCAGGCCGCAAAGATTGCCATTGAGCAGCTCGACAAAATTGGGGATAGTTTCCCAGTGGATCCCAACAACACAGAGCCTCTTATTCAGACAGCCATGACCACATTAGGATCCAAAGTGTGAGTGTCTCTTAGGTTTTTTAGAGTTATTGAGAATAATATTGGGAAAATCTTGTTTTAATATAATTGTTTTATGCTTTATAGAATCAACCGGTGCCACAGACAGATGGCAGAGATCGCTGTCAATGCCATCCTCACAGTGGCTGACATGGAGAGGAAGGATGTCGACTTCGAGCTTATCAAAGTTGAAGGAAAAGTTGGTGGTAAACTAGAGGACACTCAGCTCATCAAAGGTGTCATTGTGGACAAAGAGTTCAGTCACCCTCAGATGCCCAAGGTAGTATTTGAATTCATCTCTGTTTGTACATGCATAGCATGACTAAAGGTCTTTGTTAACAAGCATGTTATACATGCAGGTACTGAAAGACACAAAAATTGCCATCCTTACCTGCCCATTTGAGCCCCCCAAGCCCAAAACCAAGCATAAGCTTGACGTGACCTCAGTGGAGGACTACAAAGCTCTGCAGAAGTACGAGAAGGAGAAGTTTAAGGAAATGATTCAGCAGGTCTGTATATTGTATGCTTCTGTTTGTATGCTTTCCTAAGGTCATTTAGGTATTGTTTTAAATTATTTTATTTAATATGCATAATTTCAATATTGTACATCAAGATGTAGTATATATTTACAATTTGTATTTCGGAATATAAGTTAGGATCAGTTTTTCCTAATCAGTGTTTGTGTGTATTTTATTAAAGAAATTTTAACTTTTGGTACGTAAAAATCACAAACAATGGTTTTCCTTTTCTTACTAGCAATAATAACGTTTTCTCATTTTGCATGACAGCCCCCTTCAGTAAAGAGTTGTTTAGAGACAGTATTGTGTAAAAATCAGGCCAGTTTTAATCAACATTAAGTTGAATTAATTTGCATCTTGAGTTAGATTTTTATCATAAATATTTACCACTGATCATATATTTGAATGTAATTCTTTCTGTAATTTTTTTGTGTTAAAACACTTCTAAAGGTCAAGGAGAATGGGGCTAATCTTGCCATTTGCCAGTGGGGATTTGATGATGAGGCCAATCACTTACTCCTGCAGAACGAGCTTCCTGCGATCCGCTGGGTCGGTGGACCTGAGATTGAGGTTTGTAAGAACCATACAGCAATACGTTACTGTTTTGGGTCAGTCAGAATGTTTAGCCTCATTACTCCAGTCTTCATTAGCTATGTTTCCATCCACCTATTTTTAAGCACATTTTGGAATATCGCATTAAAAAAAAACACTAGATGAAAACGCCAAGATGCACAAAAATTCTAAAAATGTGCGTTAAAAAAAACGTATGCACACAATTAAAGCTGCTCTGGCTACACTGTAAATGTCACATTTGATAAATTTCATCCTTTCTGAATCAAAGTATTAATTTCTTACAAAACAAGTACTGACTCCAGATCTTTTTATCATTGTGTATAGCACAGATGGGTTTCTAAAGTATGCATGAACAAACTGAGATTTTATGTAAACATTTCCAGCTCATCGCCATTGCTACTGGAGGGCGTATCGTACCCCGATTCTGCGAGCTGACCCCAGAGAAGTTGGGCACTGCTGGGCTAGTGAAGGAAATCTGCTTTGGGACCACTAAAGACAGAATGCTGGTTATTGAGGAATGCAAGAACTCCAGAGCTGTGACGATCTTCATCCGTGGTGGGAACAAAATGGTAAATGGAGTTTTAAGAGCTAAACTGGGATGTTTTCCCCTCTCAAGATATTAAATCTGTTTTTGTATCGCTGTTACAATGTTTTTGCCTATTCATCTGAATCATTTAGATCATCGAAGAGGCTAAGAGAGCTCTCCATGATGCTCTGTGCGTCATCCGTAACCTCGTGAGGGATAACCGCATTGTGTACGGTGGCGGTGCATCAGAGATCTCCTGTGCTCTTGCAGTCAACCAGGCAGCAGATAAGGTATGCTATTTTTAGAGTCATCTGTACTCCACACGGTCTCAATCTTGAAGTGCAAGAGATTTTAAAGTCTGTTTAAAATGCTCTGTTGTTTTTTCAGTGCCCCTCTCTGGAACAGTATGCCATGAGAGCATTCGCTGATGCTCTGGAGATCATTCCTATGGCACTGGCTGAGAACAGTGGTTTGAACCCCATTCAAACAATGACAGAGGTCAGAGCCCGACAAGTCAAGGAAAGCAACCCTGCACTTGGAATTGACTGCCTACATTTATCAACAAATGGTATGGACTGCTTAGTTTTACTTCAGTGATATGAAATTGCGAACAGATGCATGAATTTATAAAAAAACAGGAGTACAATATTTGTAGTATTTGTTGGAAAGCTGCGTAAAGAGATAAAAGATTAGAGTTTTCTATTTGAAATATATTTTCAAAGGTCATTTATTTCTGTGACGACTGCTACATTTCCAGCAGCCATTATTCTAGTCTTCACTGACATATGAGCATTCAGAAATCATTTTAATATGCTGATTTGGTGCTCAATGAACATTTACATTTGCATTATAAATGTTTAAACAATTGTGCTGTATACTATTTTTATCAAAACTATTATACATTTTCTTTCCAAGATATCTTTTTTTGACAAAGAAAGTTAATGGTGTCTATTTTTTACCCATAATCAATCTTTGTTGATAATTAGCATTAAGTTTGAGTTAAATCTTTGCAGACATGAAGCAGCAGCATGTGATTGAGACCCTGCTTGGAAAGAAACAGCAGATTTCTCTGGCCACTCAAGTAGTCAAGATGATTCTGAAGATTGATGACATCAGGGGCCCCGGCGAGCCTGAAGACTGAGCGTCTTGTAGCTGTGTTGAAATGAAAGGTCTCAAGCACTTCTAAATGAATGTGTCGAACCTTCGTACTGTTATTTATCATTTGACACAGTTCAATGTAGTACTGAAGTGATCATTAAACTTTTGTTTCTGTTGCTTGTCACTTTCTTAATTTTCTTGAGTTCAAAAATACATCCACAGAACTGCAAAAGTGTTTGTGTATTACAAGTTAATGTCAACACAATGATTGATTTTATCACTAGACTTTGCCATTAGAGAATGTTTAACCTTCACCTCGATTAACCCATTGCAGTTTACATGTACTTATTCAGCCAGTTGATCATATCTGTCCTGGCCTCCTCTATGTCAGGTTTATCATCTGGGTTAATGTCTTCTCTCTTGCGATGGACAAACCCATGAGTCTGCTTTGGGAAGATTTTCACTCGGAAGTCAGCAGTGCACTTTTCTTTCAGTCTTGTCTCTAGTGTAGTCACCTTGATTAAAGGAGAACAAGGGTGAGTAAATGATGACACAATTTTCGTTCTTGGGTGAACTTTTTCTTTAACTGTGCAAAGTTTATATCCCTGATATGGGTTTATTCATTAATACAAAGGACTCAGCATACATTTACCCCCATTTATTATTCCTTAACCTTTAAAACTTCTATTAAAATAAAAGTATCGGATTGAATGCTACATTATATTAGTTATAGGATACTGCAAATACATTTTAAAGAAAACTGATCTGATTATATTTAAATTGAGCCATTTGGCCTGAAAGTAAAGCATTCAGTGGGTGCTACAAATTAAATAATCCTTCCGTGGCATTAATAAATAAATGTGGAGAAACTCAAATTCTGTCCTCGACCTCAGCTTACCTGATCAAGCGGAATGACTGCGTCGTTTTCTGCAAAGATGAAGAGGGTTGGGCTCTTGAGATCAAACCTGTCTTCCCGCTCTTTTATGATACCTGTTGTAAAAAAAAAAAAAAAGTTTATATTTACAATTTCTTGGATTGCAGAAAACAATTCTTTGATCTTTTTAAGAAGACACAACCAATGGATTACCATAGACAGAGACGCCAGCTTTGATTTCCTGATACTGAAGAGCAATGTAGTGTGCCGCAACGCCACCCCAGCAGAAGCCCACAACACCTATATGCTTCACACCGCACTGCTCCTTCAGATACTTCAATACAACATCCACTTCCCTGGTGAAACGATAAGATTTAGTTTTTTTCATGGCTCCATCTGATAAGAATATTTACAGTAGTTTATTGAACTTGTACTTTTTGATCTCTGTAGGCTTTTTGTCCTCAAGCCACTGCTGAAATGTTGACCAGTCGTGAGATGGGCTCCACGGCTCTTTTCCAACAAAGAAATCTGGACATATAGCACTGCAAAAGAATCAAGATCAGGGATGTCCGCGACTGTTTTCTTATTTTTAAGAATATAAAACAAATATTTACATGTATCCGTTAGCCGAGAGCATGTCAGCCATGTATCTGGTGTTAGGAAGCTGCCATCCAAAAATGTCTTGAATTACAATAATGGCCTTCTCTGATGCTGGAGGCTTCACCACATAAGCTTTAATGTGCTGGATTTGAACTTCCTCCCCAAGGCCTCCATATTCCATCTTGTCCCCGATATCACAAGGACAGGGCTTTGCTTCATTTGCCATCTGTTCATAAAAAGGAACTCACTTTATTGTTTCAATTTCAAATGTATCCACTTTATTGGATGAAACAAAAACTGCATGCAAAAATAAAGAAATAGTTTGTGACAATATGTGGGTTACTTTTTGTCACAACTGTAAATGGAGACCAAACAGATATAATGTATAGTTACAAACAATGAAGCAAAAAACTTTGAAATCTGAAAAACGATTATGAGGGGGAAAAGCCAGATTATTTTCATTATATTTCATTTTTTAATCTACAATTTTAAAATGTCATTATTGAGTATGTTACTTAATTAAAACGTGACCACAGACATGTTTATTTGTGATGTGATAACATCTTTTACTATTATTAATATTTTTTTATGAGTCGGAATGATTTTAATAATTCATTCAATTTAATACACAAAATATCTAGTGTATACAGATATTCTGTGTATCAAATATAGGCTAGTAGCTGCATTGTTACATTTGCAGTATTATTTCAGGCTGTGTTCTTTCAGATTCCCCAAACTGGAATTCCAAGCCTTTTTTTCACCAAACCAGAACTGTCTGTGAACGCTACTTTTAGGTTATAAAACGCAATAAGCACATACCGTTCTGTATGGGTGCCATAAAAACCACTGTAACGTTCTACAAAGAGACAACTTTCATAGAATATTATCAGTCCGTGTGGTTCCCGAAAAAGAACCGAAGCGTGTGCTAACGTTGTGGGAACGTTCTGCTCGGTGAACATGAAATCAAAACAGACTTTCATTTACAGTCGACAGCTCTCTGTCGTAAACACCAATAGCTCTGTTTACATTCTGCGAGTACAATTTCGGCCGCAAATGAGCTCAAATTTTAATCTGGCACTTGAACGCTCCACATTCTGCAGTCTTTCAAAAGAAACAAGTTAGGTGAATGAATCACGTGATTTAAATGTGTAACTCCATTTAGAACGTTCAAAGCAAAAGCATTCGCGGCAAATATTAGAAGTTAGCGCGTAATGCTGCAGCGGACAGTAACACACGGCGCATTCTGCATTGGTTTGTACTTTGCATTACAGAAATGCACTTACCGCTGAACCTCGGGTTTTTTTCGCTGTGAGGAAACAATAAGGCTGAAATCTGATTCCTGATGTCGCTGAACACAGACTGCTGATTTCAACGTCCAGTGCTTTTAGCAACGCCCACCCGCTCGATGCCGTTCATCATGAGTTAGCGCAATTATTTTAGTTGAATGTATGCATTTAGCCTGATGATTTGTAGTATTTGTAATATTTATTGCGTATCCTAAGGCCATACCTATAGTTCTTGGTTGTCCTTTTAGAAATCAAATTTCTTAAGTAAAAATTTTCAGATTAATTACTATTTAAATTATATATATATAGATACACATACATAGCATACATACATATGTTAGCAGTTATATATGAAATGAATTATACTACAAACACTATATAGTTTATAGATGCTGTGACAGCTTTTCCTAGGTTTTACGAAGTTACCTACTTTTAATCACTATTTCAGTGGTGCTGTTGTTTGACAAATAAACTCATAAAAGCCCAATTATGAATGCATTGCATAATTAAACTCGAAATAAACTATTGACGTTATGCCACCAGAGGGCGTGCTGTACCTGATTTTGATTTCAGAAAAACCTCTGGGTCCACTATAAAAAGTTGTTTTTTTTCACACAAACTAAAACTGCTGTTGTTGAAAGAAACACTAATTGCATTTTCTGACATGGGGCAGCTATTTAACAAGCGTTGACAATAATTTATATGTAATGTAAGGTATGTAATACATTATTGCAACATTTATGTTGTAAAGTTACTGAAGATTCCGTTGCTCAAAACAATGGTAAAATGTTTCCGTTGTTGCTATTTTATTAGTTGGATAATGATTAGTAATTGTTTGACTGTTTGCATTTTGCAGGTAACGTTAAGTATGCTACATTTAAACGGGTGGTGGTTTTTTTAGCCATGCATGTGCCTAAACAAAAGCTGACGTTAAAACGACCAAACCTGGTTTTTCAATAATCATGATTAATCATCAATAAATAATCATTCATATTAGTGCAGTGTAACAGTAAAGGCTTAATGAAATGCCTTCAAAAGGCACCGCTGGGATTCGAACCCAGGATCTCCTGTTTACTAGACAGGCGCTTTAACCAACTAAGCCACGGCGCCACGTGCGCGTCGCGCGTATTACAGGCCTTTTTCCTAAGCGGATATCAGTCGCCTTTCATATCGAGTCACATTTCCAAGACGCCGAGAATAAATGATGAATATTTAGGATTAAGTTAAAGTGTGGAATTGTGTTTATTATTGGAAGGAAGAAAATCTCACATGAGGCCTAATTCTAAGTCAATGTGGTTATAATTCATTTCAAAAGAGGACTTCAAAAGTACCAAGAGACATTAGACCACAAAGCAACTTTCAACACTTTTTTCCTCTTTTTCACACACTTGGCAAACAATATTATCTAACATGACTTAGGTTGCATTGAATGTACTAATTTTTACCAGCTTACTCATTCCCTTGGGAATTGAACCCATAACCTTGTCATTGCTATCAGCATGCTTTTACTCTGAGCTCCAGGAATGTATTTTTCTCAATATAGCAACACGTTGCTCTTCTGTCAGACATGTCGACACACAAGCTGGAGAAAGGCTTAGAGTCACAGCACCCGTCCCGTCCTGCTGCTGGATCCTCTTACGGGGATAAACCCACAGAATAAGATGCTGATATCTAAAGAAGACCGAAGCTCAAATACACGCTGAACCCAAAAACAGCAGCACAGCAGGTGCTTGTATTCAATTAGAAAACCCAGAGAGCTGGACAGTATGAACATTTATTTCTGGAAATTAATTACAAAGTCTTCAAATACCAGTGAACCAGCAGATTCTGATAAACAAGTTCGCAAATCTGATTATACTGTTCTCAAGAACAAGATACAGGGCTATGGACGATGATGATTATTATTATTATTATAGTGGAATAATTGTCCGTTATTCTCCTAAAGGATAAGAAGATGAGGTTAAAATCTACCGCTGCGTCTGATTATTACATCTTGACCCTTACAGACCACAGTTTGGCATCTATATGTACATGAATTTTGGATGAGAAATGTCACACGAAAGAGACAAAGTTAGTGTTTGAGGAAGTACAAACCGAACAGGAACTCTGAAGAACACATAGCATCACATGTGAAGACCATAACAGGAAATGACATAGTGCCAAACACCTTCAAGATCATCTTAAAGGGGTAGTTCACCCAAAAAAACAAAATTTAGACGTCATTTCAAATGCAGAGCGGAAAAGATGATTCGTTTATCCATACACTGAAAGTCAATGGGGACTGTCATTGCACAGAAAAACAAAAACATACATTTTTAAAAATGTCTTCAGTTAAACTGGCTTGGAACGACATAAGGGTGAGAAACATGCATGTAATGGGTGTACTACCCCTTTCACCATAACTGATTTTAATACATAGTGGATGCCTAAACTTACAGGACTGCTGTTAGTGTTTCATTAGACATTAAACACAAGATGCATATGTGCTTTAGCCCTTTGCTGGTGAAACAAAATGAGACACACACACACACAGAAATCAGTTCATTACATTATACGGATTGGATCAAGGCAAGGATTTGCCATTTTAATAAATAAGTTGAAAATAAGCATAAGCACAACTAATAAAGGTTGGAGAAGCGGGAACTATGCGTCCCCTAATCTCTGCCGTCCCCTTTTCTCCCTTTGCAGTCAGCAGTGGAGGACCGGTGTTATTGTAGAGCAGTAATATACGCCCTTATATGAGTGCAATGCTTGTCAACATCATCGTCAAGATTACAATCATTACAGTCATTATCCACTACAACATCACTAGTATCAGCACAAATGCATTCTTAGATTAGTAAATGTCAAAGAAAAAGAGGGGCAGGGAAGTTCTTTTTTCACGAGTTCCTCTACTTCGCTTAGTCTCCTTTTCGTTTTTCTAACCGCTCACAGCAGACTACTTGTTGTGGAAATACGCACGCATAAAACATGACTTCCTGTGAAGAGAATGAAGGGATATAGAAGACAATGTGGCGAAACATGAAGAGTATTATGTGCTCTACAGGATGATTACAGTGCAATGAGTCAGACGTATGAGCAAAAAGGTCGTCTGTATTTGTTTTTAACGGACCAAATAACAAACCTTCCTTCTACAATGAAAGCCTAAAAAGGAGTTTTCTTCTTAAATAAGCACTGGCCTACAGTTTAAAAGCTTCAACAGTATTAGTATTACTTGTCACACCTGTAAACGTTTGTCTCCTAAACTGTCCAGAAGTTAGAAAGACTCAGCTGCAGCGTCTCACGTGTTCCAGAACGTATTCTGGGAAGTGCAAACTACACACTTGCAGTCCGTCCAGTTTGCAAGGCATCCTGGGATACTCGTCCTCTTTCCATTTGTTCTCCTCAGGGTCAAAAGTGAGGATAGAGTCGCTGTAATGACCGTTGTAGCAAAGTCCTCCGAGCACCATGATCTGTTCGTCCAACACTGCCACTCCGTGTCCGCTGCGTCCTATAGGCATAGAAGCCAAAATAGTCCACTCGTCGGTCTCCGGGTCATACACTTCCGTCGAAGGGCAGCCCTGGGACTCGAAAGAAGCACGCAGTATCACACACACCCCGCCGAACACGTACAGCTTCCCATTGTGGGAGATCATCTTGTGGAAGCAACGAGCGTAGTTCATTTTTGACTTGTTCTCCCAGCAGTTGGTGAGAATAGGCGTTCGCCGCGTACGGTGTTCGGACGCTCCCTCTCGCCCCGGGTCAAAAACACATACTTGTTTCGAGGTGGAAGAGGAGGTGATTCCACCAGTGATATACAACTTCCCGTTGAGCACGGTTCCTTCGTGACCATACTTGTTTACAGGGTACGGGTCTACAAACTCCCACTTGTCCTCAACAATGTCGTATCGCTCAGTAGAATAGAAGGTCTCATCGCGAGTGCGGCCTGCGACAGCGTAAATATACTTCCCGATGACGCCGACCGCAAACTCAGATCTGGGAACGGACATGTCGGCCATGCGGAGCCAGGAGTTCTGTCTGGGATCGTAGCGGTAGACCTTAGAAGAAGCGTGGAATTCTCCATCCGGGCCGAGTTCTTCACCACCCAACAGGAAAGCGAAGTTGTTGACGATGGCCAGGCAGTCGGGTCGGAGCGGCACCTGCGGGCCTTCTAGTTCCCACCACACTTTGGGCCGGTGGAGGAGGAGGATCTTGCTGTTGACCATGCTGTGGCCAATCATTCCACGAAATACAGCAGTTTGGGGTCGCACAGATCTGATGCGGTTGGACTTGGTTTCCGCCAGTGGTTGTTCGTTCACCTGATGGAAGTAGCTGAGCGCCTGGTCTACTTCTAGTCTCAGTTGGCGGGAATACCGGTAGAACTCTGATGTCTTCACCTGTGCAAGGAGAAAGATACAGACAAAGGTCAATGACATGACACTTTATAAATACAGCACTGTTCAAATATTTGGGGCTGGTGAGATGTTTTTGAAACATCACAAAAGCAGTACTATTGTGACATTATTACAGCTTAAAATAACTGCTTTCTTACATTTTAAAATGTAATTTATTATTGAGTAGGTTTGTGGTGTTGACTGTCCCATTAAAGTGTTATGTTGTAAGTTCCTAGGGCAGGGAGCGTTGGGTATGCCATTATTATTACATCTTTTATTTTTTCATTATTATCTTCTTTAATATCTTTACCTTGTTGTTTTGGTGCTCTGTATGTTCATTTTTAAATTTATTTTATTCTTTTCTTTGTTTTGTTTTTTCAAAATGTGGAATCATAAGATGTATGTTACAATGTGTACTGGACTGTAAGATTCCTCAAATAAAAAGATTTAAAACACAAAATGTAAGTTATTCCTGTGATGGCAAAGCTGAATGTTCAGAAGCCATTATTTCAGTCATCATGGTCCTTCAAAAATCAGTCTAGTATGTTGATTTGCTCAGGAAACATTTACTATTATTATCAAGCAGCTGTGCTCTTCAATATGTTTTTTCATAGAAAAGATCAGCATTTATTTTAAATATAAATTTTTGTATCATAAATTTCTTGTTTAAAAAAAAAAATTCATGCTTGGCGATATCCTCGCGATAGTGGTATGACACGGCACAAAAAATCTAAGATGTCACATGGACTATTTTAACGATGTTCCTACTAGCTTTCTGGGCTTTGAACCTGTCAGTTGTGTTGCTGTCTATGCAGGGTCAGAAGCTCTCGTATTTCATCAAAAATATTCTAATTTGCATTCCGAAGATGAATTAATGACAGAATTTTTAGTTTGGCGTGAACTATTCTTTAAAATATCAGATTATTTGTAAGGCAAAGTTAGTTAAGGTTGTTAAGTGTCATGTGGTGCAACTCCCCAAAAACAGAATGATTTTTATAAATTAACACTTTTCACATTGAAATAGATAACTGAAAACATTTTGCTAGAAGAATAGTTTTAACTTAAAGACTACAATTTCTTCTTGAAAATAGTATAAATGTTTTCAAAAAACCACATGTAAATCAACACGAATGCAAGTGTTTAAAACCAGATTTTTTAATGATTTCTCTCTCTTTTTTTGTGTACTCTCTTATCTGTCAATGACACATAAGGAACAAGGAAGCACTTTTACCTTCTCAAAGATATTGGCAGGAGTCATGAGGCAAAAGCGCAGGTTCTGCACAACTGCATCCGTATGTCTCCAGCGCCGCCGGTCATGTCTCAGCCAGGCCTGCACCGCCTCGTACAGCTCAATTTCCGGAAATCGACTCAGCTGGTCACTATCCAGATATGCCATCAACTTCTCCAAGCTCAGATAAGATAGAAAGTCTGGTCGCGCCATCAAGGGCACAAAGTTCTCCAGCAGAAACGCGTCAAGCTGCTCCTGAACGCCTTCCACGCCAACACTGAAGTCTTCCAGCAAGCGCATGACCTCAGCGCAGTTCTCCAAGCAGATCTTGGCCAGCAGGAAGGAGCAGCAGAACTCTACAGCCTCAGTGAGTTGCACGTACATAGCAGCCTGCAGGATCTCCTGCACCGTGAGCATGCTCAACTCCAAAGAACCGTAGTACATGAAGCGAAGGACGTGACCGAACCCGGCTGCCGTCAACCCCTTCATGTGAATCTTATCCTGGTCACGTTCCCGCATATCAGCCGTGAACATGACCCGGAAGTAGTCGCTTTGCGTTGCTAACAGAGCCTTGTGCGCCTGGAAGTGGTGCTCCTCGATGAGCAGCGTGACATCGAGCAGCAGTCGCTCCTCATACAAGGCTCTGAAGCCCGACGATACGCTGCCGTCATGCACTTGGGAAAGGTACACCTCCACATCCCCCGCCATTAGGCACCTGCAGAGACACAAACACTAGTATAAATGACGTGTCAAGACGAGTCGATATGTTCCAATTCAGCTGGTCATCTCTGCAAGGTTGGGAAGACCATAACTGTGATGGAGAGACAGACATTTTACAGCTTTCTCTCAGGTATTCGATAGAAATAAGACTTATTTGTCTCGTGTCAGAGTTTGAAATCATTAAACAGGATGGGAAAAGCCTTTTAAAGGGACAGTTCACCCAGAAATGAAAACCTAGCATTTTGAAGCACAAAAGAAGATATTTAAAAAAAAAATTCTCAGTGTTTTTGTCCACAATATGAAAAGTAGTGGGGTCCAGATTAATGTAAATGTCAAAAAAATGTTTGTAAAAAGTTTGTAAAATTAGTCACCATTTAAAAATGTTTTATTAATATTTTTATTTTCCATAGATGCATTAAATTGATCAAATGTCACATTTATACGTGCTACAAAATATTTTTTTATTTTTAAATAATTATTTGAATTGCTTTTCATAAAATACTGAAAAAAAGGATCTCTGTTTCAACAAAAATATAAACCACCACAAATTTTTATAAAATTTAAAAAAAAAAAAAAAAAAAGAGAAATATTTCTTGAGCACCAAATCAGAAAATAAAAATGATTTCTGAAGGATCATGTGACACTGAAAGCTACAGTAAATGGCTGCTGAAAATTCAGCTCTGCAATCATAGGAATAAATGACATTTTAAAATATATTTAAAATTTCACAATATTACAGTTTTACTGTAATATAGATTAAATAAGCTTTGGTGAACATAAGGGGTTTTATTTTAAAAGAGAAAAAAAAAAAAGTAGTAATAAATCATACCAACCCCAAACTTTTGAACGTAGCATAAATGATAAGATGATTTTCATTTGGGGCTGAACAATTGCTTTAAAACAAGATTCTACATTCTAATTGAACTAAACAGCATCTCCTCAAGCTCTTTATCAACTAAATTGTGTGAAGTATTTGTATTTTAGTGAATAATAGTTGGTGAAAAAAACATGCCAGACTTTAATAAAGCCTCTGGAAGGACTTCAAGAACTTTCACACCTCAGCACTTCAGTTTCTGCTGCTGAAAGCCAAACTCTATCTCAAAGCTCCCCCACACACTCCCCCTCTACTGCACACATATACACACACAGCACACTCACCTCTGATTGGCCACGGGCATGTCACAGGGGGGTGTCCGAGCCAATCAGAGGACAGTACCTCTTGTGTCCGTAGGAAATTAAATTCTGATGATATTCACCTAAATGACAAATCGAACAAGCCCCAATCATTAAAATAACGTTAAAATTACCAACAGACTAAAATACCAAAGATGCACCAACAATTCAATGTCCGACTGTGTGCAATTACTGAAAAACTGAAGCAAAATTTGATAGACTATTTTGACAAAATATATCCCGGCTTGCATATTGAAACTACACCATATTTGTGCACCGAGGCTGTAATTTGTTAAATATAAAATTGACACGAAATTCACCGTATCCTTAGCAGGTTATGTGGCTTGCAGAAAAGTAAAGGCGAGGATTTTATGATATTACCTTTTAGAGGCCTCCTGGCCAACTGTCGGCTTCACTGCGCTGTAGGGACGTTCACATTTCCTCTGCTTGTATTTGCCCTGCTCTAAAAAAAAGAGATGCTGGTAACTAGACAGGTATTCTTTCATTCCTGTGTAGTTAGTATGTAATTTCTCCATTGTTAATACACACTTGAAAATGTTCTGCTAAAGAGTTAAAAAAAAAAAACAACATATCAAATGTTACTTATTGCAAGGTTGAGAGAAAGTGTATATATGTGAGGGACACTTTGTTGTACACAACACAATATAAGAGCTACATTCACAAATAGTAGACATATGACAAAAGATGGTGAATGGAATTTCCCAGAAATTTTTTGTGTCATTTTTTATTTCGCTTTACAAATAAACTATGATTATAAACTCACTACTGTTATGAAGTCTGTACAATTTTATTTGAAAGAAATTAATACTTTTATTGAGAAAGAATACAAAAATATTTATCAAATAAATAACAATCAGCAAAAAACGTGTAGGCTTATATTTCAAATAAATGGTGTTCTTTTAAACGGTCTATTTATTACTGAATCCTAAAAAAACGTGTGGCGTTGCTTCTTCCACAAACATAATATTAATCAGCACAATGGTTTTTTTTAATGCTGATGATAAGAATTGTTTCTTGAGCAAATCAGCATATTAGAATGATGTCTGTAGGATCATGTGGCACTGCCATCGCTAATGATGCAAAAAATTAAGAATTAATTACATTTAAAAATCTATTAAAACAGAAAAGATATTTTATATTGTAATATTATTTCACATAAATGCAGCTTTGTACTGACTGACATTGTGATAAACTTCTCTGTAAAGTTGTTTAGAGAAATGTTTGTCCTCCTGTTAAATAATAAATGTTTAACAGTGACCATAACTTAATGACAATGTGTTTGTTTTAGCATTACATTCAACTTGGTTTGAAATCCTCTAAACTTCAACGACCTCGTGTTCAGGCCCTCGGTAAACAAGACACAAATACAGCTTTTGACTGATTAAAAAAAAAAACTGTATTATATGCTTCTTAATGACATGTTTTGATTTCGCAGTTGTTGCTATTGTTTAGTTTCTAATTTTTTAAATAACTATCTACAAGCGACTGGACATAAACACTCGCGGTGGTCTGAAACCTAATGAGAAGTCTACCTAGACAGCATTTACAGTCACCGAATCCTAACGCGAATATGATGCCTAAACATGCTGTCTACCTAGGGAGCTCACTAGGTCAATATTAGAGACACAGGCAGTAATTCCCGCTGACAATCCCAACGAATGTCAACCACTACATATGTAACAGTTCTGCTGTTCCAGCTACAATAAGCTAAAATGAGTAGGTTATTAAGCAGGACAACGTTGTGTGGGAAATGAAACGATTCCAGAAGGGGTTTACCTCGGCGATGCGACTCCACGCAACCCCGCTTCGACCAGGGAGCCCGAGGTCCTTCGGACATGGAGTGCTGCAGTTAGACAAAGACCGGAGAAATCAACTGTGATATCTCATTATCGACGGAGATATGCTGCCCATTGGCGTCTTTGAGTGACAATAAACCAGTGTTATTTGGACTGAATCGCTAAATGTTGTTTGTCTGTAGCCTCCACAGCGATCGTAGACGCCATATTATTGTCTGCACTGACGTCATTTCCCGAACATTTGTCGGTCGGACGGAAATGTTGGAGTTTGTGTGTCAATATTCTCTGCCTACATGTACAAAATGTTTGTTCACTGTCACAGATGTGAAAATTGCCTAGAGCTCATAAGTCGTGGTATGTGTTAGGATTTTACTTTGGCTTTCCTTATTAATCCTTATGAACATAGTATATTATATTATATTATATATTTATCATATAGTCTCTCTCAGGGACATGACATTTTTCTACATTTTCTACAGCTAATCATAGCTTCTGTTTTTGATGCACTTTTCCCTTCACTTCATTGGTACTTTATTGATCCCTCAAGGGCAATTATGTTGCAAATTGCAAAAACAGATCAACATAGCATGCTGCAGAGTACGGTGTTACAGATATTACAATAAATGCAGAGAGGGGAAAATAAAAGCGATTCACGCACTGTCTATATTAAAGTTTTCAAATTTTGTCTCAGAATAAATAGCTGACTTTGATATATATGTCAGCATGGGAACATCAAAATATTATGTTTAGACTAATTACACAGGGATATGTCTCTTTATGAGGTAGGCCTTAAAACTAAATAGATAGATAGATAGATGGATGGTGATTTAAAAACTACAAAACCTGTGACGTCATAACGATAAGACGGACCCTGGTTTTTATCCGCGTCAATCCAACGTGTGTTCAAGTTTGTAGACGTTATTCATATATTAGGTAAATTACGCTTCTTGTTATATTGGTAATTTAGGTTAGTTTATGTTCATTATAATCAAGGGTGTAGTTTCCGGTCTGTCCTTTCCGTCTTGAGGTTTACTGGGTTTTATAGAAACTGATTGCATCATCCCATGCCTGAGGGCGCCGTTACATACATGAGTTTAAAATGATCTATTTTATTTTATGGTTTTATGCCGTTTGATAGTGAAACGTAGAAGACTAGCTATATTTATGTATCAAGCACTTTGACTAGTTTAACGGGATATGCTTTAATACCAAACGTGTTTGTAAAAAACGGTCAGGCGTTTGCTTGGTCATACTTCCATTCCTTTTCTATCAAGATGGCGGGCGACGAGTCTGGAACAACGTTGGGTCAGCCTCATCTTTCTAAACAAGACCTCAGTACATTAGTAAGTTTTCATATTTTGTTCGCATTTGTAGCATAACATGTTCCAAAAGTACTAACTGTGTCGACGGTTCGAGTTAAGCGGTTTTGTTCTCTCTGATGATAGCAGGCGTGCGTGTTAGCTGTACCGGTGAAAGCTCACCACATGATTCATTCGGGGATGGAGAAGGACCCCGTCTTGAAATTATGTGAAAATGTTGTGAAACCCCAATGTCATTGTGTTTAATGTAATTTCGGTCACGTGCTTTTTTATTTAGGTAGTAATCTTGCATACTTCTATTCAAATTAATTCTGTACGCCTGACGTTCAATGTAATGTTCCCTTATGGCAAGCAGTTTTAACATGTGTTCTTTGCACTTCACTTTTATTTATTTTCGTCACTGTGACTTATCTATTCATTCTTTGAAAGTAAGTGAATAATTATTGCAAGCTACACTCTGAATCAAAAGCTAGCAATAGCAATTATTTGATTCAATTTAAGCTTGCAACAGCAAAGCACAGCATCCCTTTTTTAGTGGGAAAACATGTTTTTCTCTAAGAGAGGCTGTTACAAGTTTTGAAGAAATGTGAAGTATTTGTTTCTAGTAGTTGTTGCTCATTAACGGATTGATTTATATGTTTTGATGCTCGTCGCTACTGATGTTTTTGACGTTGATATCTTTTTACAGATGAAACAGCTTGCCATACTTCCTTTTCTTGACGATTAATATTAATCTGTTTTGCCTTATAGGATGTGAGTAAACTAACTCCTCTGTCCCAAGAGATCATCAGTCGACAAGCCACAATAAACATAGGTGAATTATTATTATTTTTTTATTGTGTTGTGCCGCTTTGCAAGCAAACAAATGTCACATGAAATTAACAATACCTATTTATTTGTCTCTAGGAACTATTGGTCATGTAGCTCACGGAAAATCAACGGTGGTGAAAGCCATCTCTGGAGTTCACACTGTCAGATTCAAAAATGAGCTTGAGAGAAACATTACAATCAAGTTGGGATATGCTAATGCTAAGGTAATTGCGTTGTTCGCTGATCTCTCTAAAAATCATTATTGCAAGCTACACTCTGAGTCAGAAGCTAGCAATAGCAATGATTTGATTCAATTTAAGCTTGCAACAGCAAATCACAGCTTCCCTTTTTAGGAAAAAATGTTTGTTTTTTCCTCTTAAGTGAGGTTGTTACAAGTTATTTCTTTTAAATAAATGTGAAGTGTTTATTTCTGGTGGATTGACTGATTTAATGTTTGTATGTTTTATATTGAATCGTTTATTTAGGTGTATAAATTGGATGATCCAAGTTGTCCACGGCCGGAGTGCTACAGGTCATGTGGCAGCAGCACACCTGATGAGTTCCCCACAGACATTCCTGGCACCAAAGGCAACTTTAAATTAGTCAGGTATGTTAGTTGTGTACATTTTAATTTCATCTAATAGATTTATACCATTTTACAAAATAATCATCCTGCATACGTGGCTTTGGTGGGGTTTTTACATTACTATAAAGGTATATTAAACCAAAAAAAGGTAAATCTAGTGAACTGGCAAATGGATTTGCAACAGTTGCTTTGTCACATCAAGTGTAGATGGCTTTTAGCTGATGCGATGCAAAGCAACAATGGTGTTGTCTGGTGTAGACATGGTGTGTGTGTGTGTTGCTCTTGAAGGGGAGCAGCAAGTTCACAATAGCAGCTTGTGATGCCATCCGCTGAAATGGTGTTTTTCTATGGCAAGATTCTGCTACACCAAATGGTGGCAAGTTTGAAGAAGAAAGATTCAGATGAATTGGCATTCGGTGCCACTTTATAAAAGGCATTTTTGCAACAGCTGTGCCCCACTTGGTCTAATCAATCTCCATATTCAGTTCTTGTAATCCAATTACAGTTGTCCACTTAGTAAGCATTATGTTCCCCACACATCCTGATTCTTTTTAGACATGTCTCATTTGTGGATTGCCCGGGTCACGACATCTTGATGGCCACCATGTTAAACGGTGCCGCTGTAATGGATGCTGCGCTGCTCCTAATCGGTAAGTATTTACCTTGCAGCCTGTAGTGGTTTTTGACTTGCAAGTAATGAACACAGCTGTTATCGTGTCGTATGAGTGGCTAATGACCTCCTTTACTCTTTCAGCTGGCAATGAATCGTGCCCTCAGCCACAGACGTCAGAGCATTTGGCTGCCATTGAGATCATGAAGCTCAAACACATACTGATTCTGCAGAATAAAATTGACTTGGTGAAAGAGAGTCAGGCCAAAGAGCAGTATGAACAGATCCTTGCTTTTGTGCAGGGTAAGAGTTTTTGCTTTTATGCTATTCTGAAATGTCATGGATTTGCTGGTAGTTGAACAGGAGGCCATAACTGTATGATTGCCAATATAAATTTGGGAGAAGTGTACATGCTACCGTTCAGATGTTTGTCGGTTAGTTAGTTTTTTCTTTCTTTTTCGCAAAGGGGTCATGAACTGCCTTTTTGTTTTGTTTTTATTTTAGACTGTTCTCTGCAGTAAGTTTGCATCACTTATTATATTAAGATTTGTACTCCGAAGTAAACGTCCACTAGTATGATTGGCTAACAGTTGTGCATGTTTGACAGCCTACAGGTTGAAAACGCATTAAATAGTGCCTTTGTTAACGAGTACAGGGTGAAATGAAATGAACAAAGTTTGAAATAGACATCTGTCCTAACGTTTGAATGCCGTCGAGTGGATTCTTAAACAGATCTGATTGGCCAGTGTGTTCACACGCTCTACAGATATGACTGTGATTTGCTTCAGTGATCATTGCTTTAAGCTCTTCACCGAGCTCTGCGCACACAGGAGCGTATGAAAGCCGATGAGCATTGTAGCCATTGCAGACAATCATATCTGTTGAGCGCGTGAACACTTTGGCCAGTCAGCACTGTTTTAAGAATCCGTTCAACAGGGCTCAAATGTTAGCAGGAAATGAATGTCTTTACAATTTCAGTACAGACTGGTAACGCGGTAAGCACTAAGAAGCAGGTGTTGATTTTCTGAAGTCACACTATTACATCATTAAGTGGCACATTCCGGAACTTGTTTTGGCAGACTGGCTTCAATGTAATCTGTTTTTAAACTTATTGAGAGAGTTTTGAGTTCTGAAATTTACAGGATGCCACGACCTCTTAAATGTCGAAAGATCAAGGGATTTTTTTTTTTTTCTTTGGTGATCAAAAAACATTTCTTCTCATAATTATGTATTATATAATTGCGTTTATTTGCAATAGAAATCTCCTGTAACATTCTGAAAGTCTTTTACTCTTACATTTAAATTTAATTCTAAATCCGTCTTTTAAAGTTTTGTTGCCGCAAGCCCGATAAACCAATCTAGTGATTATTTCTATCCCTGAAATTGAAACTGGAAACAGATAGTTCACCCAGAGTCCAAAATGCATCCTCATTTACTCACTCTCATACTGTTTCTCTGACTTTAGTTTTTTCTGTTGAACACAAGGTTTAAATTCTGGAATTTTCTTTCCATATAAACAAAGTGAGTAGGTCTGTCAGGACCTCAAACAAAAACTCAAGTACTGTGTATTTAGATCTATGACATGAGAATGAATAGAGGATGACAGAATGGTAATTTTGGGTGAACTATCCATTGAACATGGACATTGTTACTCTTTCATGCGTCCTCTAAATGCCCTGGAGGACTTGTACAGACTGATGGATAAAATGTCCCATTATAATAGGGTTTTGCCTTTGATTTATTTTCCTACAGGCACAGTAGCAGAGGGAGCTCCAATCATCCCGATCTCAGCCCAGCTCAAGTACAACATCGAGGTTGTCTGCGAGTACATTGTAAATAAGATCCCTGTGCCTGTCCGCGACTTCACCTCTGAGCCTCGCCTTATTGGTAAGAGACCTTCAATATTACTCAAGAGGACTCTCTGTGCTCCGTGGCAAAGTTTTGATGAGCTGCTATGTTCTTTTTTTTTTTTTCATCACAGTAATCAGGTCGTTCGATGTCAATAAGCCTGGCTGCGAAGTAGATGATCTGAAAGGTGGTGTAGCTGGAGGAAGTATCCTCAAAGGAGTCCTGAAGGTAACTTTTAACTTGATC
Organism: Enteromius mattozi; assembly: GCA_032359235.1. Taxonomy (NCBI): domain Eukaryota; kingdom Metazoa; phylum Chordata; class Actinopteri; order Cypriniformes; family Cyprinidae; genus Enteromius; species Enteromius mattozi. Next base: position 8,011,955 of record JAUMHE010000082.1, read on the forward strand.
CAATTTATGCCAAGCATTTTTTTCACCGTCCCACAATTCTTAAAGTACTCTCATTGTCAGACTATCAGGCTTCTGCTTTGCGGTTGCTATTTCTGTACCTCTTCTGTGTTTTATTTTGGTTCAAGGTTGGACAGGAGATTGAGGTCAGACCAGGTATTGTTTCTAAGGACCATGAAGGGAAGTTAATGTGCAAACCTATCTTCTCCAAAATTGTCTCCCTGTTTGCTGAACATAATGACCTCCAGTATGCTGCTCCTGGTGGCCTTATTGGTATGCAGACTTACACATTACTGCAGTCGTGTAGTTGTATGTTATTGTTACATTATTTAATGTTTGTTACGCACATTCTCTGTTGCAGGTGTTGGCACCAAGATTGACCCTACACTGTGCAGAGCAGATCGTATGGTGGGCCAGGTCCTCGGCGCTGTGGGGGCTCTTCCTGAGATCTTCACAGAGCTTGAGATCTCCTACTTCCTTTTAAGAAGGCTGCTTGGTGTGCGCACTGAGGGTGACAAGAAGGCAGCCAAGGTAAAGATTTTATATTAGTATTAGATGCGGTTTCTATTTGTGATGTTGCAGCTGGAACAAGAACGTACATCTCAGTTACTGAATGTGTGCTTATAATGTTAAATAAGTTTAATGTGAGTTTGACTTATCATTTTGCCTCACACTGATAGCCTTGCTGAAAGGTACAGAGACAGATAGCTTACCATTCAGACCTTGAAAATAAAGGAAACCATGTTTAAAATATGAACTCTGTGAGGAAATGTATCTTATGACAAAAAAGATTTCAGTCACTCAGTATATACTTTTAAAAAGTATATTTTTTTTATGAGTTAAAAAGGGCTTAATTTAAATTTACAGTTAGTAGTATTTCGTGGCAAGTGCAGTTCAAAGAGAGCTGCCAATT
>JAUMHE010000082.1:8015712-8044008 GCA_032359235.1 Enteromius mattozi
CTTTGTTACTTTGGTCCCAGCTCTCTGCAGGTCATTCACTAGGTGGCCCCGTGTGGTTCTGGGATTGTTTCTCACAGTTCTTGGGATCATTTTGACCCCACGGGGTGAGATCTTGCATGGAGCCCCAGATCGAGGGAGATTATCAGTTGTCTTGTATGTCTTCCATTTTCTAATAATTGCTCCCACAGTGGATTTTTTCACACAGAAATCTTGCTTGTTTGTAGGTGACCAAATACTTATTTTACAGAGGAATTTACTAATTAATTAATGCGATTTTTCTGGATTTTTTTTTTTTGTGACAATTGATGTGATGACAATTCTCGTTGTCTCTCATAGTTGAGGTACACCTATAATGAAAATTACAGGCCTCTCAAATCTTTTTAAGTGGGAGAACTTGCACAATTGGTGGCTGACTAAATACTTTTTGCCCCACTGTATGTAGTAATGTATGTAATTAGTTTTTTTTATAATAATAATGGTGCTGTCAAATCGATTAATTGCAATAAATTGCATCCAAAATAAAGGTTTTTGTTTACAGAATATGTGTACTATGCATGTTAATATGTAGGCCTATATATAAATACACACACGTGTATATATTTAAGAAATGAATACACACACACATACTTGCATTTGTGGTTTACGGGGACTCTCCATAGGCGTAATGGTTTTTATACTGTACAAACTGTATGTGGTATTGCCCTACACTGACCCTAAACCTAAACCTTACAGGAAACTATGTGCAGATTTTGAATTTCATAAAACACTGTTTAGTATGTTTTTTGTTTTTTTTAAGCATTTTGTTTTACGGGGACACAGAAAGTGTCCTCGTAAACCATGTTTACGTTGTAGTACCCATGTCATTATACACATTTGCGTCCTCGTAAACCACAAATGCCTGAACACACACACGTGACCCCGGACCAAAAAAAATCATGAGTTGCACAGGTATATTTGTAGCAGTAGCCAAAATTAGTCATAATTATTAATTTTTCTTTTATGCCAAAAATCATTAGGATGCAAGTAAAGATTATGTTCCATGAATATGTTTTGTAAATGTTCTACTGCAAATATTTCAACTTGCATTGCTAAGAACTTCATTTCGACTACTTTAAATACAATTGATTTTTTTTCTAATATTGGCCAAATGTTACAAAAATTTCAGATTATGCATAAATCTAGGTTTTCAAAAATGTACCATTATGACTGGTTTTGTGGTGCAGGGTGACACATTGCACACATTTCTATTTTGAATATGATTAATAGCAATTAATTGATTTGATGGCACTATTTAATGATCTTTCTGATTTCACTCTACTTTTAGCCTATTTTGAATGCTATTACAGTTTTTGATTTTCATACTAATTTGGCCAACAGGTTCAGAAGCTGTCGAAGAATGAGGTGCTGATGGTAAACATTGGCTCGCTGTCGACAGGAGGCCGTGTGAGTGCAGTGAAAGCTGATTTGGCCAAGATTGTGCTCACTAACCCTGTGTGCACAGAGGTGGGGGAGAAGATCGCTTTGAGTCGCAGAGTGGAGAAACATTGGCGGTGAGCACATTTTTATTTAGCCATTTGTTCTGTGGAATAATTAGCATCAATGCATCATGCACATTTAGATCAGAAACTTGTTTTTATCATTTATTTATGTCCACCATTCATGAATGCAGTTTGTACAGTCATTGACTTGTTTCTCTTCCCCAGTTTGATTGGATGGGGTCAGATCAGGAGAGGGGTGACCATCACACCCACAGTCGACGATGATTGAGGAGTGACCACATTCTGGCTCGCGCTGTCTCTCAGCCGGACATAATTATTAAATCATTTTCACACACACTCGTGCAAAGGCCAGCGTGTTTCGTCATCAGCGCAAAGTGATGGGAAAGGCTCTTTTTGATTGGAACGCACTGGCCCTGTATTTTAAGATGTTCACCATCCTCTGTGGAAGGATTGGTGTCATTTATATGAGAAATGCAATGAAAACAATATTCCTTGGCTTGACAAAGATATTGTCAACATCTTTCGGTGATGACTAATAAAAACCTTTTGGATCAAACTGTTTGTGTGCTCTGTTTTCTGAAAATGCTTAAGAATATTAAGAATAAGAGCAATGTAGTTGAATAAAATGCTCCACAAATCTTATTGCAGTATGGCATGCAGGGTTATCAATAGCACCCAAAGCCATTTGAAAGAGTCCATATGTAATGATTATTTATAAGTGGGGGTATGGGTCCACAACAGATTGATGGTTTCTACATCTTTTAACCTAAATATCATGGACAAATGTTGTATGATGAAGGTAATCTATAAGCATGTAGTAAAAAAATTTTTTCAGGCTTTTGAATGAGCAGCAGTTGTGTCTTAACAGTTTTGTTGCATTATACCTCATGATAACCTCAGTTGTAGTATTTTATGGTGAGGAGAACATTAAGCTCCATCTCATAATCTCTAATCAACCACATCGCTTAGCTGAGTATTAATATAATGTATTTCTGATATGTCGTGTTATTATATTTGCTTATTGTTTATCTATACATTTCCTTGTTTTTTAATGTATGCTATAAATTACTGTTATAATAAAAGTATGCTGGCCTGCCCCTAACGTTAGATCAAACTGACATGTTCAAGTGTTTATTATAAAAAAGACAAGGATAAAAACGTCAAACCATTAGGAGTAACCCTACACGCACTAAACTGTGTAAATATGCAACTCGGCAAATATTTTCCAAACAAAAAATTCTCGTAATACGGCTTTATGTTCATTTAAACATTCTGCTATGCATAAATCCATAACTGGCTAATATCCCGAGCTCGCTAATCATTCCGCATCATACGCATTTCACGCCACCTCAAAAAATAAACCCATAGATACTCCCTCACAAGCGACCTCCAACGCGCTAAACAACAGCGAAGTCATTCGTTTGGTTTTACTCAATACGGCCTAGTTTTAAAACTCGCCAGCGCGCAGAGAAAAAAGCGTTTGCGGGCCTGCCAAAAGAGCCAGACTGCGGCCACCTGTCTGAGACTCCTTCCGCATTTTCCTGCGGCTCCGAGGCAGTGACGTGCGCCTCTGAAGGCGGCGTAATCTCCGGCGGAGCTGGAGGCTGCAGCGCCGCGGAGCGCATCAGACTCGGCCCCTCCCCTCCGCGCTCCGCGGCGGCCCGCCCTGCTCACACAAGAGCCCCGTCTGCGCTCTGCCCGAGTCTGGGGGTGGGAGACGGAAACCCGTACGGCCTTGGAAACGAAACAAAAAAATTACAAAAGGTAGGCCGCTGTGTTTAACAGAATATGAACGTTTATATTTGGTAGATTAGCATCGGTTGCGAAATTTTGGAGTGTGCGTGAAATACGTGTTTATCTGTTTGAGAGATTAACGTCGTTGCAATGGCGCGTAGGCCTTTGTTAGCACCGAGCAGAGGCCTTCAGAGGCCTAGAGTAGGCCGCGGAGACGAGCCTCTCAAGACCCGCTTGACTGATTCATTAGCTACTTCACGTTGATTTAATGTACAGATGCATTACGGGAACTTTAACCGTGTCGCAGTTTATATTTAGTGGCATTGTGCGTGCACTTAAGTATATATTTATGAGATTTAACGAATTATTTTAATTTATTCAAAATGGCGATGATCGCGAAAGGGGGCGTGTCTGGTTATTTATAACAGTGGGCGGGGCATCGTGCTGCGCCCTTCTGACCGTCACAGATGGGAATAGAAGCGTCAACGCTACATTACAGTATCAGATTATGGGATTCATGAAAGCCTGTTTGCCTTACAGCTGCTGTACTGAATGTATAATAAGGTCATTCCTATTGTGTAGTTATTTTAGCTCTGTAGCCTGGAAAATAAATTGCTTGTGTGTAAAAAAATAAATAAATAAATAAAAGTGTGCTAGACTTGCAGAAATATTCACTGGTCATGATCAGGTACATAGGATGTATTAACAATTTGACTATTTAAAAATATAACAAATACGATTTAATGAATTCCATTATTATGTATTTACTTATACAATATTAAGTTACATTTTCTAATTATTTTCATGTTATGGACTGTAACTGATATAAACGGCATTATTAACTTTCTACACAAATTTGTCAAATTAAAATAAAGCTAGTGATGTTAAACAATTAATCGCATCCAAAATAAACATTTATGTTTACATTATTTATATATATATATATATATATATATATAAATTATTATTAGTTAACTAACTTATTAGTTTGTGTTTATTAGTTCGTATATTAATATATACTTATATATAAATTAACATATACTTTTTTTTCTTAAATACATGCATAAATATACACTGTTCAAACACATTATGTAAACAAATTTTTATTTTAGATGTGATTCATCGCGATTAATCTTCAGCTAAAATCAGTGGTTTAAAATATTAGTGAATTTCCACATCACAATATTATGAAAGACAGATGCTAAAGCTTACATTTAATCGTGTTGTTAAATTTAAATCAAATTTACTCTTAAAAACATTTATTATTTTATGCAATATATTAAGACACATTTGTGATTGGGTATAAAAATGTACTGCATAAGCAGAATTACTAATAAATTGCTTTGTAAAATCCTAATGTATTGTTTAATCCTATTGCAAGACAGTTCTGACAAAGTATTAAATAATGCTGATTTATGCTGTGAATCTTGTGTTCTGATGTCTTTATTTCCTTTTGTGTGTTGTTCCTGTAGGTCTTATATTATGCAGATGACCGGCGGAGACAATGGATGAAGATGTAACGGCTCTCTCTCTCCATGAGCCCAAGATCATATTCCATGCGACAGGTAAACAAACAATGACTGATGAAGCCTCTCAGATTGCTGTTTTATGAGTGTAAAGATATTTATGTGTGAATTTCTGGGTTCCTCTACATGAAGAGGGCGATGGAGAAGAAGACGAGGTGGTGGTAGAACTGCAGGAGTCGGTTCTGGTGTCTGACGTAGAGGGTGAGAAGATCACGGTGCATGAACTCGCTCACGAGGAGCTGGTCATCCAGGAAGCTATCGAGGATGTGGTGGCGGAGTATGTCCCATGCACAGATGAAGATGAAGAGCTTGGCACCATTGCGGTGGAGACCTGTGTGATGTCACCCGATGATGTGGCTCTGGAAGAGGAAGGACTGCAGGTTGATGTGGTGACTGACGCTCAGGTACAGGAGGATCCTGACACCTGTGGTGACTACCTCATGATCTCTTGTGAGTGGCTTCAGCCAATCAGAATACAACATTTGTTGGAAAGGATCTGTGGGTATTAATGACTCATTGCTCGCATCATTTTCACAGTGGGTTCAAGTTTATTCATTGAATTTGCTGTGTTGACCAACAGAAAGCTGCTTAGTTTGGAAGTGATTTCTGTGCTTGATGCATGCTACATCTTTTAAATCTTTTTTTTTTTTTTGTCCTCAAAATATCACCCAAATTTTAATATGTGACGCACCTTACTGTATTACTTGATGAAAGATTATTATTATTATTTGAGATTCTGAATATATTGGTACCATATCAGTTATTGCACATTCTTCGTTTATTTTTATTTTGTTTTAGTTCAGAAATGTATGTAATGGTATTTTTGTTTGTCATACATTAGATATTAATTTCATTAATATTAATAACGCTTATTTGCTATAGTTTTACATTTAGATTATATTTGCCATCATCTAAAGCTCACTTGAAGTCAAAAAACCGAGTAATTTAAAAATGCTGTTAAATCTAAAATTAAGCAAATTTCCATACCGTGCATTATATTACAATATATTGTGATGCTTAAATTCACTTTATCATGTACAATTATCAGAATATTCATGGCATAAACAAAAAAAAAATGCTAAATATAAACTTATTGATTTATTTATTAAGTGTTTTTTTTTTATCATATTACTGTTGCTGTTTACATTTCCACTTTGTGCTGAAACATGAAAGCAGTGTTAAACATGAAGCATGATTATTACTTTATTATTTACACCATTTAATTATACAGTATGCAATAGTAAGGATGTTGCTTGTTTGTCACTACCTGCTTGTCTTGATTTTATTTCAGTGGATGAGGCTGGAAAGGTGGTTTCTGATGAAGATGCTAAAGTTACTATTGAGGGCACTTTAGAAGACTCCGATGATGTGGAGAAGGATGATGAGGGTCAAGAGGTCATCAAAGTGTACATCATCAAGGCTCACCCAGAGGAGGAAGACTTGGGTATGTTAGAACTGCCTTTAAGTCTGCAGCATGATGCTGATCTTCATTACAGAATTGATTTCTTACATATTTTATTTTAGTGTGTATGCAATGCACCCTTGGAAAATATGAATATTCATTTGATTGTTGATCTTCTTGAGCTTTCATTTTTGATAAAAAAAAAATTAAAAGACTCCTAAACTCCTATCATTGAAGTAAAACAATTGAAAGTGGGGAGAAATCTCATGATGAAATATTGAATGTTTTTCTCCAGTACATGCTGGCCACAATTATTGGCACCCCTAGAAATTCTTAAGTAAAACATATCTGGAGTAATTGCCATTCATATTATAATTTTTTTTTTTTAGCTCACCAGAGTTACTAGGAGCATGAATTTTTTCAGCCATGACTTCCTGTTCCACAGGATAATAAATATGAAGAACACAAAGTCATATTCCCTTAATCCCTTAAAATTTAGTAAAACCAAAGAATCTATTTCTGATGTGCAGAACAAGATTGTTGTAAATAAATCCCCGTTTCCACCATCAGGACAATAATTAAGAGGTTAAAATCAGCTAAAAATGTTACAAATCTGCCTGGAAGAGGATGTGTGTCTATACTGTCCCTATGCACGGTGAGGAGGAGAGTTTGAGTGACCAAAGACTCCCCATGGTTTACTGCTGGAGAATTGCAGAGATTAGTTAAGTCTATGGGTTAGAAAGCCTAAAAAAAAAAAAACATCATCACATATTGTTCGGGAGGGTTTCAAGAAAAATGGAGGGCAGTGTCTGTGTTTGGTGCTTATAGATTTATGGATAATTTACAGGAGGCACTGTTGACATAGGAGACACTGAGCTTGATGTAGATGAAACCGTGGAGCTGGTGGATTCCTCTGGAATGCCGATAAGAGAAAAGATGGTTTACATGTCAATGCATGAAGCCAGTCAAAACCAGGATGACATCAGTAAGTCCTGTTACTGTCAGTTTGTTGTGAAAGTGTTTTCTCCAAATGATACTATGTTGTTGTTGTCTTTCTTTCCTCAAACAGATGTGGCTAAAATCACAGATGAGGTCTACATGGAAGTGGTGGTGGGGGGTGAGGACCCTGGAAGTGCTCAGCGGACAATTGACGGTGCATCGCTCAGCAAAGACTTCATGCCTGTGGCTTGGGCAGCTGCTTACAGTTAGTCAAACACACACATTTTTGGTTATATCCAAAAGTTGCATTGTACAGATTTTTGTATCACTTTTGTATTATAATATGTGGTTTTATTATAAAGAAATATTCATATTTCCTATTATTCTCCTATTACGTCTCCGAAATCATATGTACATTATAAGAAATATATGTACAACTATATAAGGATAAGGAATGCAATCTTTTTAAGTTCTTTTGAGTAATTTGATGATTCTACAGATGCGTCACTGAGATGAGTTCTAGTTTATTAATCGAACACTTTATCCACGTCTCTTTAATCTGCAATACAAGATTGCTTCTCATTATAACATTTAAATATGGTGTAATGTCTGTCAGGTGGGGAGGAGAGTGAAAGCTGTGAGAACAGGAATGGAGCAGCAAGTGCTTTACTGCATGTTGATGAGTCCGATATGATCGAAAGACTCAGTCGTCAGAGAAGCAAGAACAAGAGCAAAAAACGCTCTGAACTTCGTCACGTTCAGACAGGTACATCTTCATTTTAATTATCAGTGTTGATCATATTTTCTTGGATTTAATTATTTACTTCACATTTTATGTAACATTTTAAATATAAGGAATGGAGTAATGGAATACAGTTTTGCTTAAATTGTGACAATTTCAAATATTACTGTTTTTTTTTTTACTGTATTTTTGGTTTAAATGTATTGGTGAGTAGAAGAGACTTAGGCCCAATCTGATTTCTATTTTAAACCCCTTCCCCTTGTCCATGTGTCAAGGGGTAGGGTTAAAATTATTCCCCTTAAAAATGGGACACGCTACTAAACAAGTTACAAGTTGCCGACTTTATTTCAGTATGATGATGTATTTCCAAACTGAAACAGAATATTGAGTAGAGGGCGGGGTTTTATTCTTGTGGTCCTCCTCTTATCTCTCACTCGCAGCAAACTAATGGTCGGAGGGCTGTAGTTAAGTATATTCTGCTCAAGCCGTCATCGGTGGACTGCCATTAACTTGCACACATTAATTAATTATTATTAATTAATTAGTTAATATAAGTTTTGATTTTATGCAGACTAATGCCCTGGTTATATTGACACACACACACACATGCACATATATATATGTGTAAAATAACGTCAACAGCAAAGAAACTTGTCAGTGCTGCCCTCCGACTTATTAATATAGCAGTTTCAATATTTAATCGCTTGAAACATTATTTATTTTCATAGTTTTTTCCAGCCGTGCGAGAATAAAATCACTTTTTTTGAAGTAAACTCACTCATTGTAGAGAGAGATGCACATATACGCATAATCACACATGCAGCTTTCATCGCGCTCTCTCAAAATAGCCATTCTGAGAACAAAAAGTTTACAGATTTTCTAATTATTTGGGGGACTAGCCACCCCCCAATGTCTGTGCTAGTTATGGCCCTGATCATACATGAAAATATGTGCAGTCAGTTAATGTTTATCATTAGCAATCTTCAGCGTTATTTTTATTTTCACAAACATTTCTTTGAATATCATGACTGTAAATATTAATACATAATTGAACGTAACATAAACCATAATGATTACTCCTCCTTTTTTCTTTTTTTTTTATGCTAAAATGCTTGCATTTTAAAGTGTTGGGGGTAGGGGTAAGGGGTAGAAATGGGATTGGGCCTTATTTCAAAAGCATTAAAAAAAATCTTACAGACCCCCCAAATCTTTCAACTGTAGCATATATATATTATACTCATTTTAGTTTACTTTTTCAACTTTAGCAATCATCATTGGACCCTACGGCCAGCCTCTTACAGTGTACCCTTGTATGCTTTGTGGGAAGAAGTTCAAGTCGCGTGGTTTCCTCAAGCGCCACGCCAAGAATCACCATCAGGATGTCGTAAACCGAAAGAAATACCAGTGCACGGACTGTGATTTCACCACTAACAAAAAAGCCAGTCTCCACAACCACATGGAGGTTCACACCCTCAGCAGTAAAGCCCCATTCGAGTGTGAAGTCTGCGGAAAAGAGTTTCACCAGCAGGCGGCGCTGTTCTCCCACCGTCTGCAGCACCACCACAGAGAATCCAAGCTTCAGATCCCACCACCCACCACCAAAATGCACAAATGCAAGTTCTGCGAATACGAAACAGCAGAACAAGGACTTCTAAACCGACACCTCCTCGCCGTTCACAGCAAGAATTTCCCGCACATCTGTGTGGAGTGTGGGAAGGGTTTCCGGCATCCTTCAGAGCTGAAAAAACACATGAGAACACACACCGGCGAAAAACCGTACTCCTGCCTTTACTGCGACTACAAATCAGCTGACTCGTCTAACTTAAAAACGCATATTAAGACCAAGCATAGCAAAGAGATGCCCTACAAGTGTGACCGCTGTTTCCAGACGTTTGCCGACCCCGACAACCTGTTAAATCACGCACTGACACACGAGGAGGCCAAAACGCACCAGTGCACCCACTGTGACCATAAAAGCTCCAATTCCAGTGACCTGAAGCGCCACATCATTTCGGTTCACACCAAAGACTATCCACATAAATGCGAAGTCTGTGGAAAAGGCTTCCACCGGCCGTCCGAGCTCAAAAAGCACTCGGCCGCTCATAAGACGAAGAAGTTACACCAGTGCAGGCATTGCAATTTCAAAATCGCTGATCCGTTTGTTCTCAGTCGGCATATTTTGTCCGTGCACACCAAGGAGCAGCAGGCCTTTCCTGACAAAAAGGCTCTTAAGAAGACGTTTGGACTCGGGGCTCATGGAGGTAAGAAAATTTTGGGTGGTGCCAGTTTGTCCAAGGGCCACCGGGAGCGCCGGGTGTACCAATGCCAGTATTGCGACTACAGCACTGGCGACGCGTCTGGCTTCAAGAGGCACGTGATCTCCATTCACACCAAAGACTATCCTCACCGATGTGACTTCTGCTCGAAAGGCTTCCGCAGACCATCGGAGAAGAATCAGCATATAATGAGGCATCATAAAGACCTAATGCCTACCATGTGACCTTTGCAATCAGAAAAGCTCTGTTCAGTGGTATTCAGAGCCCTTGGAAGGCCAAGGCTTTTCGGGTTCCTGATAGTACAGACAAGCAGAAAGTGCAAAACAATAGAGAGGAACAACCATCTAATGTGTCCAGTTGCAAGTTACACTTCTCATCAATGTCAATGTTCTAAAGACACATTTTTTAAAAAAAATTTAATTAACCATTCTTGATCAGCTGACCATCTTTAGATTAATGTGAAAATAGATACTAATCCATCAAGGGTGGATGACATGCCCTGAAGTTTTATGTTGGAGCGTCTGGTTATAAATTTGAATTATGACTCCTTTATTGCATGTTACACAAAACATGTTTGAACAGCTTTGGTGATTGTTGCGTGTTTGTGCACATGCGTTTACAAGTGCAAGCCTTTGGGTATATGGGTATAGCCTTGAAGACATCCGTTGTCATTAAACTACGGTGCTAATGCTTTATTGACTAGCTTCAGATGAGCAGAATGTCTAATTAAAGTCAAGTTTAAAATGCCATGGCTGCTAAAAAAGAAAATTTCAATTTGAGAAAAACAAAAATCGCTGTTCAGACCAGATGTAGGCTTTTGGGAAACCCATTTTGATTTTGGTTTTCTGAATAAAATGCATCAACAACAGTGGTGCATTAATTTACTAATATCAGCTGTTGTTTAATAAAGAAAATGAATTTAACGTAGGACATGGTTTCTTGGTAATATTTCCAATAAAAATCATATTGCAACTAGTATACAACTCGCAAGAGATCTTGAGGTTTAATCAGAGTGTGCTGACATTAAATCAGGCTGCATGGCTGGTTAATCTAAATTTATTTTAATTTAGACGCTAGTATGTTTATGTATTTCTTGAATGTGGCCGTTTGGCTTTTGGTCTGTTTGTTGTAAAACTCACCTTTGAATTATTATTATTATTATTATTATTATTAAGATGTTTCGGGTAAATTTTATTTTTTACACAGATACTGAAAATGTATAATTTGGAATAAAGAGATTCTAAAAAAAGTTATGTTATGTGTATATGAAATATTTGTAAATACAGAAGTAATAAACAGTATTTTGTGTCCAAAATGTTTTTTTTTTTATTATTATTATTATTATTATTATATTTTTGATGAAATGCAAATGGATAATCTGAATAAATCACACCAACATCTGTCACTTGTAAACCAATTTTAATCTAACAGCAGTGAACAAAAACAAAAAAAACACATCAATACGGAGTTTAATTTATTCAAATGCATCATTTTGGATAAGGTTATACTTTGCCATTCTGTTTCCTGCTATGAGAGTTTCATTGAATAAGCTCTGTAGTTGCAAATATTTTTGCCATTATCAGCACAACATAACTGTAAGGCGAAAAGAAAAACTGATGTTTCCATACAAAACAAAAAAAGAAAATGAAGCAGACTCATGTCTGTTTTTAGGTGAAATGATCAGACCAGCTGAAGTTGTCTTTGGCTTTCTTTGGTCTTTTGGTTGAGATGCTTAGGCAACTGAGCATTCACCTGTAGAACAGTAGGTATAAAGTTAGCCAAAAGTTCGCTAATATAAGCAAAACTGATTGATAAAACCTTAAAATGTACCATTTGGTGGCAGTATGGCAATGTTTTCCTCAGCGATGCCAGTATCCAAAGAGAACTGCCTGAACTTCTCCTTCAATTCATCCGAAATTTCTGTGGTACGACCTGTTAACACATTCAGGGTCTGTTTTTAGCATTTATTCATTTAAACGTTAAATGTCAATTGTGCCATTTAGACAAATCAAGCTCTTACTGTAGAGTTTGTTGAGAATCTCTGAAACACCCCCTTTGGTCTTGATGGTGTGAATGAGAGCGTACTCATCAAATTTGGCATCAACCACACGCATGTCATTGTCATTTCCCCAACCTGACAAAAAAAAATCATTTATGCCAAAGTAACAACAATCTGACAATTAGCTTAAAAAAAAAGCAAGATGACTTACGCTGGCTGTGGAAGACAAAACGTCCTGGAGTCTCGGTTTTCTTGGTGAGGTGCGTCATTCTCCAGCAGGAACCATCACTCCTGAGAAACAAATGAAGCAAGTTATTCTTTTGTAATTATGAGAACATTTATCAAAACTCTTCTCTAGAGCTTGAGCTTACTTGAGATTAGTGTAACTGAGATCAAGGTCTCCTTCCTCGGTAGGCACCATCATGGCAGTTCCCATCTTCATGTCATCCTTATGACTGACAAACCATTTTGCATTTGTAGCGAAGCCAATAAGATACCACTTTCCTCCCATCTGCAAAAAATATAAGCAAAATATATTTAGACCAACGCTTTTAAAAAAAAAAGTTTTTTACTGTAGTGCCAAAGAAGGACATTTATGGTTCCTGAAAGAGCCTTTCTTTCTTAAAATAACCATTTTTCTTACTGTGAAGAACATCATAATCATCTAAAGAACTTTTTGTACTATAAAAAAAATGGAAAGATTCCATGGAAGGTTCTTCATGTAACCATTAATGGCATTAAATATTCCTAAAACTCAATGATAACACATAGGTGCTTTAGTTGTTTACTGTAAAACTCCAAGGTAAGAGATTCTTACCTTTTCCAGGTCGAAGTCTGTCATAGGCATGACATCAGCAGAAGCGAACACTGCACAGAGCAGAACGCACAGCATCTTCAATACGACAGTCGTCATGGCTGTAGAAGTGTAGGTTCTCTCTCTGTATGCAGCTCAGAAGGCAAAGTTGGCTGTGTAGAGGAGACGAAAGGCAGCCCCTGTTTTATCCTCAGATTTGAGTCCCCCCCCAAACCCTCCTTCCTTGAGTCCCTCCCACCTCCGCAGACTCAGCAGGAATGATAATTACAGTCGTTACACAACTTGCAACATGCACGTGTGGATTTTTCCAGGTATATGTGGGTGTTTTTGATGCTTTTAATGACCCTGATGTCCCTGTTTGGCCTTCATGCAATACATGTTTATTATTGCTCATCCATGCTGCATTTATTTGACCAAAATAAGGTAATGCTGTGAAATATTATGATTCAAAACAACTGTTTTGTATTTTAATACAGTTTAAAATGACTTTTTTTAAAATGAGTCTCTTAACTCAATGCTCAGTGCTTAATATTTTTGAGTAAACCTTTTTTTAAGATCCCTTGATGAATAGAAACGAACAGCATTCTTTTGAAACAGAAATGTTATATCCAAATTAAGCTCTTGTGCAGCTTTTCATTTCTGTGTTAGATGTTTTTCCATAAGAAAATTATTACTTTAGGGTATTTTTGGGAATGTTGGATATATAACATGTTTACCCCTTGAGTTGTGTAACTCTGAAAGGGTGGGCAGGCAGAGTCTTGTTTTGAGAGTTACATCACAAACCACACAAACTTCATCAAGATGCCTTTGCCTTTTTATTTTTGTCACATCTAGAATTGCTTGAGGAAAATCACCACTTAGCAAGGATGTGATCCAAATAAATGAAAGATTAAGGGAATGTGCTTTCTTTAATATCTGTTGGTTTACATGCAATGCTATTGTACATGATCAAACTAGAAAATGTCATTTTAACCGGAACCTGAAAATTACAAAAGAACTTTATTGGTGCATTTTTAGCACAGCGGTTTGTCACAGTGCTCACAAGATGCTGGCCAGTCAGTCTTAGGTTAGATCTGGTAGACAAAGCAACGATAGTGTTGTTAGGCAAAAATAGACATATACAGTTTATTTGTATTACAAAACCTAATTTAAGTTATGCAAGTTTAGTAACACATGCCTTTAAAACAGAAAACGTGATTCTAACAAAAGCAGGAGATGCATAAATGGCCGGATTGGCTCTTTTTGTAGGATGAAAAAAACGTCTTTCAGCCAACCACTAAACGTTGCCTAACACCAAGCAACTGAACCGAGCAGTTGAGAATCCGATTCTAGCGAATCGGTTCATTTAAGTGATTCATATGATTCAGTTCGTAGAACTTTTCCCGTGGAATTGTACGTGTTATTATTGCACATAGTGAAATAAATGATCAGTTGAACGATTTATGATTCTGTATTCGGACACTTTTTACGTTGTGCCAGTGTTTTCTATTACTGTAGAGTATTTGTGTAGGCTCTGCGAATCGGTTCATCTGAATCATTAAAAAGAACGGTTACAAAATAACGAATCGTGAGCCAATGCGATATTAGAATCAGCTATGCGATGTAACTTACTTAACAATATACATGTCGTTCTGTAAACTACTGTTCATTAAACATTAAGCCAATGTATAAACATACAAATGTGACTAGTGCTTACCTAGGACCTTTTCTGTGGACTCGCAGAACCCTGGAAAAGAGTCTCGAGTTAAAAACAAACAGAAAAAGTCTTTATCAGCTGTTTTATTATCGCCTGTGCATTGTCTTACCATAGTCAGGATACTGAAAAACGACGTCCAATCCCAAATTAAATGTCTTTGCACGATCCTCAAATTTATCCACTATATTATCAGGCACTTCACTGGAACGTCCTTAGAGAAAATAGATTAAAACAGTGCTCTTTTCCACCAAGGTGCTATTGTGACACAAAGGAATGTGTCTGAGAAATTTCAAATAGAGACTAGAACACCTACCATACAGTTTCATGGTAATTTTCCCTGCTCTTTTAAAAACCAACATAGCATAGGAGCTGTAGTCTGTCTCAAGCACCATTACGTCCACATTCTCAGCAGGTCTCTTACCTGCATAGAAAATTTGATATTACTGAATGCCAATCAAGCAATAAATACCAACCAAGATAAATTAATCTTAGGAATATGTTTTATATCATAAACAATACAATAAAATTATAGTAATAAATCAGTTTGTCAAACTTAATGGAACTCTGTTACGACACCTGAGTGAACCTGATGGCTATGAAAATAAAAATCTTATAGCCACATTTATACCATAATTTGCAAACATGTTGCTGTAATATACATATTCTAAGTGTGTTTAAAGTGATTAAATGCATCCTGTATCTTATGTATCCACACTTCAATTTAGTGTCCTTCTAATGAATGTTACATGCACTTAAGTAATAGCAGTTCTATCACGACAACTCTCTGCAGATTTTAGCACGGTAAGATGTTAATGCATTTCTTCTTGAATCTGCACATATTTATATAGTAAGTATGTTAAGTAAGGGGCACGGTTGCCATCCAATCAGAACTGAGTACTCAGACTGGACATTGTATATTTAATACTCAGTGCTTTTTTTTAGTTGTTCAAACCTTTCGTTTAAATCTTTCAAATGACTTGTAAATATTATAAAATGCATTTCATCTATTGCATACTAATTGTCAGTCCAGGGCAGGGAGCTTTTCACAACAACAACAAAAAAAGCCATCAGTTTAGATGGTTTGAATGACTTTGAACCCTGGTCTGTTGGTCAGTGCAGTTCGGTTTGCACCAGATACCTACCTTTAAAAAACAGTAGACCTGGGGTCTTTGTTCTCAGGTAGCTCTGCTTGATTTCCCAGCATTCAAAATTGCTAACAATGGAAAAAAGCACAATGAATAAGTAGACAAGATGAAAGTATTTATATAAGTATATATAATTTAGCTGTCTCTTGACCATCCAATACTTTTACTAACATCAGCTGTAATTTCAAGTCTGCACAAGTTGATTTTCCTAAAGTTGCATAAGAAATCAGTCTGTGCGATTTATTAGGCAAACACTCATGATATGAAAACATCCAAACAACACTTTTAAGTGCATTATCTGTTTGTGTCTGTAGATCAATATGCATTGTAAAGGCCGTTATCTTATTCTGCCAAACTGAGCCAGTCTCCACTTCATTAGAATTTACACCAAACATTACAGTTTAATTCCTATATATATATATATATATAATCTGAAGGTTTTTACAGAGGGGTTATTTGTATGTTTTGATTGATTTTAAACAACATTTGAATTTTTCTAAAAATGTTGAACACATGTTTTAGTTGTTTGTTTCTTTTTCTGTCTCTTGACAGAATTTTCAGATTTAAAGAGCGATAAAAAGAAAAAAAACTTTGACTCACTTAAATGTCTGATGTCATTAAAATGAAACTAAAATGATTTTATCCAATGTTCAGATTTTAGTTCTAGAATTGTATGCAATTCAGTGCATATTTTTACTGTAATCAATAACCTAGGAAGTATGGTGTTATCTGTTATCTTTCTCACTTAGGACTTCTGCCCTCTCACATCAGCCGGCAAGTAAGTAAAATGCTCCCCCTTGTGGCTGAAACAGTACTCACAGTTTCCTCACAGTGCTCACTGACACCTTCTCACCAGCGACAGTCCAAGTGACAGTCGTGCTCTCCACCTTGAAGCCGCTCTCCAGAAGATTCTTACACCGTGAAGCAACAGTAAGAAGATACCACTTCCCATCCATCTAGAGACAATGAGTCTTAATCGGTGTAAAATCATGCGTGCGTTTATGAAGAAATAGGCAATATCTGCCGTCTGTTAAATCAACATTGGGCAAGATTAATGGCCTTCTATCAGTGAATAATACAAGTTCACTCATAACCTATAAAATGTTGTGCTTTTTTCATTCAGTGTGCCAAAACGAATGTTGAAATGTACCTGCTCAATGTTGATGTTCTGAGCTGGAGCTAGTTTATCAATAGCCTGTTCTGCCGCGGATTTCTTTGGCTTCGGTGGTGTTGGTTTAAAGCGTGCTCTTCGTGTCTCGACAGGCTCCCAGAAACCGAGCCACGCGAGCGCGAAGAACAAATGCAGCCAGAGGCGAATCATGGATTCGGGGTTTTTTTAACTATTAAAACGTCTTCCCCAACAGCTCTGTTAGAAATTTGCTAATAAGAACCAGTCAACTGTCCAGTGTTGCCAAATACAGTTTAGGATGATGACCCTCTACTCAGGTTTATCATTAACTCATCGACAAACCCACATTTCTGACTATGTTCACTTTAATACAAACCTATTTACGTTGAAAGTATACATTACATTTATTTTTTATTTTTTTTGTTAGAAAGTGTGCGCATTATCCGATTTTAATGTATTTAAAAATACAAGATATCATAATGCAACATAACACAAGAACTTAATGACACCTTTTGACCTCACTCTTTAAAATTAAAAAAGTTTTTTATTGCCATCTGGTTCCAATAAGATACTTTAACATCATTTCCAACAGGTTCTTTACAGTGGAAAAAATTCTTTAGAAATTTAAATTGCTGTTTAAACTAAAAAATAATTTTTAAGGACTATTCATTGAAAGGTTTTATAATGAATCAAACTGCCAACTGCTGCGAAAAAAACAAACAATGCACTTTTGAAATCTTAATTTTTAAGAGTGCTCTTCCTAAAACACAATCTTCAAACGTTTTTTTCCCATCATAAGCATTGTAAACTGTAACTCGTAGCACACCACAGTAAACATGTGTTATTCAAATGCTATTTGTTTTCTTCATTTGCATGGAATAACTGTAAATGCAGAGGTTTTTGTTTTTTTTTTGCTGGATGTCTCTACATTATTTCTCTCTGGGTTTAAAGTTTAGAGCAACGCTGTTGATGCAGAATCGCTGGCCAGTTGGATCTGGACCATCATCAAAGACGTGTCCAAGATGGGCATCACACTATAAAATAAAATGGCATGTTATAATGTTATCTGGCAACCTGAAAAGAAGAGTGGAATTTTTACTATTTACATTGTATGTTAGCAAACAGCACAAAGCAGGGTTTCAGAAAAAGCCAACCACAATGATTAAACCGGCTGACATCATTGTCCTGCACTCACATGTTTGCAGATAACCTCTGTTCCTGTGCTACCGAGTGAGTTGTCTGGGCGACGGACGATGTTGGCATGACTCTCATCTTTTTCCCATGTCCCATGAGCCTCACAGAAGGACGGCCAACCAGTTCCTGAATCATATTTTGCTTCTGAGCTGTCGGAGTCAAAGGAAAAATTGTATTTATAATTGCGAGTTTTAATTTATGATTTATAATAGCCTAATAGATTTTTAATATTAATTTTAATTATTTTGTTACTCTTCATAACTGTAAAAAATGTAAAACTGTCAATGTGTCTTTGTGGAGAATGACACAATTTTAATTACCCAAAAAGAGGGGAGTCACAGCAAACACAGTGGTACATGCCAACCTCATTGTGATTCAAGTAGATACCACTGAATGGCTGTAAAATGAAAAAGTGTACTTATATATTTGTTTCTTAAAGATTTATTAAAGTATCCAGAAGATTGTGTGAGCTGTATTTTTTTTGAGTTACCAAATTAGCTACTTTAAACATTATTATTGCTTTGTTAACTTACCACCTCTGTGCCTTTTTCTCTTGTAACAACATACTGTTCTGGAGTCAGCTTCCTCTGCCAATCTGTGGACTGGTCATAACGTGTCAGTGACTGCAAACCTGTATAAACAGACATAAACGCAAATTTTTGTTCCAACGCATAAGTTTTAATAATAGATAATAATCTCACAGTTCGTAAATAATTGTTAGAAATAAAAATCTAAACGTTTCTTCCTTATAACCTTTCTCTAATGAAAATGTTAACAAACATGTCTTAGAAATATTGTTTTAATTAGTAGAAAAATTACATTCTATCATATTGGTGTTATAGTTTCCCTTTAACTAACAAAGTTAGGTTTTAATGACGTCATTCGCCAGGCAGTGACATCATTTCTGTTGAGAAATCAAAATCAACACAAACCTTTGATGAGATTTCTGAGATGTGGTATTAGTCAAAAGTCGAATATAGGCTACTATTTAATAAGGTCAAATATGCTATTATAGCTATCTAAAATCATATACATTGAGCATTTCCATTATTTTTAAGTAGCATAATTTCTGTCAATTCTGAGATTATAATTATTTTATTTACTTATTTATTTGTACAGGCATCACATAGAAACTTTTGGAGGCCTTTCTCAAAAGCCAACAGTGTTTGAGTAATCGGGTCACGAATGCATGTTCTGAGCTACATGACTAGAATAACTGCACTTTGCACCGACTTACTAGATAACGAAGTGGAACTGCACTTTTAAATTGCATTAAATACAATAATTACAATATAAAGAATATCCTGAGGTACTTCATTTGTGAACACAATATATATATCGAGGATAAAAATCCATACCCGTTGATGTAGACACCAGCCGAATCCCTACAAATATCCTCTTGTGAGGTAAAATTGATTTGAAGGTAGCTCCGTTGGAAACGATAGAGGAGAAGCGAATCAGAAAACGCGACATTTTTCTCGACATATGATTTCATCCAGTGGCCTGACTTTCTCCACTATTAGTTCACATAAGCTACACCAAAAGACTGAAAAGAAGCTGAATTGAGCTCAGTGGTCTGCATTCCCCCCCTCACAGCTCGAGCAGCGGAAACCGGTCATTACTCGGACTTTATGGGTCACGGTCGACTGAAACTGATCAAACTTTGCACCTCTCGTCACTGGACTAACCGCACCAATTCTTAAAAATGTCCTTGTTTTCTGTCTTATCAAAATGTTTTGGCTCTTATCATATTTCATCTTAGACTTTGAACTTCATATGGGAGAGAAACGTGCGCCGCCTTCGACTACCGGTTATTACAATCAGATATAATGCAATGTAACTAAGATTTGACCAGAATTCACATACTTTTGATCATACTTTATTAGGATTCAATTTATTTCACCTTTGACAGAGTTGAAACTAAAACCAAAATTAATTTCAAAAAACAAATATTAAATCTGAACAGTGTGTGTGTGAACATAAAACTAACATAATATTGCTATTAAATGGTCTGATATGCTAGAGCCGCTGGTGAGTTGCTTTTCATGAGGTTTCCAGGTTGATGCAAGAGATCTATGATGTAACATTCAGGCTTAGAGTAACCATAAGTTTTCTTTGGACTGGTGATGAAGATTTCGTTCCAGGCACGGTTGTATTCTCCTCTTATGAGACTGCAGTTCAGCCCAATCCGGTCTGCAAGAACCTAAAATTGATGGCAATTAATGTTACACACAATTGGGCAAAAATATGTGTTGCAACTCAACCCGTAACCACACTTCCTTACCAAATATTCACATTAGTGGTTAATTTTCTCTTTTCAGTATGTGATTGTTATTGCTGAATATGTGGTTACGTCCTTGGTTGCACAAAGTCATACTGTTAGACCATTTTTATAGACAGTCAAGAAGAGAGAGGGTTTTGCCAATGGCACAGGATCTCTGGATGCATAAATTACCTTGTAAAGCAATGCTCTATGAAAGTAGGTTCCTTTTTTTATTTTTCCAATGAGAACGATGTTGGAACAGGCTACAAATTTCAGCTCACTTATGTGTAGTTCCCACAGAAAGTCATGAAGCTTCTCCGGTTCAACCTGGCCGCCCATTGCCTCACACACTAACCTGTGAAAAAAATCACATCACTTGTCATATTTCAGCAGACATGTGGATGTTGAATAAGGGATGACAATGAGAAGAAACTCACATAGCCAAAGCCGTATACATTTTGACCACATCCTGAAGCGGTAAGATGGATTCGACTGCCTCTTTGACAAGGTTATAAAAAGCATCGTCATACGGCAAGCTCCATGCTTCATCCACCACCATCTCTGGCTGTGGCTTATACTCATCCTCATCCTTTCTTTTCTCATCCTCTTTGTGACCCTTTCCCTTCATTTTACTTTAGAAAGGGAAATGAGAGTGAGAAAGATGGTTTACAAAAAGCCTGTCTATAAGTAAAAACAACTCACACCTTGGTGTTTTGCTGCTTCTTTTGCTGCTCAGAACAGATGAGGCTGTAGTTTCTGTTGGACTATCTTGCTTACGATCATCTGGTTCCTTGGTAATAAATCTGACAGAAAAAGTGGAAAGAATGAGTATTTTCTTAACCTTAAATGATCAGATCATCCAGTAATGACAATTTGCTCACCCTCAGGCCATCCAAGATGTAGACGAGTGTGTTTATTTATCGTATCATATTTGGAGAAGTTTTGTATGGACTTATTATTACACAAAGCATTAACTGGTGGATTACTGTGATGTTTTTATTATGTTTGGACTCTCATTCTGACGGCACCCACTCACTGCAAAGGATCCACTATGAGGAAGTCATATAATGCTATATATCTCTAAATTTGTTTAGGTGATGAAAAAAAAAGTAATCTAAATCTTTGATAGCCTGAGGGTAAATACATTTTCATCAAATTTTCCTATGCCTTTAACATTCACTATGCAAAACTATCACAACATTTCCTAGAGCGGTGGATCAAATAACCTTTGTGCTCACTTGGCATTTGACAAATTTGGATGGTAGATCTGAATCCACAAACTTCAACATTAGTGCATCAGAACAAACACAAAAACAAACATTTAAAGCTGTCAAGTAATGTTCTGTTTGTAATTTAGAATCTTCAAATGTAATTAACTTGAACTGAGCATAAATTGTGTTGCTTGGCCCTCAGTGGCAGAATCCCCATTTCTCCTGTGGGATCTCTGGGCCAGATTCCCGAGCCAATGCATGCAAAAGAATTTCCCCTGGGGAAATTCATCTATCTGTTGTGCAACAGAGGTATTTAATATTCAAGTGTGCTGCTGTAGAACTAATGGTGTGGAAGAGGGCAGGCTCTGAAAGTCTTTATTCTCCACAAAGAGCTTGTTTTCTCTCCAAAGTGAAAAGAGATCTAAATACTAGTGAAAAGGGCGTTTAGCATGCATTTGATTAAATGTGCCCCTAAGATTACTACTAATGCACTAAATCAGTGAGGAAATTATTATTTGTGGAGTTGTTTGATACAATGTTTAAGCAGAATCACGTGACAGTAATTTGAAACAGCAGGTTTGCCAAAACATGACCCTTGGCCTTAACATACTGATCTGGGGGTTTCCCATTCACTGCTACAACGGCTCGATGTTTGTTGACAACTTGGTTTGATATTTCCTCCAAGGTAAGAACCCGATGACCCATTCTTATCTGCAGAAGGAAGAAAAAGAAGCAAAAGAAAAGACAGATTGACTGATGTGTCCAACATCTGCGAGTGAGGATTTATTTTTGCTCTTGAAAAACATTCACATTTGGACCTGTCCAGGGTCGTAGAATCCATCTGTAGTTATATCGCTGGCTGACAGGTGTCCTGTCAGACTATACTTCAATGACAGATTACTGTCCAGAAGCTTCTGTAGTGCCAGCTCACTAAATTTGTTGTTACGGTTTGGTGACAGGTTGATTTCCTGGAGTATCTCCAGAGCTCTGTAAGATAGATGACAACAAATCTAAATGACTGAATCAATGAAAAGACCCTTAACCAGCCAAAACATCTGAAAGAGTCAATCTCTCAGGAACATGTCCTGGTCTTATTTTGCACCTAAATCAAAAGAAATACATTAAGAAGAAGCCCTATTATAGTCCCATTAGGATTTCATTAATAGTAGTATTGCTTTGCGATATTATTTTTATAAGAAATTATAATAGTTCATCGCCTGATTGTGATATAATATAGTGAAAATGATGTTGATTTATTCAAATGTATAAATGTAAAAATGTAATATAAAAAATATAAAATGTGTTTAAATTTAATTGAATACAAAAATACTGTGATTAGAATATAATGGAAATGGCTAATGAGAAAAATGTGATTTATATAAAATATTCATATGCAGTACAGGAATCAAACATTTGGAAAGATTTGGAACAATAGAAAAAAAGTAAAATCTTTTCCAAATCTAAAAATCTGATACTTGGGATTTACTGCCATCTGTTGGTTTTTTAATTTAACAGTTAATTCTACAAATGTTGCAAACATCTCTAGGCTAGTTAAAATGCTTGCAAGCCAATTTTTTATTTTTATTCCTTTATTTATTTTCCCTAAATCCAAGGCTCATAATAATGAGGAATGGAAACTTGTCTTAAATATTATATTCATATACTCTGAAATGTGAATTTTAGTGTGGGAAATTTAGTGTATTAAAGGATAAAACATGCTTACCCGGCATTACACAATTCTAGGGCTGTTGTTTCATCATTTGCACACACATTAATTGCCCAAGAAGCATTTCTCCGAATTTCAGCATTGATAGATTTGAGCTGCTGAACTAAAGGTGACAGGCCTCCAACATTTCTCAGCTGCATTTAAAAACAAACAAACAAAAAACAATGATCAGAAACTGCACATAATGTAAAGTACAAAAATATCCATTTATGTCCTTCACACCCACTGACCTAGAAAAAAAAGTTATTTTTTTCTACACTCAGTTTGCTGATAAGCTGTCGTAACTGTATAGACCTTTGAAATGGATTCTTTTGTGTAGTGCACTGTTACCTCTGTCTTGGCCTCTGCATCACAGGCCAGTGAAGCCACAGCCTGCGTTGCACTAATGAGTATGTTATTATCAGTGGAGTGCAGCAGCTCCACCAATGCTGGCATAGCTTCATGGGCCAGAATGCTTTTGCGCAGTTCCTCCTGCGATGCCATGTTTGTCAAGACTGATGCCGCATACACAGCTGCTCCCATGCAGCTGTCCCGCAGCTGTCGCACCAAGAGCTTGTCACCCTCTGCATCACGTATAGCACTGAAAAAGTGATAAAGAAAGGTGCATTACTATAGAGCTGTGCAATACTGTATTGACTATATAATCTTGTTGCATTTCCAAATTATGACTCACTAAGCATTGAGATTGTTGTCGCTGGTCAAGCTGGACAGGGCCTCTGCTGCAGCCATTCTCAACTCACTTCCTTCACTGCTCAACAGCTGCACAATAGGCTTGATCACATCTGAAATGCAAAGACACATCAGCGCTTCAATGACACAAAAGGACAAGAGTGATCATTTTGACAAAACTAAAGTCAGATTGAATTAAAAAGGGAAATAAAAATGCTTGATGCCAGTGAGATTACCCAGATTTCTGAATGTATCTCTGCTGGAAGGGTTTTTGCTCACTGTTGCCACAGCCTGGCATGCAGCAGTGCGTACGCTCTCATTCTCCTGCACGAGAAGGTCAGTGAGGGTCTTTTCTACATTCCATTCATGCAGAGTTTTTCTGTTCTCACCTTTATGGAGAGAAAAAACAAAACAAACAAAATTTGGTTGTAAAAGAAAATCCTGTTCTGTCTATTGCTTTATATCAGTTTCTACCAGTAGACACTATTAGACAAAATGTGCAAAAACTCTCTAAACCGTATAAACACTAATTTGTCCTCCTAAGGTTCTGTTATAAAATGTAACTGTAAAGCAAATGTACACCATTAAAGTTTTAATATATCCTCAAATGTACTAATAAGCAACATTAAAGTAAAATTTTGCCCCCTTTAATGTAGTACTTTGTCCTCTTTAACTACTAATATGCTACCTTAAAGTACTCATATGTACCTACAAATAAGTACACCTGAAGTAGTATATCTCCTCTTAAGCTAATATTCTACTAAGAAGTACAAATATTCATGGTAATGCTACTTTAAAATCCTAATATATTCTCTTAAGGTGCTAATATGTATCTTAGTAATATGTCTTCTTAAAAACTAACATGCAACTTTGCACAGCAAACATGTATATGCTAATATACATACAAAGGTATTATTATCCATATTTATAACAGCCACCAATAAAGTACTAATGCGCACTCACTAAAGTGCAAACATGCAATTTGGATGAAAAAAAATTCAATTCTGTCATCATTTCCTCACCCACGTTGTTCCAAACTTGTCTGACTAGTAAAACTCACATAATACCATCTATGTTCCACAATCAAAGTTTTCAAATAACAAGAGGGTGAGTAAATGATGACCGAATTTAGATTTTTCTGTGAACTTCCCCTTTAAGGTCCAAAACAAACATTGTACATGAAGTGCAAAGATGTACCTGTAAGTGACAAGCTGTTTATGCACATTTAGTCTGATAGAGTACAAACTCATTTGTCAAAAAATAACAGAGAACTGAGTTTTTTTCCCCATACTGCTCTGTGCCATCCTGGCTATGGCTTTAACTGCATTAGCCTGTGCTTCAGGCAGTGTGGAAGTGCCAACAAACTGTAGTAGCTGTTCCAGGCCGCCAATCGTCTGAATAAGCTGCATGGACTCGCTGTCTTCCAGACAGTTCGAGATAACCCTGAGAACCCCCTCGTGCAGGTCACTAAACTCCTGTAGGGAGGAGACACGGCTGCTAATTACTGCTCAATCATGTGTTGCTTGATTTTCACTGAATTGCTGAAATTTTTCTCAACTTGCATATGGAAAGTTTGATTGCTCGTAATGAAGGCGACTAAGAAGCAGTTACAAAAAGTGCTCATGAATAATTCAGATGAGAATAATTAGTCTACTTTGGTCCCGAGGATCTCCAGGATTCTGTCAAAGCCCTGCACATTCCTAAAGGTCAGGCGAGTTTCACTGTCAGTGGTGATGTTCTCAATGGTGCGTAGTGCTAGTTGCTGAATAACTGGGAACTCTGAGCGAAGCAGTTCTAGAAGCGGGGGGAGTCCATTTAGTTGCTGTACGGCTGCTCGATTCTGAACATCCTGAGTGTGCACAAAGAAGAAAAGAGCACAAATGATTGATTTTAACTGCATCCTTCTGCTATTCAAAGAGTTATGCTTTTAAAGCTGATTGAATATCTATGGCATCGTTCAAAATACAAATCGTTTCAAATTCAATTTTGGTCTAATGTGTTTTGTTAGTGCTGTGACCTACCACGGTGAGCGCGATTTCACCAAGTACAAGACGTTCCTGGATCAACATCCTTGTTGATCCTGGAACAACATTCCAATCAACCAAGCAGAATTGAGGAATCATTTTTCTGGAAATATCTGTTTTAGGCTTATGATCAGGCTTCTGCACCCTTGTTAATAAGCTATCATTTCCCACTGGTTTTAGTCATAAATTTTGGGTAGGTTTAGGGGTAGGGATTGGGATAAGTCTATATTTTTGGACAGTAATGTTGATCCAGGATCATGTCTTACTTGGCAGAATCACGACGCCCAAAATACCACCCTGACCGATGCCTTTTAGTCTAATTCACAACAGACCTTGTGTCTGACTCGGACATCTGTTGTCTTACTTGTACAAGATTAAAGATGCACTCCACTGAATTTTTCTTCACATCAGGATCCGGGCTGGATAAGAGTTGAATAAGAGGTTCAAGCCCTTTGTGCTCAAAAATCTGGACCTTGTAGCAAAAGTCCACTGACAATGATGTCAAACACAAAGTGGCAAACTCGTGGACTACAACATTCTCTGAGGAAAAGAAAGTGGCATGTAAGGTTTGTACAAAAAAAAGTCAATATGTCAAATGAATAGTAAATTGATAGTAACTTACAGACTTATTGTTACAAAATATTTCTCGCTCTCTCTATTCTTCTTTCTTTCTATCTATCTATATGTGGGTGTGGGTGTGTACTAAAATTACCCTCAGGTGATAGTTTGCTGATGACTGCAGGTATTACATCCAGCTTCTTCAAACACCTTTTTACTTCATCTGTTTAAATATGACAGCTAAAATGAAAACTATGTTGCCGAACATCCTTTGATTTACTGGCAGTGCCTATTTTTATACCCTACGTACTGTTAGAAGCCATAACGCCCAGAGCCATGACAGCATTCCTGCGCACAGTCTTGTCCTCGTGAGATATGAGACGAGAAAGTGGTTCAATCGCTCCCAAGCACATCAAAGAAGTCTTATTCTCATCACCTAAAAATATCAACACAACAGCAAAACACACATGGATCGATAAAGGAGAGCCACACATGGGAATATAGTGAGCACTTACCTCTGCAAAATTCTCAGTGACCTTAAGATGATGACTACAAGATTAGATGACACTGTTACCTTTTTCTGCGAATTTGTGGATGGCCTCACAAGCCTTTGCCAGCACCTCTTCTTCAGGAGAGCTAAGCATAAGAACCGCAGTCGCTGCTGTTTTGCTCTCGATGGGTAAAGGGTCGAACTGAAAGAATAAGCGTTATTCAATAAAAGTTGTTCATTCAAGTTATTAAAAGGTTGTAAAATATTCCAGGAAAGCCCTATAAAATCACACGAACCACATCTTTCGAGAATGGCTCTGCCTCTTTTTTGACTTTTTTCCCCATCTCAAATACTTCACACAGGCCTGCAAAAAAGAATACAGAGCCCCTTTCAACAAGATAACTAATATCAATAAACATCTTAATAAATTATTTCTACAACATTCAATAATAAGCAACTTATACAAAACATAAAAAATACCAGCGACGCTGAAAGCTGCGTGTGTTTGTGTTTCTGTTTAGCTTGCTGCTGTTGCTAGGTGACAGATGTAACTTACCCTTTCACCTGTAGGTGGGGCAAGAATCACTCCCAAACATATTGGGTCATTTATTTATTTATTTGTTTAAAATATGTCGTTCATGAACCGTTAGGTGGCTCTGACGTAATAATTTTTAAATTACACAAAATAAGTCAATAAATTATCAGAAGAACACCTGAAAAATCCTAAAATAACAGAAGCTTATTTTAAGGTGTCCTTGTTACACGTTACATGTACTTACTATTATAATAACAATAAAACATGCAAGTAACCCTAAGCCACACCCTAACCCTAACCATATAGAAAGCACATGTATTAATTAATATTACTCAACACTTAAATGTATAATTATGCTGTAACAAGGACACCTTTAAATAAAGTGTAGCACAGCATTTTAGTATCTTACTAGTAACACAAACAGCAGTAGCCCAGTACAATAAATGTCATCCCCATAAAACATGAAATAACCACTGAAACGTGAATTAGGCTATGTGATCAGTCAAAGTAGTAACTGGCTAGTCATGCTAACAACATGCTAATCATCTATCTATCTATCATCTGACTTTATAATCTATTTGTAACTCTTTCAGACTGAAAACATCAAACTTAAACTTTTAAAACTTTTTAAACAAACTGTTTTAACTTAACTTTTTCAAACTTCCAGCTCTGGCTTTCTCAAGCCAACTTAAAATCTAGTTATATTTAATACATTTCTATTGAAT
>JAUMHE010000082.1:8044108-8057626 GCA_032359235.1 Enteromius mattozi
TCTATTCACCTATCTATCTATCTATCTATTCACCTATCTATCTATCTATCTATTCACCTATCTATCTATCTATCTATCTATCTATTCACCTGTCTATCTATCTATCTATTCACCTGTCTATCTATCTATCCATCCATCCATCCATCTATCTATTCACCTATCTATCTATCTATCTATCTATCTATCTATTCACCTGTCTATCTATCTGTCTATCTATCTATCTATCTATCTATTCACCTGTCTATCTATCTGTCTATCTATCTATCTATCTATCTATCTATCTATTCACCTGTCTATCTATCTGTCTATCTATCTATCTATCTATCTATCTATTCACCTATAATGCTTTTAACATTTGTGCCAAATAACATTTCCCTCTGAATCAAGATCGACCTCAATAAAAATAAATATTTGAGTTATAAATCAAAGCGTGTGTGTGTGTGCGCGCGCGCGCGTGCGTGTGTGTGTGTGTGTGTGTGTGTGTACATGCGTGTGTGTAGCTGTCAGTCCGTCAGTCTGGTATAGCAGTGCGGATGAGCAGGATACGGCAACTTCAAGCAATACAGCTGACAAAATTCACGCCGAATTCAGACTCGGACACGTTCCGCGCTCGGAATACTGGCTGCGCCTAAAAACAAACACCTTTTCGGGGCAGACAAACGACAAAGAAAGAAAGTGGGAGTGGGATTTAGCTTGAGACATATCTGAAGGGTTGTTGGCTTAGCCTGACTGGGGTGAGTTAGCATGCTAACGGAGCAGCGCCGCGGTGGATGTCTCTCCATCCGCTCTTATTTCTTTAAATTAAACTGACGTCGCTCAGATTGAATTTTGTTCTTCATTTTCAGAGATATCGGTCAGTATTTGGTTTGTTTTTTCAGTAAGCGAAGTGTTAGAAAAGCTCCCGAGAGGAGACTGGCTTGGCAGGCTAGCTAGTTAGCGAGTAAGGAGGGCTTACTAATGAAGTCTTAAGGAGCTTTTGCAGTTTACGGACGAGAACTTAGAAAATAATACGGCTTTTTGCTGTGAACTTTAATGCTATATGTAACAACAGACTGTTTTAGCACATTTGGCGAAATATTTATCTGTCTGGCGAGCTAATAGTTGAGTTGGTACAGCTAGCTGGCTGCGGTTAGCTAACTGAACGTTATGCCAAATTATATTTTACTAAGAGACAGTTAGGACCCCACTAGCTTAATTAAAACACTTGTCACTGTGTGATAGTTAATTTATTGTTATACAACAAACAATGGCCTCGGCTGGTAACACTGTCTCATCGTTTGCGAGCAAAACAAAAACGAAGAAGAAACACTTCGTGGCTCAAAAAGTGAAGCTGTTTCGTGCCAGCGACCCTCTCCTCAGTGTCCTCATGTGGGGAATAAACCATTCGGTGAGTCAAAAACCTGCTTTTTTTTCATTGTTTGTGTCCGTTATTGATCAGAGCATTAGAGTTAACGAGAAAAAAGAAGTTCAGCATGTCTCGCAACCGACAATTGGCACCATCTGTTGGGTATATGCACTTCATGACCATCAGAGGTCTGCTTTGATTTTCACTTGCCTAACCTTCAGTTTAATGGACAACATTCTGTTTTGCTCCTTCAGACACTTGCAGTTGCATATTAATACGTTCCTTATAGCATGAGAACAAAACCTGTCAATGTTTATATAAAGAATTGTTCACTTAAGGTTATTGTGCCTGTCAGAAAACTTTTGCAAACATGATCATATTAATGGAAATTAGTCTAAAACCTTAATTTGAGACTTACACAGTATAGAATCTTATGGGCAAGCCTCTGTCATTTTTTTGTGCATGCAAAGAGGTTGCAAAATAATATCTGTATGAGTAGTAGAGCTGTGGGTGACTAATCATTTCCTGTTGGAAGTTTTGGTTGCGATGATAAGCTTAGAGGTTTGCTGAAGCAAGACTCATCTCAGCTGACTACTAAATGTTATTGCTTGCACCATCGTCTGTCTTTGGAGAGGAAAGCCTTGCTGATGGGTTTCTCTTATAGGCCTATGCATGGTTTCAGTTGGGAGTGGTTCATGTACTTGTGGGTCTGTTTGACTTATTTTTGAGATGAAGAATTGGAGTGTTTGCCGTATAGATAACAAAATCATTCAGATTTAGATGCATTTATGTGTGTTTCTTTGGTTGTCTGTTTATGTTTGGCGTGACAGTCTTCACATCCAGCTGTTTGTTAGAGGTTTTTCTATAATGAACTTTCACAGACCAAACATACAGCATTCCTTTAGCGTTCTACATGAAAGTGTCTTAAAATGTCATTCTTTTAACGTCTTTTAATGAGTTGCAGCTTGTTTTCTGTTTCTTCTTTTTTTCTACACTGTCTGGTGACATTTTCCAAATGGTAGCAGTGTTTAGTTGTCTGAGACATTTTAAAGTTTTGTTATTTTCCAGTCACACATACCATCCGCAAGTGTCATTTTTCTGATTTATTTGTATATTTACAGTGGATAAATGTAGCCTACATGGATGGTTGACATTTAAGAAAATGTTCCAGTAGAAAAGGCATGAAAATAATGTAGCTATTTGTATTGTACTCATGGCCTTTTGTGAAAGCACATCCTCATTTTCTTTTGTCAAAGATAATTTTAAAAACACATGAAAAGATATTCAAAAATGCACGTGCATATGTGTTTATGTGAAAATGAATACTGATATTAGTTATTATTTCTTTATTTATAATGGCTAATATTAAATATTTAATTGTGTATGCTTTTTCCATATTTTTGTCTTTGTCTAACCTAGTTTGCATCAACAAAATATGCATTTTATTTTTTACAGGATTTATTTTTATTATTATTATTTAAATAATTGTACTTTTAAAAAAACCCAAAAAGTGTAATATAATTTTAAAGTAACTATTGGCTATTATTTGTTATGTCCAGAATTATAATGTTGTTTCTTGTCACAATGTAACAGAGGTACCAAAATATATTTTTTCTGTTTGGTGACATACATTTGTGTGAAACTGGTTTAAAAAACAAACAAACAAACAAACGAAAAAGTAAGACAAACAGATCTGAATATTTCACTTTAAAACTGTGTTATCACATTGTAATAAACCCTCATGTTGTGTTTTGGTCTTTTTTCTGGTCATATAATTTTTACCCAACTAAGCTCAAATTAGTGAGGCTTACAACCAATCAGTTACCAAAAAAGAAATACAAAAAATGTGCTGATGGAAAGAAAACGAGAGATTTACAAGCAGTTTTTAAAAATGGTAAAGGACTTCTAGCACAGTAGAAGTAATATATAAATAAATAAAAATTAAAGAATAAATTAAATGCATGCATAAATTAATCATTCAAAAGATGCATTCTGATTTTTTTTATTTTTATTTTATGCCAACTTTAATGTTGTTTTACATTAAAATATTAAATCACAGTCATTTGTTAGATTGTTTTGCATGCTATAAACATCAACAGAGAGCTTTGGTGCTTTGTGCCATGGGTCAGAGCGGAGGTCAGGTCTTGGTCTTGCAGGGCTGGAATGGAATTGGAGAGAGGGGGAGGCCAAAAAGCACAAGAGAGAAGCAGAGAACAGATCCCTCCTTATCTGTGACAGCCCCATCAGTTAAATACATTGACTGCCGTGTACTGGAAACAAGCAGCACTACTACTTTCTGTAGACTGCGAGTGGTTATTTAGTGTTGGATATTTTAGATATCAAGCAACTCTGAGAGCATGTGGTCAAGAAAGTTGAGGGTGGAGTAGTTGGTGCAGCTCTCTGTGGTGCTTCCACTGCTAATGAATCATGCATGCAGCTGCAGGCCCTCACTGAGCTCAGACTACTAAACAGAAAAGCAGCAGCTCTTGACCACTAAGGACCACGGTGCTTGAATTTGATTAGCAAACCAGTGAATGGGGAAAATAATGTAACCTTATTCTGTCTCATATCAAGGAGCATCTCAGCTTTTGTGCTCTCAAGCTGTCGGTTTTTGTGCGTCTACTAAAGACTAATTTGTATATGCATTGAAATTGATATGAGAATTAATGCTAATAAGGCGGATATTCGTTTAGATGATTATGAAACCAAACACTGTAGGAAGTGGTAGTTTTAGTCACTCATGGCTGTTCCTCTGCCCGCCCCTTTCTGCTTACTCCGTACAGGTCTTTACTCTCTCATAATCTCTTTATCTCTTACTTTTCTCTTTGTTAAGCCCTCCATGCTTCCCAGACTCTCCCGCCCTGACCAAGAGTTTCTCTGTCTGTGTCTGGATTGCATAAGGAGTTTCTAAAAATACGCAAGATACAGCAGCCGATCTGTGGCACTGGGAAAATAGACACACTATTTTATTTTTAAACCGCCTAAGGCAAATGCTGATGATCTTCAAAGTCTTTAAAGCTCAATCAGTACGCTTTGATTAGCAGTACATCTGTAGATCATTTTCACATGCTCTTCTCAGTAAAATGCATTTCTGCTGAAGTGCATGTGGGTTGCTATTTGCCATTTACTTTGTCGTAGGCGTATAAGGTTCAACAAAAAGAAATTTGCTAATCACCACGCCACTTCTTATCTGTGTAGCCATTTCAGTCTGTACCGTGAGGAAAGATAAATCAAAACTAACGGCATTGATAGTCAGTCAGTTCATTCATAGGCACTTCATTCTCTTCTTTATTTGCAAGGCTTTCCCAATGACGTCTACACAAATTCTGCATGCCAGCAAGTTTGTTATTCATATGAGGGCAGTACAGGTGAATGACCTGAGTAACGGATTTACCTCAACCTTGAGTAGACAACATGTGCCTTTTAATCACACACATGCTGTCTTTAAAACAAGCTTATAGATTGCGAGTGACGGCTGTGTCTAAATGCTTCAACAATCTCTGTATTTTTAATACAATTATTCTTGTTTCTGTTGCTATGCATTTGCTGACCAACATAGCAAGACATTTTTAAATGCTGTCATTAATGTCGCAGCTCAGTATCAGCATTTGCAGCTGATAACCTATTTTTTTTTAGAGTGTAAATGAAATGGCTTTAATGCATGTGGGCAAACTATGAATAGCCTCATGTGTGACCTTAAGGGCGTTTTCTTTAGCCTTCCTCAAGTATTTGAATGAGAATTTGGTTAGATAAATTCCTTCCTGATTTCCACAACACTTTTTCTTTGTGTTAAAGCCTAAAGGTTTTCGAAATGAAGTCTGCTGACACTGATAATGTGTTGAAGCATTAGTTTTTCTGTCGTCGTTTACTTTTGTGTTCTGAAACTTTCTTCTGTTGAACGCAAAAAAAATGTCCATATGAAAGTCAGTTAGGTTTAGATTTGCTTTGGGCCCCACTGACTTTCATTATATGCACAAAAATGTTAAAACAATATTCAAAATTTATTTTTTGTGTTCTACAGAAGATAGAAAGTCAGGTTTGTACTGACATGAGGGTGAGAAAATAATGACACTTTGTTCATTTTTGAGTGAATCTCTTTAAGGTAAATCTACAAATTAACGCTCTTCTGTTTAATTTGTCAGAATATAATCTGACAGATCTGTGTTAGATCTTACTGTCGCTTCTGTTTTTCGACTCCTAGGCACATATACATGTAATAAATGAAGGCATTGTTGATGTCGAGTATGAAATACCGAACACCCCACTAGGACCGCTAGATATGACTCCGCTGCTTAGAAACAAAGAGCTTTATAAACATCTGGTAGGAGGATGAGCATTCTCTGAACTAGGCTTCCTGCACTGATGGAGTGCAAGCTTGTCAGCTCTGTAGCGGAAAACCTGACTTCGCTACCATGGAGACAAACAGGAAGTGGTAGTGTGAAACTTGGCCGATGAGATGGGTGCACAGAGATAAGTGCTTAGTTCTCAAACAAATGAAACCGTCACTGCAGACTTGTTAAAACACCTATAACATGGCCTTGGTGCAGTGGGGAGGCTATAGCAGTGGCTTTTGGAAGTTATTTGTATTTATATAAGTATGAGGGAACTAGCCGAGGAGATCCTGTGCAGCTGCCCCTGGCTTTGTTGAAAATGTTAGGCCACTATCCCTGGATCCTTAAAGGATTTAGCATGTAGGTGGAAACTGGGACAGTGGAGTATGTTGTCTACTCCAGTTTCTCACAGTTTCTAATCTTGTGCAGTGCATCGTCTCTAAAACTGCTCACGCTCCATCACCGGCTGACTGAGTAGAATTTATTGGATCAAATTTACCAGCTTTAATGGCTAGCTGTTTTTTTTTCTTTTTTTTTTTTTGGAAGACACATTTGTTTTAAATCAGTACAAGCACTTATTCATGTTTTTCAAGTATATTTACTTTAATTAATTTATAAAAATGGACATTTTATTGTTCAGGGATTGTTCTTTTTTTTTCACCCTCATGTCGTTACAAATCTGTATGACTTTCTTTCTTTTCTTTCTCTCTCTTATATTTGATAACCAAGCAGACTCGGTTAACATTGATTTCCATTGATAGTTTCCCCTGGCGGGCGAAACTAATCTTTGCTCCACTGACCGCCAGTCATTTCTACGCAATTTGCATTATGTAGTAATATAGTAAAACGCAGACATTAAAAGGTGAAATTCAGTAAACACCTTATTGTAGGTGTATATATTTTTTTTACATGTAAGCAGATGGAGCCAGAATATAAACGCAACATGCACAGTTTAACATTAGGTGCTTTCCCATAGAAAACCGTTATAAGGAAAACACTGAACCATTAAGCGGATTGCATTCATATTCCGGCCTCATCTGCTTTCTTATGTAAACTACGCATCTTCAATACATTGATTACTGAATTTGATATTAATATATAAATGTTTTTAATATATTAGGGCACTTTAAGTGTTTCTAAAACATTTTTTAATGCTGTTTAATGATTAAAATATTGCCGCGGGTGCTTAATATAGATTGCAAATGGCCAGAAATTTTGTTCACATACCCTTGTTTTATTGTTTTGAGAGGTGATATATAAATATATAAATAAATATTTGCAGCTGTGAAACAGATTGACAGGTTTTTGCTGCAGTTCTATGGATGTTTTGCCCTCCAGGTCATCGAACTGGTCACGTGATCGAAAACTATCAATTGTATGGTCAAAAAACACACATTCACACACACAGACATTCAAAATGTCTTACTTTGTTTTCATTTTCAGTTTCAGTTTTGCATATTTATGTTTTATTTAATTTCTGGTTTATTTCAATTAATTGAAATTATGTTTTTAATGTTACATATTAACTATAACACTCGCTGTTGGTGAATCACAGTGAAAGAAATGGGGAAATTCCATTTATTAACTAAATACTTTCACGGAATTAGTTAGCCTAATTGAAATAATGAAATTATGAAATATAAAAAAAAATATCTTTGATAGTAGAAAGAAAATCAGAGAAGTTTACTATGGGTCATTCAGTCTCCCAGAAATGATTTATTGGCTGCATTTAGCCACTTTCAGTGTCATTTTTGCCTTTAGCCCTTGTTATTCATGGACCAAGGTGTCAGATATATTTTGTTTAATAAAATAAGGAACCTACATAGTTCCCTATTTGTCCACGTGGTACTGAGTCCTTAAAAGGCGGAGGTTTGGTCTCCAAAATAGGCTGTAGCTAGCTACTGAGAGGGCCCCTTGCCGTAGCTGATGGGGGGGGGGGTCACAGGGAGCAGTTTCCCTCTGTGCTCGCTGTTGCTCCACCATTGCCAGTATAGGCTTTAGTCCTCTAGAAACCACAGCTCATACCTCATCCTGCTCACACATGTTTCTGCAAGCGTCTGTTGCCTCTTAACCCCTCACATTACCGTTTAGCTTTAATTGCATTTCAAATAAACACCGCATTAATCCCATCCTGCAGGGGAAAAAAAAACAGTGGATTTACTGTGTCACTATGCCACAGTATTTTACATGTTATTTAGAACATAAAGGTGATGAGATGGAGATTTTTGTCCCCTTTTGGTTTGTGGGTGATTTAGTGTTATGTTCTTGTGGCTTGTATGTCATCTGCAGCAGTGCTCTGCCTGTAGCTCTGTTGATCTTTGATAAATAGTGTGTACAACTGCCTGACAGAGGCCCAAAGAGCAGTTATGTTTCTTCTGGTCAGACAGCTTATTTATTTAAAAAAAGGAAGAACGGTTTGTGTCAGCAAAATCTAGAGAAAAACTAGTTTCAGTTTTAGTGATGAGTGGGCATAAACTTTCATGAAATTTGCTTCCGATATACATAGCGCTGGCTTCCTCATGTGTCATTTAATTTCCTTGAACAGTATGAAAAAAAGATTAATCATATTTACAGTCCAAGCATAACATTTTTGTTGAAATCTACCTGATATCAAAGCCATGCCAGATTGGCTTACTTGGTGTTACAAATAAAAATTCATTCTTCATACTTCATGCTCAACATATTCTAATTTTCTGACCACCGTGTGAAAGATGAGAACTCACTAAGCAGTAACCACAGCATACATTACAACCTCCTTACACTTGCTCGTGTCAGGAGCGAGGTGTTTTAAAGGGTTTCAAGTGACCTTGTTTAAAATGCCTGACTTCCTTTCACAAGTTGCATTCTCGTAAAGAGCTTCAGTAACCCAAAGTTCACTCGGTTTGGCCCACAGGCTCTCACTGAGCAGAAGAGGACTCCATTGACGTCTGTTTTGACAGAAATGATGAGTAAAACTCATTGGAATAAATAGTTCACCTGAAAATAAAAAGAACGACGTGACGTTGTGTAATTAATGACAGAAATGTAATTTTAGGGTAGAACTGTCCCTAATGTTGCATGTGACGCTTTACAGGGCTGATTTAAAGGTATAATTTTTTTGCAAATGTACTCTCTTTTAAGCCATCCATTAGTTCATATGTTAATCTGTAGTGCTGAGTAAACTCATCAACATCATCAAACTCATCAAACATCAGCAAATTTAAATTTTGGGGTCAACTGTTAGAAAATTAGTAATTTATAAATAATCCATCTATATTGTGTATTTAATTTTTCATGGTATTTTCCCATATTTTTATTTAGAATACCTTTGGCCCCATCTAATACTCACTTAAAGTTAAAGTGCCCCTGTTATGGATTTTTGAAAATAATCTTTCATGCAGTTTGTAACACAGCTTTAAGTAAATGAAAACATCCTGCAAAGTTTTAAATCTAAAAGTGCACCATGTATAAAGTTTTTGTCTTGATTCCCAAGACCTTTTGTCTTAATGTCAGTATTAAACATTAGCATATTGCCTGCTCAATTGTTGGTATTTTCAACTTGGTCTGAATGAAAATGCAAATTCATTCTTTGCCACTAGGTGCTGCTTTTGGAGCGGTAAAATAGCGGAAAGCATTTTTAACCTTTCATGCATGTCAACCTGTTGTTGGGGACTCCCATAACCAAAATATGAACCTTTCATCACACATAAAAATGAATAATTCAAGGAAACATTGTTAGATAATATATTTAACAAATGGATCCATTATTCATATTTTTTTGTATCGTGCTGTGGTGCCTATATTCAGTTGTATAATTGAAAACAATTGACTTTTATTTACCTTATCTTTTATTTTATTATTTAACATCATTAAACATCAACATCAACCATTTGTGATTTGACCATGAAACCATTAAATAATCTAAAAGCATCAATCATGAATTTTACTTAATACATTGTGTAACACAATGTAGGTTGAATTAAGTGTACTTTACTGAAAGATAGATCTTAAATGGCAGATTTTAATATGTTAGAACAAGCTAATTATACACAAGGGAAGTTAAAAAACTGACTCAGATTTCGCAGATGTCACGTAATAAAGAGGTTGTCATGCAGAACAATTGAGACATAATCACATTTCTGACATTCTGCCTCCTATACAGTAGGTAGCACTGCTTACTCACAGTGCACTGGGCTCTGAGACAGCCTTCAATCCAGAAGCCTGGCGTTTGACCAGCCAATAGGAAAGTCTCTAGAGACCTCAGTGCTCTCCATTCTCCAAGAGGTCACATCGCAGTGGGTCGATGCAATATCTCCTCCATGTCTTAGGAAGACAACCTGTCTCCAGCTTCCAGCTGGTGTGACTGACAGGCAGGGAGTCCCTAAATGTAACATATTTGACCTTTGACTGCTTACAATATTACTGTGTGTTTTCAGTGGAAAAGAAGCAATTTACTGAAATTTTTTCCTTGATTAAATGCGGTATTTTTTACTGATTAGATAAAATATGTAAGATCCCAAATAGCTGTTGTCTTCTGTGAATGGCAGATGATATCACAATTTGGTTGAACAATTTTTCATGTTCCATTTTTTTAATGGATTTATTTAAATGTATTAATTTACAAAAATTATAAAAATGTACATATTATTTACAGGAATGCTCAATATATTAGTATTCCAGTTATTAACCAACATGAATGATACTGTACATGTTCGTACTGTACATTATTATTTTGTAATGCTCGTATTTCTTTGTATCATTTAAAGAGATTATCAATTTTTTGGTACATCTTTACCACTATCTAATGCTCACCTAAAATTCATCTTCAGTAATTTAATAATACTGTCAGATTTAATCTGTGGCAAATCATATCCTTTGTTGTTACTGTAAATTATAATATTGTGATGACTAAATTCACTTTACAATGATTGACTTTAGTTTTAGTGTTTTATTTTTAATTTATTTAGAGAAAATAGCATAAAATTCTGATACCCACCACCACAGCCACAATTTTCATTTCAATGAATCCTTATTTATTTGTGCTTTTCATACACTTTATATATTAATTATTTACTGCTTTGCAGATTGTCTGTTGCTGCAGAGTGTCAAACATAAAATCTTTGATCTCCCATGGTGCTTCATGCCTGCTTGATTGCTTATAATTATCCTGGTGCATGCACATCCTCAAACAAACAAATATTTCACAGTAATTAAGGCCTTCAGCAGTCCTCTTGAGTTTAGTTAGCGCTATTGTTATTTATTTATTTCTTAATAGAGGGAAAGAACCTATGAGTCACCAGATCTCTTTGTTGGAATGAAAACTGTCCGTAGCAGTTTTAAATTCCCACTTCTCTTCAGTACAGCAGTAATTTCCGTTATTACGGTTTTATTACAAAAATGCTGTAGTGTTGTTTTCACAAGAGCAAACTGTGCAAAGCAGGAACTGATGACTGTTGAATGTAGCACATTGTTTCAGACCCTGACCGGGGCAAAGCAGAGCATTGTGCCGCAGAGATATCGCTCTCTGATGAGCAGAATACATCACTCACACTGATGGCTTTCTGTGCCCAGCACATCTCAGCACCTCCTGTTTGTGTGCTTTAATTGGTTCAGTGTCACATAAATAATTATGTCAAAAATGTGTGGTTGGTATAGCTGTTAAAGGGATAGTTCACCCAAAAGTAACAATTTTATGTTTATTTGTTTACCCCCAGAGCATAAAAGATGAAGGTGATTTTGTTTCTTCAGTAGAACACAAACAAAGACTTTTAACTCGAACCGTTGCAGTCTGTCAGTCATACAATGTAAGTCAATGGGCGCACAATCTTTGAGAGTAAAAAAAAAAACATGCCTCGACAAATTAAAATGAAACTCTGCGGCCCATGACAATACATTGTGAGTGTGCACGCCGAAGTGTAAAAACATGCAAAAAAAAATGCCTCTGCCTGGTTTTATTGGTTTGACATGTCGCGTTCAAAACTTGCCGACCAATGAAATTGCTGCTTTTGTTCACATGTCTGGAGCTACTGAAGTACTTGGTGGCACTCAAGCACAAAACGGTCTTGCCGAGCACACGAAAGAAAGTAGATGAAGAAGACGCACCTCGGCAAGATGAACACAGAGCTTCTGGTGTTGTTGGTTTCTGAAAATAAAGGGCTGTATGACAAACGCGACGGCGACTACAAAAATCACAATAAGAGGGTGAATTATCCATGTTTTTTTGTTTTGGCCAGAAGCGTGTGAAAGGTTTTGACAAGCGTGTCTTCTGGCTCCCTTCTTCTTCTGTGCGACAAGGCGAGTGTCAGAAGCATAAAAAGTTGCGTAGCGCAGTCTTGTGTACCGGGGTATTTCTGTTTTTCGTTAAGCATAGTTCGCAAAGAGTATAGAAGCCCAAGGTCCTCTATACTCTTTGTAGTTGGCTTATCGTCAGTGAAAATCGTGTGGGTATGAACAGCGAAAAACGCTGACTATATTCACGTGCAATATTTGTCCCGGTGTGTACAGGCCTTAAGGCATGAAACAATCGGTTTGTGCAAGAAACTGAACAGTATGTATTTAATTTTTTACCTCTGATACACCACAGTGTTCAACTCATTCACAACATCCAGTGCATGACACACAACGCTTGCTATATATATATATATGTGTGTGTGTGTGTACAGGGCTTGACATTAACTTTTTTGCTCACCTGCCACTGTGGTTAGTGGTTTTCTAAATTTACTAGCCACTTAGCATTTTCACTGGCCTCAATTTTGTTATAGGGAAATTACATTTTATATGACTTAATACTGCATGTAAATATATCCAAGTCATTTGACCTATTTAAAGGGCATTTCCCCTAACAGTATTAAATGCATGCATAATCTTTCATAACAAATTCTTACATTTTATTAATAATTTCACTTAATATAATAAGATAATGTTACCAATCATATTACCAATGTTACCTGTTACCAATCATATGAAATCATCATCTACAAAATCGATCATTTCACTGCAAAAGAAACAGAGGTGACTGGAGCAGCACTGCATTTATGACAGTTCAATGTAGCTGAAATATAGCATGAATGCATTTACACTTGCGTGAAAATTTATAACAGTATAATGTTGTGGGTTCAGTGTTTTAATATACATATAGCTTACATATGTATGTAAATATGAAATGTTGGGTAAAAAGAGACTATGAAAGTAAACTGCCAGTAGGTGGCAGCATGTGACTATTTTAATTAATGAGTCATTGAAGCCTTCAGATGGCTGATTTATTCAAGAATGAAGCAAATGCCTGTCCTTATAAATGGACCACTGAAACATTGACTCAAATTATTGAAAATTCAAAAACACGAATCATTCATTAACATCACACAGCTGCTCTGTGTGCTGCATATGCGCGACTGTTACATTTTTTTACATTTTTTTATTTTTCTTCTGTGTGCAGTTGCGTTCATTTGTTTTGATTTCTCCACAAGATTCTCACATAGACAAGTTGGGTGAGCCTCATTGGCATTACCTTGTTGTTACTCGTTATCTTATTAATCGCTGTGCTCATGGACTGAATCTCATAAAATCAGAACCATTTTCATCGAATTGTCAGTGCATTTAGATGTTTTAATCAGATTAGTTGTCCGGCTGGGCAAGTCACATTTTCTTCTTTTACTTGTCCCTTCAAAAAATCTCTCAGTTAATGTCGAGTTCAATTACTATATAAAATTTAACCCACCAGAGTGGTTAGTGGGAGTGACTGTGTTAAAGTGCCCCTATGATGCCATTTTCAAGGTGGCTAATATCATTTTATGAGTCTCTTAAAACAGGTTTACATGTATGCAAGGTCAAAAAACACTTTAGTTTTCTCCAAAAATAGATTTA
>JAUMHE010000082.1:8061096-8107963 GCA_032359235.1 Enteromius mattozi
CGATATTAATCCAGTATTTATACGATTTGGCCAATTATATTTTCAAGGACAGGAGACGAGCATAACTCGTCTGATCTCGGGATGACACGCAATCACTCACAGCAGGCGTGATGACGCTGGATGTCACATGCGGTTTTGTGCAGGCAGAGGCCAGATGTGCTTGTTACGCCGTTTTCACACCGCACGCATCAGTCCGGGTGTATTTCACGTCCGCGCGGCTTTTGAAGTATACTTAATCGCGGATGAGTGCGGACGGAAGCAGCGTGGAAGCGTGCGTATGCAGAGCAGGAGCAGCGCGCACCGACTGTGCTTTTAGGGGCCGTTCACATGTGGCGTCTTTTGTGCGCTCAAGTCCATTATTTCAAATGTAGATGCGCATTTTGCATGCTCACAATGGAAGCGACGCTTCATACATATATATATATATTTACATAGATTTGTTAGAAACTGTTTCTATGAGCCACGATACAAGGATCTATGTGAACATCTATGTATATGTATGTGCCA
The DNA here is from genome assembly GCA_032359235.1 of Enteromius mattozi. NCBI lineage: Eukaryota > Metazoa > Chordata > Actinopteri > Cypriniformes > Cyprinidae > Enteromius > Enteromius mattozi. The sequence goes on from JAUMHE010000082.1 coordinate 8,061,604, forward strand.
GAGTGCATTACGCAAATCTTTGTGTTCTGCTGAAGTCACCTACATCTTGAATGCCCTGGGGGGTAAACAGATAAACATCAAATTCTCATTTTTCTGTGAACTATTCTTTTAACCAGTATTGGTAGTTCTGATCGGTAGCAATTTCAAGTTTTGGAATTATGTTGCTTATTAAAAGCCTGACAGGCTGTTGAGTCTTGTATGTGGATTTTGAGTAAATATTATTTCAAATAATTAAATTAGGGTATCAATTTTTAACATATTTCTACATTTCATTTGCTATTTTTAAATTGTTTTAAATGCATATATTTATATACGCCACCTTGCTCTCAAGATATTGGTGTTGGTCACACGTTCCCATGCCCATATCGGGTGACCACTACATTTGACTCCCATTTAAAGACCCGAACCCTGACCAAGTAACCAGTAACTGAATCTCTCTCCTCTTTCTCTCTCTCCTTCTCTCTAGATAAACGAGTTGAGCCATGTTCAGATCCCCATCATGCTTATGCCTGATGACTTCAAAGCCTACTCGAAGATTAAGGTGGACAACCACCTTTTCAACAAGTGAGTGCTTATATTTTAATCTTTTAATCATATTAGAGTGCTGAATCTTATGAAACCTGACAAGAACATGTCTGAAGCATATTTTGTAAAAAAAACAGTTCAACTTATACAAGTTAAAATGTTGGTAGATCAATAGCATTTCATTTAAATCAAGTTAAGACTTTGCAAAAAAGTATGGTAAATGTGTAACTGACACACTTTTCTTTGTTACATTCAAGAGTTTAACTTTTCTTTTTTTCTTCTTTGAATTTCAGAGAGAATATGCCAAGCCATTTTAAGTTTAAAGAGTATTGCCCTCTTGTTTTCCGTAATCTGAGAGAGCGGTTCAGCATCGATGACCAGGACTTCCAGGTAGGCTTTGTGAAAGAGAGAAATGATCCAAGGTCTCACATTCAGTGTGTGTTAAAACCACAGCATATTACTGCAGTTGAAGCACACAAAACACCAGTGTACTCACTACTAAACAATGCAAAATAGATTCCAGTCTCTGTGAGAAAAGCCCATGATTACCAAGAGGTAATTTTGTCATTAACCACTCAATTTGCTGTCGTAATGAAGACCATTATTCCCCATAATAACACAGTAATGTCGGAGCTGTCCTTGCATCCTTCAGCCTCCCACGTACAAGCGTTCTTAATTCCCCCTCATATTCCTTTCCTTATATCCCTTTCATAGAAGAAAATACCTTTTTTTTAGCAAGAATAGTCGCAATCAGTGCGCGTTAGATGGAAGGGCTTTTCTCAACATTTCTTATTTTGGTTAATGAGGAAGATATGCCTTCCCTCTTCACTGTAATCAGGAAGAGCTCAGGGTCTTGGTTAGAGCTCCCTGTCTGCTTATGTGGGTTTAAAAGGCATTGCGATGACTGTAAACCTTATACATGTGCAAAAACATCAGCTTCCCAGAATGTGCTGCTTATTTTATGGTCTTGATTAGAGATGTTCAGTATGAGCTGTGTACTGTTGTCTAGGCTTCCCATGTTATACATCAGAGAAGAATGAAACCTTCATTGCAAGAGAAGCTTTGTTCTCAAATTTAGAAGTGTGAAAAAAATTGGTATCTTTAAAATAGACTAGTCAGTGTTAAGGAAGCCCTATATCTGGGGGCTGGTGCTCACTTGTAGGCCTCAGAAAACTTCCAAGGAAGCCTCAAGCTGTCTTCAAACTAACATTGAAGAGCAACACTTGCTTTCTGGAAGTAGAAATTCATTTTCTCCGTAGGCAAATTGATTTTGTTTTTGGTTTTTTTTTATAAAACTTTAAAGATGTTGTTGTGAGCTCTGAAATTATGAATCAGCATCATATGCTTTTGAAACATCTTTGAAACAACTCATTTTTAAAATGATCATGTTGACTATTGAAGTCTAGGCATTTTTAATTTGATTTTGTCATTTAGAAAGATTTGTAGTTCTTTCTCTCACTAAAGACTAAAAGAGTCTGATTTTTAAATTATTTTCTAAATTATTTTTTGATTGACCGATGTCTCGTCCAGTCAGCGGTGAGTGGCGCTGTCTCAAACTATACCTACCTCTTCCAGTTTATCTTTATTTTCGTTGTGTTTCCTGACTTGTTATTTTGTTCTCGGATTTGTCGTTGTGTTCCTGACTTGTTATGATGTTTTCTGAATTGTTGTAGTGTTTTCAGAATTGCTCTTTTGTTTTTTAGATTTGCATTTGCGTTTGTAATTTGTTATTTTGTTTTCAGAATTGTGATTTGTTTTGCACCTCTCGGCCACCGTATTCATGGCTCACAATGCTTTAACAAAAAAACTTTTTAGTAAATCTCTCTGGGGACAATGAATGGAAAAAAATGCCTCCGAAACCAATACCGGAATTTCCCCCCTTAACAATTGTTGCTTGAAAAATGTGACCCAGGACAACAAAACCAAGCGTAAGGGTCAATTTATTTATTTTTTTTAATTTAGATTTATACATCATCTAAAAGCTGGATAAATAAGCTTTCCATTGGTGTATGATTTGTTAGGACAATATTTGGCTGAGATACAACCTTTTAAAAATCTAAAAATTGAGAAAGTCTCCTTTTAAAGTTGTCCAAATTAAGTTCTTATCAATGCATATTACTAGGGCTGCCCTCATCTAAAGATTTTTCTGGTTGACTACTAGTCATTCATCTTAATCATTAGGCGACTAATCGCACATTAATGTGCCTTTAATTGCCTACATAGCCTATAAACACTCAAGGACACGCATAAAGCTTACCACAGCACACCAGCAGAAGAAATGATAATGAATTTCAGGGACAAACAGTAGGCTGCATTAACATTTTAGTAATTTTTGATAAACTAGTGCTTTATTTTTGTTTTGTTTTGGGTGGTTTTTTCGGTTTAAGAGATGAAAATATAGGGGATGTGCCTGTGTGAATTGGTTTATTTGAAAGTATACATTTCACCCTCTATAGATATGTTTTTAAAATCTGTATGGCAATATTGAATATTAATGGATATTTTCTTTTTCTTTTTTCGCTGCGACTCACTGACTACTAACATTTTGGTCAGCCAGGCCTCTTCTGGTCAACTAACAGTTAGTTGACTATTTGGGGGCAGCCCTACATATTACTAATCAAAAATTAAGTTTTGATATATTTACGGTTGGAAATTTACAAAATATCTTCATGCAACACGATCTTTACTTAATATCCTAATGATTTTTGGCATAAAAGAAAAAAGGATAATTTTGACCCATACAATGCATTGTTGGCTATTGCTACAAATACAGTAGTCAACATATGAAGTAGATCAAAAAAGTTAAATGTAAATTGTAAATTAATAAAATCCATGAGCAGTTTTATAGTAAACCTGCATTTTCCTAGTCATGCCATGCTCTAAAATATTTTCTGTAATTTCATAGAAACTGAAAGATAATTTTTAAATGGTTACCCTTGATCCTGTAATTACTTCTAAGAGTCATCATGGGGCCTTTGAATATGATTGTGGACAGTCAATAACAGCCATGATATAATTATGCTAGTTTAGAAGACTGTTTTTCATGTTGGTCAGAAGTGGGCGGAACTTGGGACTAGACAGTATGCCGCAAGTCAAATGTCCACCTGCATAATAACAAAGCTGTTTTGTAATACAGATCTAGCTATGACTTCCTAGAGTTGTGGTTCCTCAGTCCACCATGCATCCTCTGCCTCATCATCAGTATTTTCAGCCCATCTGTGCACACACTTCCCTGCGGAACAAGCCGTCAGCTGAACAGCTACAAGCCTGAACCCGCATGACTCAGCCTGTGAAACCTTTAGAAATTTCATATCCTGCTTTTGGCTTAGTGTTTAATGGCTATACTCTATGAAAATAGCGAGGAAATCCAAGCACATGTAGAAAGAGGCTCTGATACCCAAACTGAGGGATGTGGTAGGGAAATGTGTGGGTGTGTATGTGTTTGAGGGAGCAGACCTTGGGAATATATGTAAAGTGGTCCGAGCTGCTCTATGCAGCTGTGTCCTTCACTCAACCTCACGGAGCAGAGACCCTCCGGTCCTTTTGAGTGCATCATGCATCCACCATGAGTTTTTTTTATATATATATATATATATAAACTAGAACAGACACAAGGGCAGACCACTTCAGTCGGTGAGGGAAATGGTTGGAAATTGCACAGTGTCTGCATGTCAGTTGTCGTGTTTGTGGGCAGGGCAATTACGGTAGTGATTTGCACGCCGGATCCTTAGAAACTCACATAACCTTTTGCACCAGTCCTCAGTCATGAGATCTGTGAACCCCTTTCAGAACTAGAACTTCAGATTCACATCCATCTTTACCATTGACTTAAACCATGGCGTAACTGATTACTACTTGCTACTTAACTTGCACGCAAACATGATTTTTTTTTTACTTTGAGTACTTTTTTTTTATTTGTTTGTTTGTTTTGTTTTTTGCAAAAAAATATTTAGCAGCACAACAGCTTTTAAAATGTATGATAAATTATTTATTGAGCACCAAATCAGTATATTAGAATGTTATCTGAAAGATCATGTGAAAATAAAGACTGGAGTAATGATGCTTTACCATCACAGGAAAAATTTACATATTAAATAAAAAAAACGGCTATTTTAAATTATAATATTTCACAATATTACAGTTTTTCAGTATTTTTGTTCAAACAGATATAGCCTTGGTGAGCTTTAGCTACTTCTTTCAAAAACACGAAAATTTCTGACCTCAAACCTTTACCCAGCATGCAAATACAAATATTGTATTTCAGATAAAATATATAGTGGCTAAATTTTTGTCATGCATTAAGCTGAAAAACACTATATAATTGTTCTTACCACTTTTGTTTTTAATATTTTTATTACATTTTTTTTTTTATATATTTGCACTATATATATATATAATTTTTTTTTTGTTTGTTTTTTGTTATGTAGTTGTTTTGAAATGTTATTTATTTATAAAGTTATTTATATATTTATAGTGCTGTCAAACAATTAATCGCGATTAATCACATCCAAAATAAAAGTTTTTCTTTACATAATATATTTGTATGTACTGTGTATACTTATTAAGTATATATAAATACAAACACATGCATGTATATATTAAATGAAAATATGTTATGTTTATGTATTAAATATATTTAGATATAATATCAAATATAAGAAAATAAATATGTAAATACTTTCAAAATATATACTGTACATGTGTGTTTTAATATAAACATAATAAATAAACACAGCATAAATATATAATATGTAAAGAAAAACTTTTATTTTGGATGCGATTAATCACGATTAATTGTTTGACAGCACTAATATATATATATATTAGCGCTGTCAGAACAGAATTGTGAAATTGAGACGTTTCATCTTGCCATGAATATAGCCATTGTTGCTGACATGGTGTTACATCATAAATAAATAATAAATATATAGTGGCTCTGCAACATAAATGTTCCCCATCAACTGACTAAATCACATTGAACACTTTCAGTATTAATAGGAACTTTTGTTGCATTGGACTAGTCAAATTGAGTTGTTTTTGTTTTGAAAACTACATCCGTCATGCTTTCTTGATAATGACATTAATGGTTGCTGGATTGAATCCAGCAGGTTCAAGGGGCAGGTGCAGGCTGATTTTTCTGGCTCAGAACAGCCTTTTAGATTAGCATGTGTAACAGTGCCAGATTGGGTGGAAAAGGGAGAGAATTGATGCTTTTTAAATCTATTAATCAATTGCTATAAACATCAGTGCGCTTAAAGAAAACGAGTAAACATTTGGGAATTTAAGAAAATAAAGAAAGAAAACAGCTGTTGCAACCTTTCTGTTTTGAATTACCACTCATTTCTAATTCAGTGTGATGAAAGTGTAGAAATCTCACTTCTGTGTGTAAATGAGTGCAAGACTTTGTCCCAGTACAGAATGCAGTAATAAGTGTTAAAAAGTCTCATCCATCTTTATGTGCGTTTATCCTGTGTGCTAAGATCTCTTTCCCATGTGTGTTGGCAGAACTCTTTGACCCGCAGCGCGCCCCTCGTCAGTGAAGCTCAGGGTCGTAGTGGTGCTCGCTTCCACACCTCCTATGACAAGAGGTACGTCATCAAAACCATAAGCAGCGAGGACGTGGCTGAGATGCACAACATCCTTAAAAAGTACCACCAGGTGCGAACAAACTCATACATTTTCCATGTTTTACCAGTAATTTGTACATTTGCACATTACTCATGAGCCGAGTGTAATGTCTTTTTAATGTCTTTTTTCACCGCAGTATATTGTGGAATGTCATGGTACCACACTGCTGCCTCAGTTTCTAGGCATGTACCGCCTCACAGTCGACGGAGATGAGACTTATATGATAGTCACGCGCAACGTTTTTAGTCACCGGTTGTCTGTGTATAAAAAATATGACCTGAAGGTAAGGGTTATAAAAAAAATGTAAAAAAACACTGGCCAACTCAAACCAGATGACAGTTATGATATGGTTTGACGTTTCAATTTTTCTTTTCTGTAGGGATCTACTGTTGCCAGAGAGGCAAGTGACAAAGAAAAGGTCAGTTTCACCCTCAAACACACAAATCTGATCCGAATGTTTTTAATTTTGATGTTTTCTATCTTTTTTTGTTGGTTTTCTGTGTGTAGAGTGTATTGTATGTAAGGGTTCTTTGTTTTTTTCTGTAGTGGCTAATCATTTGTCACTTCAAGCACCTTAATTTACTGTGAAGCAGAGAGTGAGTATGAGAGTGAGGCATGCTGGTTTTAGAACGTCTGTGTGATTATCGGGTGCACAGATGTAGATCTATCCTATACTTAGGGTGTCAAGGTGAAGCAGAGTCCATGGTGCTTTTTTAAGCTATGGAGATTAAAGCAAGAGGCTGTAAGCTTCAGTAGCATCAACACTGGCACTGAAAATAAAACGGATGATTTAATGAAAGAGGTTGGGCTGTGTGCCTGTTCACAACGTATTAGAACTTAACAAAGAAGAAATATGTTAAGTTAGCTATGTATCCTTATAATTTCACATGTCTGTTTATTAGGCATTAGTTTGCATAGTCATGCATGGTGTATTTTTGTTCAACCAAACAAATCCTTGTGTGTGTGTGTGTGTGTGTATATATATATAGTAATAAGTATAAGTAATCCTGCTAGGCCCAGTTAAAGTTCTCTGTATAAATCCAGCCCAAAGGCAGCTCATAAGTTAAAACAACAGATGGTCCACTGGTGGTCCGAGGGGCATGAGGTTACCCGACTCCTGTTTAATCCTTTTATTCTGTCACAGGGCCATAGACCTATGTGTGTCACTGGCATATCCTTGGACACTTTCTAGGGTGTGTAAAGCCCTCTTTTTTTTTTTTTCTTTTTTTCTTTTTTTTTTGAAGGGGATGAAAGGGGGATATTCTCACATTTTCTTCATTCATAGCTGCATACAGGACAAAAATCACCAGCTTTGAACAGCACTCAAGGTTTTCAGAAACTCTTTTTTTCCATTTTTACTTTTTACGTTTCTTTTCTGTTTCAGGCCAAATGTAGCTTTACACAAAAACGGAGTAAGAAAGAATAATTCATTTTCTTAATATGCTCTGTTAGTCTTCTAAGAATAGCCTTTTTTTTGAAATTGTGCTTGTACATGTTGGTACAAATGTGGACATTGAAGTAGCTTACTTTAAATCATTTGCAAATCAAATATTTATGTGTTCTGGTTTTGCTTAAATGTGTAACTTTATTATTCTCACAGTGACTGGTATCATTGAGATACTTTTGTGAAGTTTACAGCCACTTTTTTTCCACTTTAAACATTAGTCAAACACTCTTATAAAACAAGCTTGTGCCATTTCTCGCTAAACACTTATCAGATTATCCTCTTTTTTCGGCTTCGAGTTCTCGTCTCAAGCCATGGTATTCTGGCAGTCAATACAGAAACTGTTTTAACTACATTTTGGTTGTTTGTTTGTATTAAAGGTTATGGTTGAAGTAGATTTACATAAGCTTTTTTCTTGTGGTGTTTTTTTCAACATGAAGCTTGAATGACGTTAAGAAACAAACAAATGAACTAAGCTGACGTACCATGTGATTTAGTCCTCCAGCAGGTTAAAAATGTCTAATTTTACTGCATGCCTGCCTACACTCTTTGGAAAAAAGGTACTAAGCTGTACTCTAAGGTACAGAAGTTACCTAAAATGTACATCTTTGTACCTACCCATAAAAAGTACATATAAAAATTTTAGGCACATTTAAATACTTTAAAAGTACATATTAGCAAGTGTAGCAAGTTCCTTCACTTTTAAAGTCAAATGGCATTTTACTTTTATTATGTGACATTTCTGAGTGACACAGGACATTCAGTGTATGAAATGAAAAATAGCTATTTGACAGGTGTTTAAAGGGTAGAGGTTAAAAAATAAGCAATGTCTATTAATCTTTAATGTATGCAAACCATTTCATCAATGCCCTCCCATAAATGTCTGTCCACTTTTAGTGCTTTCCTTGACCTATTCCTATTGCTCTTCAACCCACCAAAAGGGCACACTTTGGCTATCTATGCCCTAGATTTCACAATAATATGATAGATGTATGTTTGCTTTTGAACATTGGGAAATCTGCAAATGGTAGAGGTTGTTAAAGTCCATTAATAAGGTTTTACTGGAGTCTGGAGCAAGGATACCATATAAGCTAATTACACAGAATTGCTGGATTCGGTTCATTTTAGAGGTTTAAATCACCCCAGAGGAAATATTTTCTCCTGCATTCCTTTTCAATAGTTCGAGCGAGCCATAAAAATGTATTACTTAATTATTGAATAATGAGTAGTTACTTGCCGCTGAGTTCATGTTGAATCATAACTGATTTTTGTTGTCAATGTAGCATCATTTATGATGTATATGAAAGCTCATTTCATTTGTAGGCCATTTTGAATATCTCTAAACACAAATGTAGATCAGCTACTAGTTAGACTGTTGCCTCATTTGTTCATTTGGGGGTCCCTTGACACTACATGCAGCTGAACACGCCAAACTGGCATTTTCTTATGAAACTAGAGCACCCCCTGCTGCGCCTTCTGATATTTACATCTCTTAAAAGAGTGCAAGTGAGCATCTTTAGCTCACTAAATGTTGTTTCCCTCTTTTCCATCAGGCTAAAGAACTCCCCACGTACAAAGACAATGACTTTATCAACGATGGACAGAAAATATACATCGATGAAGAGAGTAAGAAAATCTTCCTCGATAAACTACGAAAGGATGTGGAGGTAAATAATTTAGAAGAATTTGCTTTTTCACTCTGTCTGCCTGCTGACTCATTTATCTTGAATGCTCAGTTTGTCACTTCCTCTTTCTCTCTCCTATCAATCTGTTGTTGTTTTTCCTCCCTCATCTCTCGGTCTAGTTCCTTGCTTTGTTGAAGTTGATGGACTACAGTCTTCTGGTTGGGATCCATGATGTGGAAAGGGCAGAGCAAGAAGAGGTGGAGAGTGAGGATAATGAGGGAGAAGAGGAGGGAGAGAGTGATGGAGGCCTAATCGGCACTCCTCCTGACAGTCCCAGTAACACTCTGGACAGCGCTAAACCACTCTCACCGGGAGACTTCGACCCCAGTATTGACGTCTATGCCATCAAAAGCCATGACAGTGAGTGGAGCAGGAAGCATATGTGTTGTCTTATTGAATTGGTTCTGTGTATATATTTCACTGTTTATGATAAATATACTTTTGAACATATACTGTACCCTTAAGTCGCCATTAAAATCTAAATTCGCCCCCGTTACCTCTTGTAATGCTTGTCCCTGTGGTTGTTGTGAATAATTCATCAATGCATGATATTCTTAAAATAAAAGCGTTTATTAAAATTTAATAAGTTTCCTCCATGAAAGATGTCATCGAGAGGAAGGTGGTGAAAATAATTTCAATAGTCAAACATTCAGTTTTGCCTCCATTCTGGCACCTTCCACAATCCAATCAATTTTTAATTGATAAGCTAATACCTATCCTACTTTTTCAGCAATATGTCACATTATGAAAATATGAGAATGAGAATGTAACTTTTTCCTCCAGATTCTCCCAGAAAGGAGGTCTATTTTATGGCTGTTATTGACATCCTGCAGCATTATGATGCCAAGAAAAAGGCGGCTCATGCAGCCAAGACAGTAAAGCATGGGGTGAGTGCCTTGACTTAATTGTCATATTTCTGAATATTCAGAGTTATAGCAATGTGACAGAAATTCAGCATTAAAATACTGTGACCGTGTTTCAGTATTATTGCATGGCAAATACAACTTATTACCATGCATGTATTCTTCAGGTAACTTCAGTGTAAACATTATAGGACTTCAAGTTATATAATGTAGTATACCAATGTTACTTTACAGTGTACCAATAACCACCATAATAATGCAGGTTGTAAAATAGAAAGCCACATGATGGATATGACCTATAGTCATGCACAGGGACCATACACTCGAAAACAAAACAAAAAAATCAGAGTAACGCTCATAATTAAAAAATAATGCAATAAATATAAACCAAGTAACAGAAGTTGTAATACTCTAATGTACATGAACGATAACAAAAATATGAAGAAACAGAACTATTTAAATAAAATATAATCATGTGTGATGTGACTTTCTGACATGTCCTTTCACCATAAATTATATAACAGTACGTAATACTTTGAAATTTTATTGTCTTTTGTGGTGTTAAACCATGTACAGCTTTTCACAGGATTTGGTTAAAGCTGCAGTCCGTACCTTTTGCCACTCTGGTGGTTAATAAACAGAACTGTATGTGTCTTGCACCTACTCAAACTAGTCTAAATAGTCCTAATATAAACACTTATAATAGGTGTACCCTAGTGACTCAGGACGAACCAAAAACACAGTTTGGAAAATGGATTCATGGTGTACTCACAAAAAAGTTAGACTGCAGCTTTAATTAAAAAGTTTATTTTTCTGCAAAAATATTACAAACTTTTTGTTTGGTCAGCGTATGGCTGAAACATTAAAAACAAGGGTACCAGGAGTACAGTACACAGGGCCGCTTTGCGTATTTTTCCAAAGCATCTCATTCATCATTTATGCTCCGAAGCGTATGCATGACTGAAACCTTTTATAGCTTTTATCAAGGCATCGACCTCATGCTTTTTTCATCTTAGGCTGGGGCAGAGATTTCCACCGTGAACCCAGAGCAGTACTCGAAGAGATTCTATGATTTCATCACTACCATTCTGCCCTAGTCCGAGGCAGCTGAGCTCAGTCCACGGGGATGAAGAGGGACGCCAGCAGAGGGGTGTTGAACACTCACTCGCCCGCTCTGCCACAGGGGGGCACCCCTACAAGCAGCTACAACCACCATTCGTTTACATTTTGATTTTCATTTACTCGTCTTTCTGTTTTGTGGGACCATGAGAGTGATGGAAAAGGACAACAGTTCTAACTTTTTTTTTTTTTTTGTGGGGGAGGGGGGGAGGTAGGGCTTTTTACTGCTTTCTTATGCATGCCCCTTAATCTTGTTTGTTCCATTTGATATTTTTCTTGCCTTTTAAAGCAGAAGAGGACGGAGAGAGGAAAGAGAGCTCATGTGCTGGTCTGTGGCTCAGTTAGTAGAATTAGGTCTCTGAAAAAAAGGAGGCCGAAACGCAACTTGTAAGCGTTCTCTCACTGAATCATTTATCAAATCCCTAGCCGAACTCACTTCACGCAACCCTTGGCTGCCCACTCTGCTTTACTCCACCGGGGTCAACAGCTTTCGCCGAGATGGACCTGAAGCACTTGACACTCTCCTTACTCGCACGGTCCTCTTCATTCTCTGGACAGACTAACCAGAAACGCTCTTTGAGCCATTTACAAAATGAGGACCCTAACTTGCCTTGTGTGGACAGACAGCTGAATCTGACTGTTTTGCATGTTCCTTCAGTGTTCTGAGGCAAATGCGTTTGAAACGGTGGCGAAGGTTTTCGGTAGGTAATTTTTAGTTCGTTTTTGTTTTTTGTTTTTGGAGCTTTGTTTTGCAGCAACTTGACAGGAGGGAGAATGAAGACACTGAGGAAGCAGGATCAGTGGTTTCTCTTCGGTCATTAGTGAATTCTGTTACGTTAGTGATTCAGTTGCCATCAGCACCTTAAACTGTTGCACTTTTTATTAGGATCACTCGGTCTGTTACAAGCTGCAACGATAGCACTATGAGGCACTGTTCAACGCAGCCTTGCCGTTTCACGTGTTCTCACGCATACGCTTGTTCTCAACAGACAAAACATAGTTTACCTCTTGCATCATACCAGGACACACCGATTTGTGTTGTTTCAGTATTCCATGGAGGTTTGGGGAAGGGGTGCTTTGTTGTATTTTTTTTTATTTTATTTTTTTTCTTATTCATTTTAAAACATGAAATTGTGTATATGTCTCATGCGTTTTGTTCGAAATTCTTTTGAACGTTCAAATTGGCAGCAAAATAGATAAAACGTTGTATATTTTGCACATGATGAATGGAACCAAAATGTTGACAGAATCCTGTTGGTTCAGCAGTGGTATTTACAAGGGAAACATAATACCTGTAACGGAGGAGAATACTTTTGTAAATGGCATTGAGTTAGAAGCAGGTAATATGACTTAGAGATTAACATTTGTTTCTTAACTTTTCTAATTCAAAGAAAAAAGCCGCCTCATCTTATGTGGGTTTAGAATTTTGATCACTTGCACATATTTTTTCATTGAATTTTAAGCCACCAGAATTTTAAAGCACCACTCCGTGATTCGGTAAAAGTGTTCTGATAAATGAAGAATGTTACTGTTTTAAATCATACAACATGAGTACTGTGTAAAAAAAGAAAGGAAAAAGAGAAAAAGATGCATGTTGCATTATTTTTAGTGTTCGGTCTGGTTTAGTCCAGAGATGGTGTATATTCCATGCTTATATTTTTATTTTTCATTTTTTCCCTAAACCCCCATCCCCCCTACCCCAGGTCTGTTTTTTTTTAAGATGGTCCCATACCTGCTTTATACTGTGTTTTCAATGTATACACTGTGCAAGAGTCGTGCCTTTTTACTCCAGATTATTTAATTCCTTATTTTTTAATCTTTTTTTGTCTCCAAACAGAAGTAAAATGTTATTTTCTAATAGGGTGGTTGTTAAAAAAAATCCAGATGTTTTTTTAGTTTTTTTTTTTTTGGTGTTTTGATGTTTCAAAATGTGCTGTTGCTTCAAACGGATTCAAGACATTGCATTTTCTGTTCAAAACAACACAACACTGAAAAGGTCACAATTTCTCCTAGACTGGCTAATTCTATGTGCAAAGCCTTTTGGACAAGAGTGTGCATTGTGAATTTGTTGATATGAGTAGGTGTGGCTCTTGTTATAGTGTTAATTGTAAATTGTGTTCAGGCTTTCTCCAAGCATTTTTATCTGGAAGTATTATCCGGCACCAATGTTACAGCGTCCTTGGTTAGTGTTTCATTTTCTTAATAAACTGAGCGCTGCTTGTGCCCTTGGGAAACCGTTGCACAATGGGAAAAGAAGCATTTTTTTATTGTTCTCATTGGGATGAAAACACACTATGGTCTTATTGGTTGTAATATTCACAACAACAAAAATCAGCTCCATGGGCATGACAAAAGAGGCTGTTTTAGCGGCAGACTTTGATAGGTGTCATCAGAGCATCGCTTCAGCTTCTGATACTGGATTTACACGCAGCGATATATATGTGAATTTCACTAAATGTGAAAAGTGCTACATTAAGATACAGCTTCACTTAACGCCTTCTTTGGGAAAAAAAAAACAAAAAAACAGCCCTCCACCATGTTCTTCATTTGCCAAAAGCATTTTTGCTCAATGTGTACATCGATGGATAACTCATCACATAAGCTTTGGGGGGGAAATGTAGTGTACTTTTAGAAATTCGATTTTTATTTTCTAAACATTTATGAATGCCGCGAACGGATGGATTTTATTTGAATATGCAGGTTTACACGCTTACTGAGAGAAAAAAAAATCCCCTCGTTTGTGACTGTTTTAATCTAGATAGTGAAGGTGATAGTAATGGGGAAGCGCTGGTTATCTGCATCACACTCACAGATATAAGTGAGATAAGATAAAAGTTGTTTTTGAGAGTAACCAAAGGGGAGGCTGTCTCATGTGTTATGATGTAAACCGATATACACTCCATTCCATAAGCATTGCTCAAAACAATAAAGCACTTTGTCTGCAATTTACGGTGCAACGTCATGTTTTCTGCACTTTTAATACATTGTCTTTTCTGAATCACGCAGAGAACTGGCTTTTATTGTATAAAAGCTTAATCATTAGCATGAATGCATTTTACTCACTTAAGCATTTATGTAAAAAAATTGCTTTCTGAACGCAGAACAGACAAAAATAAGCAGAACGCAATTTAAGATAAGTACAAAAAACGCACGGAATAAACCAATTATGATTCAATTACGTCTGGAATTACACAAGCATGCATATATGGATTATGATTAAAGAATTAAAAATGCAACTGGCGTTAAAATTCCGGAAGAAACGGACGTCATATGGGAGCTTTACACAGTCCAGCACTTTGAGTGGTTTGTATGTTTATCCTTCATTCGCTAAAAACAATATATATGGCGTCTGCCTCGAATGAGGTCCATAGCCTGCACAGGCCTGTTCGTTGTAAAAGTATCTCTGTAACTACTAACACCGATCATCAGTGCATGCAGTCCGTTTATATTTCTGCACTGAACAAAATCGGGCATGAACACTCTTCTGGACCCTTTGCGGGTTAGTAATTTGTTAAAGGAGGTAACAGATGAGAGTTTACTCCTCTCTACAAATTCAGCAGCTTATAGGTGGTTAAAGGGATCATTAAAATAAATTTTACGCTAAACTGGAAGTTGAGAAGGTAAAATTCAACAATATAGCGTAGGCTATTAGATATGCGTTTTTTAAAGGCCAGGGTCAAAAGTCACATCGACACCCGTTTCTTAAATAATAGCCGAGTTCATCTAAATGCGATAAAATACTCGCTTGTTAAGAGCACAGTTTCTGAAACAGTTAAGTTCTCGAAATAATTAAGCACTGTTAACTCGTACCCTTGTTACTGAAGTTTAGAGGCCTGCTCTTCGATCGTTATTGACTTGACAAGTTCAATCTTGCGTAAATAAGCTGTAAATTAAATGAATCCTTCACCATTGGGTGTAGGCTACTGTCGAATTTATATACAAACACAAACTTTTTCATATATATTTTCTAGCTACATTTGTTTCTATTTCTTTTTTTTCTTTCCTCTTTCTTTGTTTTTTAGCTTTGTTCCAGTAGCTACTAACCAGTGTTAAAATATCAATTTCACATCTATTAGCTTCTGGTCTCATGACTTCTCTTTCCTCTGCTTTGATGCATTATCTTTATTAAATAAAGGCAGGTACTGACCGACAGATACCAACATTTGGATGAATGGACTATAAGGGGAGGAAGGTTTTTTTATTCTTCTCGGATGAAAGCATAGGCTACGTCTCCTCCATTATTCACCTCTGTGAGACGACTTATATGCTTCTATTTTTCTACAGTAGCCTACTATGAGGAATAATCTTACCTCTTCAGCAACCTTTACATAAGCCCGTTTTTTTTTTTAGCTTTGTAGCTACTGTACATTCTCCATCAAAAGTCCCCCGACTGTTACAATCGGACATTTACAGTGTTTTCACTTAATTTGTTTGGCGTCTTCTCTTTAAGAAGCCTATAGTTAGAACCATATTAGTAACCTCTAATACGAGATACATCCCAGAGGTCAATCACAGGAATTAATGAAATAATAGAAAACATCAGATATCAAAATTTAACAAATAAATAAAGAAAAAAATTACACGCCGAAACCTCAGTTTCTTAATTTTTTCAACACAAACGATTTCCTTATTTTAGCAATACAGCATATTTTATACAATATAACATTTACAAGCATGCACCTCGGAAACCCCTTTCTGTCAAAATTTTATTTCATTTTATCATGAGGCCTATAAAACATGAAGAGAGTGTATTTTCTCAACTCTGCCTTTACGAAAGCAAGAGTATATTTAGCAGTTTTATGGAAACCTAATTTTTACCATCTTCAAAATAAAGCTCATCTGCCTTGGGAGAAATAAGCCTAATATTAATTGATTTTTTAATTAGAACCATGGTTTACCGGGGGTCAAGATCGCTGGGTGCTATCTCTGCATTCCACCTTAAATCCTCGCGTCCTCCCCTTTAAGAGAAAATTCTCCGAACCTTCCCGCCCGAGCGGGGGCGCCAATAGCACGTGCAATGACGAGACGTTTGCTAGCAGTATTTTGAAGAGCTGTCACTTACGCTTCTGCTCTTACTCAAACATGTCGAGACATCTCCAGCATTTTATCATTTATGTCCACGCAACTGTTGTATAGCTCACAGCGCAAGTCGGTAAAATGAGTTTAATGTCTCTGAGGGTATTGTTTTTGGGGGGTTTTCTACCCCTCACCTCACCCTGCATTTCGTCTTTTTCTCGGCATCGGCTTTTCCTCAACTGCTCGCTTTCTTACCTGTTTACTCCTTGGTAATAGCCTAATTTAGTCGATTTTTATATTGATAAGACCTTCATATCTGAGGTTAGCAGGGAGAATACTCAAAAAGTACCTTATATATATATAACATGGCCTGTTGTCACAAATTCCTCCGCGAAAAGAAAAAAAACAAGCCTGTAAATTTGGCAATTTTCGTTCTTCGCTACTCTCGCGTAGTTCAGAGATACATGGTTAGGGTTTATTAAAATAATGACTGGTTTCAACATTAGTCGATACAATAATGATGATAAAATTAATTCAGTAATAATAATATCGCCGCGGTTATGGCTTGCGAAAGCTCTTCGAATCAGATTGCATGCATTAAATACATCCAAGCCTTCTTTAACCATACTTTGAATATTTGCCCAAGGACACACAGACCAAGAGAAATGAACGGAATAAACGCTATTCTGCCGTAGCCTGCTGTGCGGAAAACGACCTGACCATGTGGCTGCCAAAGCAAGCTTGCAGTGGTCTACGGGTTTTCTTTCTTTTTTTTTTTTTCGGATAATTTTTGACAACCAAAACAAAGTTGCTTTCTGTCAATACAAATACACCTGCACCTGTTGTAACAGGAGTGAAGAACCAGCCTAAACGCGACTTTTTAAATGCTACATTTATGTGACTTTCTACAATGGGACAGGTGACATTTTTTCTGTGGGAAAGGCTGGTCTGTTTTCTTAATCTAAATTTTGATTTTAATTAATTACCTTTTAGATATGCAAATTCCCTTTGAGGCTCTACAGGGAATGGGTAAATAATGCTATACATATCACTTAAAGTGATTGTTTTAACAGATAATTCAAGTTACTATAAAAAAAATCATATGGGAGATTAAATACGTACGGTTATACAAGTGTGCATTGCATGTATATTAGTGTGCTTAAACCGCTAATTCCTCACGATTTCTAATGTGTGGCCTGTTCAGAATAATTGTTAGGCAGGCTCTCGGCAGAATATATCATTGACCCACAGCACATTTTTCACCAGTGTTATGAAAGACGCACGTCATCTAATTGAACTGTTAAGGGAGCTTGTTGTTTTGGATCAGTGACTTGTTTTCACAAGTGTTTCTGAAAGAAACGTAGCTCGGGATAGAATTAGGTTTAATGATTTGTTTGACCAAATCACGAATTATTTGACTAATATCACTAATTATTTCGGCACGTGAAATGATAGTTAACACTTTAATTAGAATTGCCTAAAATAGCCTAGGGGCTGATCTTTAAAAGGAAAGAAATAAACAGATCACGAACGTTATTCATTCGATTTACATTCTTTACGCTCCGTTCTTATCATCTTCATGAAAAACATTTACAGTTATAGGCTAAGTCTCAGGAGTCTGATTTATTAGTTTTTTTACAAGCCATTTTTTAATGAAAACCTCAACAATGTAGGCTAAACGACTGTCGCTTGGAATTTTTACTCCTTGTCACCAATATCACTCCCGTTTTCATTTGCAACTTAAATGTAAACTTGTCATAATTCATTTTAAACTTGCTGATGACTAAATAAACTAATTAAATGTACACGCAGGCCAGCCTTTATTTTAACTTGTAGGCTGTGACGAACTTATGTAACCTTTTCAAACAAATTGGGTGGGACTTTTTTTATCTGTATGAGCTTGTTTGATTCATACCTGGGTATAATAAGCTCTTTAGGATTTAGGAGAAGTCATTATTGTAGGAAAACAGAGCGTCGTTTATAGGCTACAAATGACACATTTTAAAGATTTTTCATCAAAGTAGTATTTGATATTTTCCCAGCTGACTAGGCATTCAGACGCAGGTCAGAGGGTCAATATGCACCTTTTAAAAAATGTTAATGGAAAAGCAGCTAAAATCTATTTGGGGTTTTCTTTTCTTCTAATAATTGCATTCAGTAAATGTTCATAACCGGACGCACATTTGCTGGGTAACCAAAAAAAAAAAGGCTATAAGCTAAATTCTGAGAATAACGATTGATGAATAAAGACCAGCAGAGCAATAGACCTACTCTTTTTGCTTAATTAAACATCGTTATTAAGAATGTATATTTTGTTGTCATTATCTGAAACAGTGAAACGGCATCTTCTTGTGCGGAGTCTGTGTGGGGGGAGGTCCTTTCAGGATACGCGTTCGGTTTATGGAGATAACGGAGGAATCTCTTACCACAAGGCCGACGAGGACCTCGGTCAATCACAGTAAAAGTGATGCAGATAGCCTGTGAAATTATTAAGACCGAACTCTCCCGTTTCCCCTTAACTAAATTAGATACTCTGATTATTGTTTTAGAATACATGCTATTAATCCTAGAGATAAATATAACAAGTTCAGACACATCTGCCTTTCCATTGTTTTTTTTTTTCAATGATGATGATATACCTACACACACGTGTGTGTGTGTGTGTGTGTGTCTATATAGATATATACAGATATGTATACATGTGTGTGTGTGTGTGTGTGTGTATATATATATATATATATACATATATATATACACACAAACACACACACACACACACACACACACACACATACGGGACTATATTAGCTATACTGTGTGTGTGTGTGTGTGTGAATAACCGTGGCAGGACCTACTTGTAATCTATGTTTTTTTAAGTTCTCGAGTAACTTACTGGAGTAAAAAGCATTCGAAAAATCGACAGCAGGAACTGCACTTTTTGCGGGATTATCGACATGTTGATGAGTTTTTTTTACCGGTCCCGTAACAGCGTTATTTTCCTCTCACGTCCTGATCCCATTACAAAAGAAGCTTCCATGAGGCCGCTTATCCTGTTGGTTGAACCACGTGTTTAAATATGAGGCGAACGGTTCTTATCAGTCAGTAAACGGGATAGTTTACCGTGTTTAATAAGTGTTAAGTAATAACATAGACTATTAATGCAAAACCTAACTAGGCCTGTTTCATTTATTAAGATTACTATTGACACCTGTGTGGAGTATTGCGACTATTTTTATGGTTGCATTGACAATTCGGAATGGTAGTCTACTATTTCTAAAAACACATTTACTCTCTGTTGTTAATTAAATTCGTCGGTCAGTCTTCAATGCAAAAACTAGCATATCAATACAACACTTTTACACTTAAAAACACCTTAGGGCTTGTTTCTGTGTTAGTTCTTTTCCAGAATGGAGGTTGAGCAGAAACTTGTTAGGAGACTGAACATATTTTCCTACTGAACAGCCTAATGGTGGCCTGTAGAGTTCTGTGAATTGAAGCCTCAAGTCCATTCGACGAAGTCAGGCCTCCAAATTAACTAGTCTGTTTCGCTGTGCAAGATCCGCCTCACTGTGCCGTGTGTTCGACGTGATATAATTTGTTAATCACCATTTACTCCTTTTAAAAGGGCCGTTTTCACACCGACTCAGTTCGCAATGCGTTCGGTTTGGTTGAAGCAGAACATGCAGCGGCTGTCTGTGATTTGATAGGCCTACCTGTAGATAATATACACAAAACATATTGATTCAGACGTCTGACCTAGTTTAAATATAGACGTGTAGCTACTTAGTGTTTGTGTAGCCTATAGATGCTTTGCACAAGCAATTTTCTCAGTTATTTAAATTATTATATTTAATCATCATTATTACCCACGACCACTTGCATTTATAGGCCAGGCTATCTATTTCACAAGATTACTACGACTTAGTCCTGCTGTAGGCCTACCGCTACTGTGTGTATTTCCATTGTGTGACAGATTTATCTTCTTCAACTGTTTTAGGGAGAGTTGATTTCTTTTTGCTTTTGGGCGAAACAGCTTATATGTGTACATATTAAAGCTTAAACAATACCAGACAATATTTTATTATATTTTATAATTAGGCCTATATTATTAATTTGCAGTTGTTACATCATTTATTTTTATTTTTGGAGATTGTTGTCTTTTTGGCCCAAAACTACGAATACCACGATTTTACATACACTGGTGTATTAATAAAAAAATATGTAGGCTATATTTGACATCTTTACGATATGAACCACTGCCATGCAGTTAAACGTAGCTATTTAATGGTGCAAAGGTTAAATCGTGTGAATTTAATAGTATATAATTCATAAAATTTACATGTATTCAGAACCCCCACTCTCTCCACATTTACCAAGATCTACAAACAAGTGCCTACTGCGACTAGTTTTTCTTACACACAAATTAGCCAGTTAACAAATTAATTTGTCCCCCATATAGCAGGGTGTACCGTTCACGAGGAACTAAATCTGAGACGCATTTAAGTTCTCGCTAATTGCGTGCATTTGGTGTCACTTTTAAACCTTTCCCGAAAGCTCTTCTTCTTCCTGCTCTCAATCTTACCCTCATTGGAAAAAGGAAGTCAGACGAAGAAGCTTATCTTGAGCCTAACTGGTCGTAATATCTTAAAGACACTTAAAACTATACCAGAGACGTTGTGCTGCCTCGTCTCAGTCTCACATGCGGATAAAAACTTAACTTAAAACTATGGTATGGAAACACGGTGTAACCAGATCGTGTCTGTTGTGGACCTTCTCATTTGAAATTAGCTGTTTCTAGTAGACGTCCTTGCTTTTCCTGTTTCCTTTCTCTGATTAGAGTAGCCTGTGTACCCTAAGCGCGCTCATGTGTGGTTATAGGCTTATGAGTAGTGTGCTTGAGTCCATAGTGTGTATAGCAGAGCACGAGACCATCGGTTTCTAAACCCCTCCCCCACACCAACACTTTTCTTTACAATAAACAACTTATCTTAAAGTTTTATCTTACATGTGCTTGAACCGCATGTTACCTCAAGAATGGGCCAAACAACGGTTATAATAACAATGAGGTAAAAGTTAAAAATGAACGATCATCTCACATCACACTCAGATGTATTTAATGAACAGTTTCACCATAAAAAAGAAAAAGAAAGTGCTTCAAAATCCACCTCACGTTTTCAAGTTTTCAATTTGAGTGCATTTATCCTACACAACAATGGTATACAAAAACCAGGAAAATCATAAAAATAAATATATGCATTTTTATAAACAACCAGTGACTTCAATTTAAGAAAGAACTCATGTCATATCTGACCTCAAGTATTGTAGCAAAAGCAGAAAGATATGTATAAAAAAAAAACAAAGTTCACCTTGACCAGATAGTTCCTAACCTACCATGTTTACAGTGAGTCACCGCCAATTTTTCCATTTCTGTTCATTGTGGAAATGAACTTCTTTAACTTAATGGGGTTGTGTGCGCTACATTCTGTTTAATTTGGCTAGTTTTGAATTTACTCCTCTGAAGTTGGGACGACATAGCTATTCTGTCCGTCCGCAGAGCGGAACAAAAAGTTCCTATACGCTCGAGAGAGCAGACATTAAATAGTCGCGTTACAAAAATATAGAACTACTATATTTTAATCATTCACCTGTCAAGAGTGTCACACTATATCGCATACTGGAACATTCGCAAAGCGATGCAGTTTCACTTAATAGGCTACATAGTGTCTATCCTATCCCCAATTGTACACGTTAATCAAAACAGTTCACGTAATGGGCCCATGCCTTAATACGTTAAATACCCTTAAAGTCTATTACGTGTATTCTCAGAATGGCTTGAACCCGGTAGCCTCGCTTTAGCCAAATCTGCATAGTCTATGCCTATGTAATGATAACTCACAGACTTTGCATTTATGTTTTTGTTTAGTTAATTAGAACGCGGTTGAATATTTTTGTCCCATGGCAATATAATCAAAAAGTATGAATTTAGCTCATTGGCTGATCCAATCTCTGATCCAATTTGCTTTTAAAGGCTGTTTTTGAGGCAGTCTGCTTTTGCTGAAGTAAACAAATATGGTACGTCACAGTACATTCATCACGAGGCATTTATATGGGGCAGGGTACTCTAGTGGAACATAAAGTTAACACTTGCATGTTTTTTAGGGTTACGTTTTAGAGTGCCAAGGTAATCCATATCCTTGGAAAACAAACCTAGCAAAAAGAAAATACAATCAAAACACCACACGAAAAGGACAAGGCTACTTGAGTCAAAGAGAAACAAACATTTACTAAGTATACCCTGACCAGAATGTGTGTATATTCCACTAAGCACCGAGGTCTTTTTTTCTTCTTCTTTGATTTCGTCACGTGTGTAAAAACACTGCTGTTTGCAGTTCTCTGTATGTCTGTAGGTCGCTCCGTTTAAATCGGCAACATTTACAATAAGAACGACTAGCAAAAACCTCCTCTCAAAAGCAAACGAGAATATTGGAAATAGCACCACATTAATAATTACTGATTAAAAATGTTTTTGGGTTAACTTGCGATGGCTCTTTTGCGTAAGAAAATCAAAAAATAAAAAAACACACACACGTCACTAATTCACCTTAATGAGCATTAGCAAAGTGCAATGCATGGTAAATTTGTGCTTTAGCTGTTCTATACCTTAAGCTATGAATGTGCCAAAGAAGGAGTTTGATTTGGTGTTTTCCCCTCTATTACGTCGTGCAAATCAAACAGCTCTTGATTGTCAGTTAGAGGGCCATTGTGTTGGGCCTACCGTGAGAGTTTATGGGTGAACACAGCCAGGCGCCAACAATTGGGGAGCACCCATAAAATGAATAAATAAGAAAAGTATGGATCAATAGCCTACAGTAATTCAAAAATACAGTATGTGGATGAAGCATCATACAAAACATTGGCCCAAAATATACCGAAAGAGTCAGTTGTTTAAAAACAAAATCAACATTTTAGTTGACACAGACCTGACAATCACTATAACGCCATCCTTTCTGAGAGATGGTGAACCCTGCCTGCAAAATGTGCCAACATTTGCTCCGTGAGAGTCTAGTCCATCAGGTCACAAACGATGTCAATGATGTCATTTTGAAAACAAGTTTTTTTTGTCTTTTTACTAGACCAGCTTATTATAAATACCTCCGTTTATTCCCGAGTCCCGGACCAGCCTGTGCTATATGAGGACGGTGTGTGCTACATAACAACAGGCCAGAAACGTATGCATTGAAAACAACAATGAAAACAAAACAACTAACGGGAATCAGTGCTTGTCACAGTTTTAAGACATTTCCCCCCCCGAGCTCAAAACACCAGTTCACGGGATAACAGAGGCTTTCCTGAATTTGTGGCTTGGAGGGGGAGGAACAACTGAATGACCAAGCTGCCATCTCCACACTGGGTGAGAACGATGAGGCAGTTGGTTACTTCTTAAAGAGTTCAAAGAGTAAGCGGGACTCAAATCTCCATCGCTGCCAATAACCAGAGACGGCGGAGAGGGAAAATTCGCCATGAATCTGAAGGGCTTTTTCAAAGATGCTACACTGGCGCTAGCTCGTTTGCGTTTGCTCGCGCCCGCACAGTCTTCATTTGATCCCTCACTGCTGGCGAATTTTCCTGCAGAACGGGGGCTCCGGTCAACTTTTGCAACTGATTTCGCGGATGTCCGCACACTTTCGGCTTTTTTACCCAAAAGCATCGCCCTGTAGTTTTTCCTGACCCTTGCACCATTCTTGGACTCCCCTTCCTCGGAACAATGGGTGTTTAAAGTGCTTCTTGATTCCTCGTTACAGCCAGGGTGTTTTTGAACTGAGCTCTCTGTGACTTTGCAGTGGTCAGTTTCCTTTGAATCGTTACCGATGCGCTGGCCATCAGCGTCGTTATCCTTACATTGATATTCCGGAGGCTGATTTGCATATTCATATTCGTCAAAGGTGTCCTCGACTTTAATTTTCACGTTGTTAAGTAAAAATGGTGGGGTTTTTACTGCCCTGTTGCCCTCATTGTTAAAGCATGAGGTACTAATGGGCTCCTCGGTCTCTGTTTTGATAGGTTTTAAAGGTGAAGGCAGTTTGAGGGAAGTTTTTGCTTCCCTCTTGGAATTTGCTGCTAATGAAAGATTGCTGTCAGAAGACTTACAAACCGTTATTTCTTTGTCCGGAACACAGTGGGAGATCAAGGCTTGGGAGCATTTGTTTGCAGAACCCGGTATTCTTTGTTGGGGAAACGCCTTGTTGCCATTTGCATTAGGTGTAAGCCCAGTCTCTTTAATTCTGTTAGCGATAGAGTCTGTTGTCTTTGGGTCGTTTGAGAATTCAAGGCGTGATGGTGCTTCAGAGCCCTCTTTTTGTCTTAAATCTGTGAAACAGGTCCGCACCGGGCAGAACTTCTGCACTTTTGCGGCATCACCATCCTCCCTGGACGACGAGAAGTCCGATTTCGGAGTTTTTCCAGTTCGTTCGCTATCCAAAGTAGTCAAAGAAGGCCTGTAGTGAAAAGTTGGCTGTAAGAGCAGAGGTGCTTTTGTGTTGAGACTTGAGAACCTCGCGCGCCTGAAACGAATACTCTGCACTGAAACTTGACTGGACACAGAGCTCGAATCAGACTGAGAGGAGCTCTCTTCATCGCTGCTGACATCTGAAGAATCCGAGAGAGAGTCGTCCTCCTCCTCCTCATCTGAAGTCCCGGAGTTGCTGGTGGTAGAGAAACTCGAGCCGAAATCCGAATCGTTGTTCACCCGTTCTGAGACGGAGCTAGATTCCGTGTCGCTGCTGCAGCTTTCCTGATAATGTCCGGTGTGCCGAGGATCGACGTACAATCCATGCTGGAGGTGGTGAAACTGGCTTAAAGATCCGTTGGGAACTTTTGGTTTACAGCACTTTGGGACGACCAAAACCGGATGGCTTCGTCTGCTCCTCGACCAAAACTGCCTCGCGCTGCTCTCGCGCTTCCTCTTCCTTTTGTACAGTAGGTCTGCGTTGCCTTGGTGCTTTGCCTGCGCTGCAATGGCGGACTGATAGAGCAGCGGTTTCCGATTCACAACGTGTCGAAAAAGCGCGTGTTTCTGATTAAAAGCCACACAGTTGTCAGGTATTTGATCTGTTTCATAGTTTTTAAAGGGTGTAGATGCCGACTTCGAGACCGGTTGAAAGTCACGGCCGAAGGATTTACTGTAAATTTGAGGTAGATTCGAGTGAGTGCGAGGGACAGGGTCCTGTCGAACAGCTTTATTTTTGAATGAGAAAGTCTGAGGAACGCCATGCAAACTCAACCAAACTTTCTCTCTCCAAAAGTCACTTCTGGCAGAGGGGCGATTTTTGCCGTCGCACATTTTTTCTGAGGCATTTTTTGTCTTTTCCCTTCTTTTGTTTGATTTCAACACGCGCTCAGTTTTACATGAAAAATACAGTGCCTCAACGTCCTCTCTTGAAATCAGAGTGCATTTAGCTGCGTGGAAAGCTATAGAATTTATTGCTTTGAGCTTTCGCAGTTCCTCCAAATCACAGTGATGCTTCTTCACGTTTAAATGGTCCATTCGTTTGTGTACAGTAGTCCGCGGGATATTTTTCAAGAGGTCGGTGAAGACTTGAGAGAGGGCAAACATTTGTTTGCCTTTGATAACCAAATAGCCAAGCTTTACACCCTGCATTTCCTCAAAACCGGATTCCAAGTCCCCCATTTTCTTCATTGCATTAATTCCAACATTTAGAGCGACGGATGTCCTTTAAAGTAGCTCTACTGCTGCTTCTTTATTTCAAGGCATTCTGCTGACCGGTCCAGCATGGGCTTTGACATGTCCACACTGCGTGATGAACAAAAAGTTTTAAATAGAAAAATAAAAATGAAATGGCCTGTTTGAATTAAAACAATCAGTCCATTGACCTGAGCACTGCATGATCGATGGAATGTGTGTGATGTTGCCGACAGGCTGGCTGCTGCCTGTCTGAGCTCCTGTATACCTGCGCTCCCTCAGCTCCCTTCCCATTTGGCCATGAGGAAAAGAGGAAGGTGAACAGCACTGCCAGTGAGAAGGATAAAAAGCGAGGAGAGTATGGAAGGGAAAAAGAGAGGGAGTGAGCGACAGAGAGAGAGAGAGGGAGGGAGAGAGAGAGAGAGAAATAGAGCCCAAAATGCAGCTGCTATTCCCGTTGCTGGTTTAGTCACAAATAAAATGACAGTGGGAACTGAGCAAGGCCGGAGACACCTTCATCAATTAATGCCCCCAAAGCCGACGCTGATTGGACGTTACTGACAGGTGATGCAATAAAAATGGATATTCCACCCATGGCCACCCCCATCCCCCTAGCTAATTACCATACTGTTGTAATCCCACCTCTCTTAGAGCAAATAATTCGCTAGTGATAAGTTCATGCTTAGAAATTAATATCTGTCATTTTGTTGGAGTATTGTTACAACTTTGTGTTGTAGTTGTAAAAAATGATTAATGCTGACAGATGGGTATGCTGGGTAGCATATATCTATAATTACGTGCAGCTTTTTATATTATTTATTTTACGAATTAAACATTGTCATTATGTCATTAGGCTATGGCATTTTAATATTAATGCGTTTTATCCTTTTTAAATAGCTATCTTTATTCACTCTGCAAAATGCATCTATTTCAGGTTAATTTTTCAGATAAGCATTTTAACTCAAACTGAGATAAAACTTGGAATTTTAAGAAAACATTGTTAACAGTGGCAAGTTAAAAGCCGAAAGAAAATATCGGTTATCGGAAAATAGGTTTGCATTTTACCAATCCCAAAATTCGTTTGAATTCAGAAGGGGAGGGGAAAAGAAAGAGTCGTAAACCATTGTGTGCATAGTGTTTTTTATTTCTTTAATATCGCTTTGCATATGTAATCAACACGAATCACAATATACATTAAATGCAGCTAATGATTTTTGTCGTATTGTGTGCGTGTAATATCTGCGTATGCGAACGCTGTTAAGGTAACAGCATGTACGTAAAAAAAAAATGGCATCCTTTGAAAAATCTTCAGAGCTTTTTTTTTTTCCAAGTTGCGAGTTAATACATATATTCAAACCCTGAAACAAGAACTGTCGACCAAGATATACGAACGAGCTAAGAATGCAAGAAACACGTGTGTGCAAAAAATATAATTCGTACATGTTAATCAGCATGTTCCAATGCCTTCGTTTTACACTAGGTCTGTATAAGTGTGTGTGAGTTAGAAAGATAGGCTATTATTCATACTTTTTGCGGTCCATTTTTTTAACAGATCAGGCAGGCCTCCATCCCACTTCCTACTAACGTGAAAGAGAAAATAACGGGTCTTCACAAGCAAAGACTTCCCCCTCCCCCGTTTGTGTCAGTGTACAGACATATGCCGTTTTACAATGGTGAGGAAAGAGAATGAACAGAAAAAAAGTCATTTTAACTATAACACAATAGGCGTTTCTTCAGGCATACATAATTTGACCGAAAATCCTTCTGCTGATCTGCACGTAGCCTGCAATATTTTACGAAACTCTTAGTAAAAACTTACAAATATGTTGTGAAACATTAAACACTCCTGACACAGTATTCGAAATTTCCATTGTGTTAACTGAATATGAAGTGATTCTGTCTTTGAATCTTATGTTTTTCATGCAGTGTATAACCGGGCCTTGCTTTTCAGGTGGTTCTTAAAACTCTGCAAATGTTATAGTCTACAATAAAGATAAATAGATTATTCATGAAACTGTGCAATTCCAATCACTCCAACATTTGAATGCAAATGACCTGACCCTACTACTACTACCTTTCACCAGTCGGGACGAGCGTGCCAGCGCCATATTATGAGTTTGTACTTTACTGTGCATCATACGATTTACTGACTGCGCTTTCAACGTACATACACGTTTTTGTTGGAAGTGCTAGTTCAGGATGTCTATTTTTCATCCTATTACTTAATATTAATTACCATTGATATATTGGTTGAAATAAGTCATAAAATAGTTTAGATCATTAAGACCATCTATGCCGTCATTGTCAAGTATTGCTCTTGATAATTGCTATAGGTCTTTTGCACGCGCGTTTACCTGATTATGGCATGCACAGAGCGCTATGTAGGCTGTGTGGTGGAAGTGGTTCGTGTTAATCACCACAGCTCATTTAGTACCAAATTCAGCATCGGTATTTGTCAGGATGTACACGATCCCACCTCACTCACTGGCAAGGGGCGGTAACATAAATAGACCGTAGCTCATAAAGATTTTTAAGGGAGTGTATGCCACTCTATACTCCAGGCTACCTAGAAGTGAGTCGTCGTCCTGTTGATTCAGAGCACTCGGTCTCCTGTTAAACCTTCAGCGTTGGGTCCTGCTGCAGCTGCTTGGTCAAACAAACAGAATGTAAAATAAATATTGTTAGCGTAATATATAAATGCTGCAAATGTGCATGCAATTGTTAACTCTTTCATAAGCGTTTTATTTAGGCTACATGCTGCAGCTGCTTTATTGTATCACTTGTAGAGTTTATTTACGCTCAGAGAGCGGCTAGGCAGTTGTCGGACATGCAGTAAACAAATGTAGGCTACTTAACGATGGGAGAATTTCTTTAATGTTATTGGACCTGCATTAATGAGTTGTGTATGTAGTTTGATAGTTTTTTCCCCTCATATACACTGGTGTTTGAACGTTCTGCCGTCTTTTTTTTTTTATTCCAACCTCTGTTGAACTCTCTATAACTTTTATTCAAGGGGCACACATTATTTGAAAAACAACACGCAGGTCCTGGTCCTTTGATTCTGAAACCTCACAGCTTGAACAGCCCTCAGTTGTGACATGAGTGATAATGATTGATCTTCGACCCAGTGTGCATCGTCGTGGTCGAAGAGTTGAGGGGTTTGCCATCAGAAATGTTTTGTTATCCCGTTGTAAGATTTTTATTTATTTATTTAAAGTTGATCACTTTTGGTAAATCAGGATAACTCTATCATTGAGCGTATTATTAGGCTACTTCCGATGCAGTTTAATGAAAATGATTAGCCTATTTTCGCAGGCTGAGGAGCAGTCTTTAAACATATATATTTATTTACACTATGCACAGGATATGTTATAATATATGGGATGCAAATAATTCATTAAACAAAATTAACAAAGCTGTTATTCTGACAACAAACACAAACGCAGTTTCATTTTGATCACAAGGAATAGGAAGTGCATGCATACGCTGCAAGTCAGTGAGAAAATGCGGTGATGAATTCTCATTAAAAATTAATATAAGACCGTTACTATATATTTATATGATTTCTAATCCATTTTTACATGTGAATAAATCAATAAAACTCTTATTGTTTTCATATGGGTGATTTATTTATAGGCTACTTAAGAGAAGAATTACATTTTTATGACTTGGTCGCTTCTATTTTGAGACAGTTGAGAGTTGGACTCATTTATTGCAGGGAAATCAGGATGGGCCCTGGACCCTCAAACGTGACGGACTCGCCAAGTGGGGGTCCGCGTGGGCTACCTCACTACAACGTGCGCGGAGTCTCAAACAGCATGGCAAAGACGTCCGGTGACAAATAAAAAAAAGCTCTCTGCAATCCATTTATCATTAAGTTAAATTAAGTAAATGTGCGCGTACTTTTCGCAAAGGATCACGAGCTCAAAGTTTGATGAAGAAGATTCTCACATTAGAGAGAGTGAGGTAAGAGGACGTTTGCTCGTCGCGCTTTAGCTAACAATAGAAGAACAAAGAACACATTTCCTTCGCATTTAAGTTGTGTAGTATTTTTTTATAAGGGGCAGCTCAAGTGTTTCAGCGATTTCGAGTAAGTTTTTGTCTAATTTCTGCAATGACACATTAAGCCAACTGTTTAGGTGACATTTTAGTAAAATGTTTTCTTTGCATGCATGATAAATTGGCATACATAAAGTCACGGCGGAAGTAAAGAGATGTAAATATGCAGCTGAAGTTCTAGCACAAGCAAAACACTGCACGACTGCTCCACGAAATTATAGAAGTCGAAAAGATGATGTAGTGAACGTTGAACGACGTTCAATGACACGTTGCGAACATCTCGTGGGACGCATACGTAAGATAAGCATCTCTTTTAGGCTACACATAATTTAAATATAGTGTCTATTAAAATCATTAGGGAAACTTAAACACGACTTGCTAAACAATCCCTGTTCAGTTCGAAACTAACCTTCATTTACATTTCTGAAACAAGCATTAATATAGTGAGTTATTTATGCCAACAGCATGAACAGTTCATTCTCATCTGAATCACATTCTTCTTTCACAACGTATGAGTTGCTACATGCAACTTGAATTTACAGAGTGAGCTGTTTGGGGGGTGGGCTGAAATAACCTTTCACCCTGCCGTGTCATATCTGCATGTGTATGTGCCTGCCCCTGAATTACCCACAAGTCTTTGCGTAAAAGAGAACTCATGCTATACGCCGATCTCACGCAGCCGCCATGTTGAAATCGAAAGCGAGGCTCCGGTGGTAACAAACCCGGAAGTAACGGTAAACCACCAACCTGCTGCTACCGCGATTTACGAGCTTAGTTGGGGAACGAGGGGGGCATGTCTGCTGCTGCTGCTTATATTTTGCAGCGGTTGGCATTCGAGGAGGCATGTCGAAACCAGTCAGCTGTATTTCTGAAAGGGCACAACGATTGGATAAAGGTCCAAATCACCCATGTTAAAGGTAAGGTTTAGGTGATTGAAATACACCTGTTTATCCAATTTAACTTACTGGTTCTAAACACCAGGTAACACTTTCTTCAGATCATACTGTGTCAGATAAGAGAGACATACAAAATGTGCAGATCTGTGGAGTTCAGGGCCAGGATTGAAATGGACTGAATTAAGAGTACTATATGAACTATGACTATGCTATTTGTCATGTTCCTGTCCAGCATTCGTGATATTGACACACTTGATGAGGAGGACCAGTGGTTTTCTAATCAGAACACAGGAGAAATGCAGTGTGAGAGAGGTTCTATTCAAGGCATTATAGATGGATGATGGCCCAATGACCTCCTTGATATAGAGCTGCATAATTTATGGTTAAAAATTTGTGTTGATGATTCAATACTTTTTCCTGATTTGACTATTTTTATTAAACAAGTATGATCACAGAATTTCTAGGACAAAACTTTATAGTTTGGATATGAACACTGATGAATCATTAACTGATTAAAAAATTAAATTTTAATAGAATGCAGCTATTAATTGTTAAAACCTCTAGTAAATTAACATGACAGAATCATGGGAGAAACAGGACTACTGTTTTAAACAAAAGTTTTGATTCTCAGTTTATCCAGAATCATGCAGCTCTAGTTCTTCATATAATGTTCTGTTGTCTTTTGTCTTAAAACAGGTCTAACAGTGAGGGCTATGCATGACCATGATTAGATGAAATCACACAGAGGCTGCCCTTTTGAAGATACACATTGAGAGTGCCATCAGATGCATTAACGTATACTACATTTTTGTCAGTGTTTTGTCATTTTCACTCCAGATGTGGACTGTTTGTGTTTTAAAAATGTAATTTAATTTTACAGTAAAACCATGCTCTTACTTAAGGATATTTACTTATTCATTTTTGTTGTTTGTGTAGTATAGTACATAGTATACACGAATGCATTTCAAAATAAAACAATAATTTTGTACCCACTGTCCGTACGTTTCTAAAATATTTCATGACATACTTGCACACAGCATGTTTAAGTGTGTGGTACTCCTGGATTCATAAATGCAGATTAGGCAGCCGTTATTTAAAGTCCAACTTAGTTTTTATTGACTCCTATTTCTCTTTATTAAAATGTATTCAGTCCAGGTGGTAGTCATTTCTTGATTTGACTCTGACTGGTGATAGAGGAAACAGCTGATGGGAATTCTGCCTAGAAACATAAAAACAAATTAGATAAGTCAGTGTGTATATATTTATTTTTTTAATTTAAAATATACATTTATATATACACACACGTAATAACAACATAAATGCCCAACATATAGTGGGAGGTCATTAACTATACTTATCCAAACTACACTAGGCAACATTTGCAGTGGATCAAACCCTTTAGTCAAAGTTGTCCTAAAACCAAAGCAATATCCATTCTTGTCTTAGGACAACTTTTTGACCATTTATATATAGAAAACAATGATATTATTTTATTTTACATGCTCTTTTATTTATTTATTTTTTAAATCAGGTACATAAAGTTGTTTTAAGTATGTGTTGTGGTCGACACACAGGGTTTTAGAAAAAATTTAATTGGATAAACGGATGTATTTGAATCAGCAAGGCAAGAGTTTGTTTGTCTAATGTAACGTTAACCTAAACCTCACTTTTAACACGGGTGATTTGGACCTCTATCCAATCGCTGTGCCCTTTCAGAAATACAGCTGACTGGTTTCGACATGCCTCCTCGAATGCCAACCGCTGCAAAATATAAGCAGCAGCAGACATGCCATTACTTCTGGGTTTGTTACCACCGGAGCCTCGCTTTCGATTTCAACATGGCGGCTGCGAGAAATTGGTCTATAGGCAAACTCTTATAACTTTGCCAGGGAATACACATCGTCCATTGCACCCTCTCTGTTTGACATTCGTTACAGACCTTATCTTTAGGGCAGGTTGTTTAATCGTAAAACTAGTAGCCTATGCCCCTTCGTGTGAAAAAAACAACCACGCTTATTCTTTAAATATAGGTTATTTTCAAAATGCACATGTAACAATATATGATTTTTGTTCACCAGACTGTTTAGATATAAGCTATTAAGTTACTGACTTTCTTTTGATTATACACAGGATAAGCCATTACCATTACGTTAATTCCATTTCATTTCATATAGGAATATTTTGTATAATTTAATAACATTTTGTATTATTAAACATTGAACGTTATGCTCTGTGTGTAAAGTTAGGCTAAATAATTAGCCTAACTGAGAATATTGTTATTGTACTGCGGGGGCAGCTTGTTTTGAATGAAAGGTGGGCTACTTGCCAACAAGCATATGAGAGAAATCTGATGGACATCATGACAGGTCGAAATATCTCTGACAGTTGCCCAGTATCATTCAACGCTAAGGGTTGTGAGCCATAGCAACCGTGGAAGTGGCTTAACCAACCACAGCCGATAGTGCACCAAACACATTTCAAAATGTTATGATAAATAATTCACAGCCAGATCATGGTCATCTTAGACTGACCTGATCCAAAAACGCCAAATGCAAGCGAGCTGCCTTTCTTGAAATAAGGCTCCTAAAATAGTGTCATCTTTTTAAATAAAAAAAAAATCTAAATTACTATTGTGTAGCCTACTTAATATTCAAATCACAAAGGAGACGACGTTAAATGGGATGAGTGTCAACTTTTAAAATAAACAAACAAGCAAGAAAGCTAGGATATTCATATATGAGCGCCTCACTTTGTAATTTCCACAACGCATAAGAAGATGAAGGGGCAATGGAAATTGGTTGGGTCAAGCTCTATGCCAAAACCATTGGTTCACATTTGCTTTTAAAACAGGCCAGTTGTACGTCCACAGCTAAGATGTGAAGCAGAGCAATAAGAACGACATATTCTTTTACTTTTTCACTTTAATCAGAACTATTGTTTTCATGGACCCAGTTGTCATAGTATAAGCAAGTAGCCTTTGACATTAATACAAGCTTTAAGTAAAAATGAAAGCTGCCTAAATGTTTGTTAGCTTTTTGGTTAATGCTGACAACCTCTAATATTTGCCTGAAAAAATCAAAAGCAGTTTATATTCACAACAATGGGAAAACCGGTCATATAGCCTTATTATAATTATTATTATTCCCTGTGAAATTTGTATCCAGCACATAGCCAATAGGCTTATGTAAATATCTTACTACAGTATCTAAACTGATGAAACCTTAAAATGGGATATACCTGCTTCACAATTCTCAGGGATTCCCTTTAAATCTGTTACTCTTAGAATAAAAGACAATGAGCTTAAATGAGCAGACTAATTCTGAGGGCAAAACTACACTGTACGCATGACCATTTGCTTTCCTCTTCCAAAACGTGTAAATAACTATGATATATAAAGTTTAAGTTGCTGGGAAACCTTGTTATGATATTTTTAACCTTAACAACTATGAACAGAACCTGCTTAATGACTCTGTACAGTAACGTCGTTTCAGTGTAAAAACAAAACCTGCCAGAAGATCGTACTTTGCCGTGCACCGTAGCTCGTCCCCTGCTCGCGGTACAGTTCAATGGCGTTCGCCGCGTGGATCAAACAGCCCCGCGAGGCCTCTTCCAGTCCGCTGCCTACCCCGTTTGGTTCTTCCGCGCATGCGCGCTTCCACATCCCGAGAGCCTTCAGTACGGGGTTTGTGTGTTGAGCCCAAAAAAAAATACCGCCTTCATCAACAACGCAACTGAAATATGGCTTTTCATCGAAATGGGACATAAAATACGGCTTTCAGGGGAGATAGGGATTCGTGAGACAAACACCCGATCGCCTTTTTGTTGGTCTTTGTGCTCTGCCGATGGTAGATGGTATCCAGCGAGCTGTATCTGGCAGAGGAAGACGACGACTCGGCGAGTAATATGAAGGAGATGATCGGAGGCTGCTGCGTCTGCTCCGATGAGAGAGGCTGGGCCGAAAACCCCCTAGTCTACTGCGACGGTCACGGATGTAACGTCGCCGTCCACCAAGGTAAATATATACGTCTCGACATCTCCACTCTGTTATTTTTTTAAGCGACTGGTTATTCGAGGCTGACGTATTGGTAAGTTCCCCTTTCTGTTGTGTTTAGAAAATTAGCTTAGCATAACATAGCCTAGCTTAGCTTAGCTCAACCGAACAGTCAGCGTGACCTAAGTTTAACCGCTGGAGCGTGGTTGCGTTATTGTGGTGACAGTTGAGAAATTTTAAATATTTGGACGGTTAATTCGTGGAGTTTTTAAAGCGTGTCGGTTGCTGTGAAGCAACGGTTCGCCGAGGGCCCGTCGGAGTGCTAATGTGTGTTAGCACCAGCGCTACTCTGCTGTAACAGCATGTCGCTCATGGCTGTTCATTATCTCCACAGTTTCAGTACCAACAACGTGTCAGTCACAGCTATGGAAACAGAGATGAGTCACACTCAGACAAGCTCTGTTGGTGATTACAGCTAGGCTGATGATTCTCATTTATAGCTAGTCAGCAAAGCTGTCAATTAATTCGGAGGCTCTTAACTGGACCATGAATGTTTTCTCCGCGTGTAGTTGATTGTCTTGTATTATTTTAGTTTGTATGACGCTTCAAATGACATATTTACATAAATGGTAAACATACATAAGTACATTGTTTCGAAGAAAGTTGTCCTTGTAGAAAACTCGATGGGTGCAGTGAAAGAGGAAAAACTGAGCAAACAACTGCGCAGTTTACATCTAAAACAAAGTAAGAGTTAAGTAGAAATCAAGTGTTATTAATAAAAACCTGTCATTAAGATAGCTTTTTTCACTACGTAGAGATCCTGTTGTGATCATTTCTTTAAAGAAATGTTTTATCATTCATGCTATGGAAAAAGTTGGATGTCTTTTAATATTTACTTCCTGGTTAACTTTAAGCTGATATGATCAGATCAGATTAATAATATCCTAGAACTGTTGTCAGCATTTATTTAGTTAGTTCACTGAAGATGATCCAGTACAAATGATTCAAGTTGTCAGTCAGACAGGTGTAAGTGTTAGTGTTTGGACAAACTCTGATAAAGACATTTTTTCTAATGTTTTTGTATTGTCTGACTATTGTGAGGTTTTTGCCTGTCATTGATGATAAGTGGAGCAATAGCATTATTTTGCGTTTGCACAAAAATAACTATTAAGCAAAAATTGGAATTCTTGTATCTAAAGTATTATATTCAGTTTTTTTTTTTTTTTTGTTCTCCACCAAATATAAATGATTAGTGTTTCACTAGATATTTTACGTTTCCGGTTCAAATATATAAATTAATTTTAAACATGTCAAATTAAGCAAACACACAAAGACCTTTGTAAGTGGACCAAAAAAGATTGAAAGTGAACTTGACTGTTTTTGGTTCACTTAACTCTTCATTCACACTGTTGTGTGTTTAGAACTTAGTTCAGATTGACCCTAAACTGACAGAAGACCCCTTATAATTGAACCTCAATATTCATGGATAATACCAAATTCTGTGGAACCGGTGACACAAGAAAACATGGAAACTTTTCTGCAGAGTGCTCATTCTCACGCTTTTGCTTTGTCTGTTCACCAAGATACAATCACACATGTTTTTTTTCAAGCGCATGTGCTTGCACCTAAGCAACAGCATTTCCTGTCATATGTCAGTCTGAGATGTGTTGCAAGTCACATAAGTTACCCACAACTGTGCAAAAATTACCCACATTTGGCTGATGGTGGGTGTTAATTTCATACCCTGATGTTGTTGCAGTAGGAGTATCACACATTGCTTTTTTTGAACACTCTCACGTGTTAATCTTGAAACCTGACAGGACGAGATAGTCAAGCTGTCAGATTTACAGTAGTTGAAAGCAAGTCTTTTTCACTGATTTGTCCTTCATTCCTGTTGTTTCAGCCTGCTATGGAATTGTCCAAGTCCCCACAGGCCCCTGGTTCTGCAGGAAATGTGAATCACAGGAACGTGCTGCCAGGGTGGTGAGTTTCCTCATCTTTATATAAATCTTTCAGGCTGTCTGTTTTGCTGAAGTTCAGATCTCCTTCCTCTTTTTGTATATTGTGGATTTGTTTGCAGTTTCCATTTGACAGATGATATTATTTATAATTGATACTTTGAACTGGTCTTACAGATTTCACTTCAAAGCTTTGGTAGCCAGCATGAGGGACATATTATAATAAACATGGTTGAAGGCCAGGCAAAGGACATTTAGACATTAAGTAAAATTCCCTGTGATCAGACGGTTTTATCTTGATTAAAATACAATGCATTTAAGGTCAGGGTGTGCATGGACAAACATTATCTTTTCTTTTGAAGTTTTGTTTTGCTATTGCGCTGCTGTCAAAGGGATAGTTTGTCCAAAAAATAAAATGAAATAATTTTTTACTCCCACTTGTGCTGTTGTAATGCTGCATTCTCTTTTTTTAGACCACAAAATGAGAAATTAAATGAAATGTTCTGCTCACCCATGTAATGGCAGGTAATAGTGGCCAGTATTTATTTTTTTTAAGAAAAAGATGGAAAAGTGTAATAATTGCATGGGACACATGTTGTATATTCCAAGTGTTCTGGGGATCTTTGGTGAAAAACAAACTAAAATTCTTGTGCAGTTTTTGTGCATGGATGAGACTCTAAAACATTACATTTGAGTTAGTTTTTCAACTTTATTGTATACTCCCAGAACACTTGTAATAGTCTTAACTAGTGTGGGACCATTCTGTAATACTTTTGCATCTTTTTTTAAAAGCTTGGTGTTTGCCACATTCTCTGCCATTATATGGGTGAGCACAAGTGGGACATTTCTTTTAATTGCCCTCGTTGAGAGATGTTGATGAATTCATTTTTATTTTGGTGAACTATCCATGTAGTGATACATCAGGCAAATGATGATGACATCACATACTATTTACCATTTGTACATGGACTATTCAATTCTGTTTAATGCTTTTGGACAATTCCAAATAGATTCTTAAAGTTCCATTAGTATTTAGTTTTTATGCTCTTTTAGGATATTTATTAAGACCACTTCCAGAAGGTAATGAACCAGCCAGTTCAGTACAGAGCAGTTACTCTCGTCTTTATTATGCACAATGGCACTGTTGCACTCTGGGATAGTGTTGAATGCGTCACTTGTTTACTGCAAACAAATGATCAGTGGTACTTTTTACATTTTCACCTTTTTATCATTTAATGTCATTCATAAAATGTAAATGTCTGGTCAAGGGTTGTTGCAATCATATGTTTTCACAATTTTTTTATTTCATGGTCTTGTATTGACACCTAAGATTCGTATCATGTGTGTATTTGTATCATGTAATTATGAAGCAGGTCATCCTTGTGATACTGCAGTTTGTCTGTGTAATCTTTTAAAATGCTTACAGTTTTTAGACTTTTGCACTTGAGATGTTTGTAAAAGCTATATAACCATTCAGAAATCATTGTGTCTGTGGGCTGAAGTGCTTAACCTTATATCACATACCAATGTGTACTGAACACGAACACCTGGTTTGTATGAATACCATGTATATAGAAACAATATGACTTGGCAGGACTCTTAGGCCTGTATGTATAACAGATGTTATCAGACTTAATAGTGTACTATTACACTGAACTTTTTTGACTTGTCTGAATGATAAAAGGTTTGAAGTATTGTAAGCTGAAAATAGCAAAATTGTACAAAAAGCATTTTTATGGCTCAGGCACAAGTCTGTCCACTGTCTAACTTCAAAGGTCATATGTGTCTTTTTTTTAATCCGTTATTCATTTATGCTAATCACTGTTTTGGCTGTCTGGGGAGCAATTTGTATCATGTGGTAACATAGTCATTACATGAAAATAATAACTATTATGTAATGTATATGCCAATGCATATAGGGCATTTTTTTTAATATACGTTTGCACACAATAAATATAAGTAAAAAAATATTAAATAATATTACACAGTAAATAAGACTTGTTTAAATTCAACATCCTTTGTAGTACAATGAATTAAGACGAAACACCCTTGTGTGAATTGTTTGAATTTTTTGCTACATGTTTATGTGTTGTAGTCAATGTTAGTGTCCTACATAAAAACCCTGTTTCTTAAAACATGCTGTAGCTTAAAATAAATGCCATTCTTGTATTTATAAATAAAAGATGTTGGGTTGGGGTTAGGGAAACGTGAATGATTAGGACAGGCAAAGTTGTGTTGGCAGTTACAGCAGTTTCCTTCAAGAGTGCAGCGGTTTGGTGGCTGTGCATGTGACTTGTGTGAGCTGTCAGGTAGCCATGAAACCTAAGTGGCAGTTTAGAGCAAAAGAATTGTGGGTCACAAGAAAGGGAAACATGTTACACAATCCATTATGTGACCATTTTTGTTGAAAGCTCTGGATTCATGCCAAAACAAGGCGTCCCACATAACGCCTTTTATGAGGTTAGAGACATTTTTCAATGCTAGCTGCTCTCATTCTGAAAAGAAACAGGACTTCCCTATTTTTATCCACAGGTTTGTCACATGTGTAATATTTTTGTGGCCTTTTTGCCGCTTCTAACCAAGATTTGTGAAAACCATAGCTTACTGGAACACTAAACTAAGCCTTTTCCCAAAGCATAATTATGAAACCAAATTTCTGCATTTGTCCTCATTCCCTCCACTTACTAAAAATGAGCCCATTTTTTTCCCCATTTGTGCCCTGCTCTGCCACTTCATTCCCAAAGATTAAAGGGTGGAGGGGGAGAAAGCCGAGCTGGCAGACCCCTGAAGGAGGAGGACTGTCCACCACCTGTAACAAAGAGGAGGAGGACAGCAGACTGAGCAGAAGTTTAAAAACTTTGAACATAGTGGTATGTGGCAAGTAACGGCATGGTTCCAAGCACAATGTTATGCCCAAATATCTAACCCTGTTCAAGGCTTTACAGATGAGTGAAATGTCATAGTATTTATGCATGTGTAATAGACCATGTGTCAGTGCCCATTTCTTTTGGGCACTTTCATCCACATCTATTGTTTTTATTTGTTCAAAAAGGGTAGTACCTGACTTTATTCGATCATTCATCTTATATTCACAGGGTTTTATTTTCTTCTCCTGTCGTTTGTTTCAGAAAAATGCTGTCTAAACCTGTTTTTCTCCTATAGCAGAACAGATCCTATTTTATCCTTGCATATAGAAGCAGCTCTTCAGGGATGTTTTCCAGCTCCAGTCAACTATCAAAGGCTCTTGTCTACTGTTTCATTGATCAGTTTTGCCAAGATCCTCTGTTCTCTAGTTTAAAGAGGAAAAATGATGTCTAACCCTTAAACTCTGCTTTAGTTTGATGTCCATGTCAGAAGTAGAGTTCCTGAAAGCCCTCAGAGCTTGTGTCTGGCCCACAGATGGTTGGATGCATTGTGGATTCATGTATTTCTCTTCTTTTCACAGAGGTGCGAGCTGTGTCCCCACAAAGACGGAGCACTGAAACGAACAGATAATGGAGGTAAGACTGTCTGTTGTTATTTTGCACTTGCTGAGTGCTCTAGGCCTACTAATGTTAACCTAAATGTTGTAGACGAGAATAGACTTCAGTCACTCAGTTGCTAAATATAGACCGGTAGCATAAATGATGTTAGAAATGGCAGCCGTTGGTAACACATATGGCGCTGTGCATGGATATGCTTGTTATGTTTGATATTTTGCTTTCTTTTTTTGATGATTGGCTCTGTTTAATAGACCAGTTATTTAATAAAATTTGTTGGGTTAACAGTTATATGGAATATTTAGTATTATCCTAACAACAAGAAAATTGTCATTGTTTTCAAATGGGCTAAGTCAGCCCCGTTTTATTGTGAGGTGATAAAATGATGGAAGCTCTTGAGAACAACATATGCTCTGATGAGGATGACACCTTTCTATTTTTACGCCTCTAATGAAAATCATAGTAAAAAAAACAATGAAGTGAATTGATTTTCTCATGTGTGCAGTATTTCATTGCTATCCTCTGGCAGTTTTAATTATCACAGAAATGTTGTTGTCAAAAGGGTTTATTATCGTATCTCTTCAATAAGCTGTTAATTAGTCAAAAATATCTTTGTTTGTCTCACCTTAACTTAATTTAATTTGGATTTCAGGAAAATATTGCAATGAATAAATGCATAGTTCAGACATTTTTTTGTTTTCTTTTCTAAAGTGCATCTAAACTCCTTTTGAACAAGCTAGGAGTATTACGTAATTTTTGGTACATCATTTTCAGATTTAATCTGCAAATTATTTTAAAAGCTGTTGAGCAAAGGGGGTTAGGAAATGTGCATGTTTATCTCTCTCACCTTGTTTTTATGGGTGGGCGGTCTCAGCGGGGTCATTGTGGGGCTGAGAGGAGTCTCCTCTTCTTCATGCTCCGGGTTCACGGCAAGGGCAGCTCAGAGACTGTAAACATGGCATGGGACACAGCTTGCAGGACCGTGCCCCATCTTTAGGGGCGGTGAGCTGTTTAACGGCCATGAGGGAAACATCATTCCCCCAGGCTTACGATTTAGCTGTTTCAGACCATGTAATGTGTTTTGGCCTGAATTTGAAAAGGCTTTTGAAATTCTTCATGTTAAACATTCCATGATTTGCCATTATTTATGAGTAGGAGTGAAGATTTTTGAAACATAAATTGTAGGAAGTATTTTGTTCGGACCAGCAATGATCCCAGGAGAGAGATGTAGGTGTTCGTGATTTGCTTTTCAGATATCTATACATTTCGGACAACTGAGGAGTGAAACTCAGCAGCAGTGATCAGAGTAGCACATGGAGAGGTTTTTACAGGTGTTGCTTCTGTTAGGTTATGCAAACACAAAAATAATCCCAAATGAAAACACTTGAGCAGGGAATATACCTGGCCTGATAATGTGTGTTGAAACACATGCAAGGAAAATAAAAACTGAAAAACGCATCCTTCTCCTTTACATGGAGCCTTCAGATCCGTTTTTGCCTGTCTGGTAGAACCTTGCAGGGTTTTTTTTTTTTGGTTACTTTAGTCCAAAAGTTTACAGTTATTCTGTCTAACTAGAATTTGAAGAACAAGATTATTTGAGTACTTTATGCTCAGCTAAAGAGATCTTTGGCAAATCATCTTTTTTACATCTTTTTACGTTTGCCACCCTTCTGTCTGAGGGGTTTAGAAGTTCTTTGGGGTGTGCTTGGGTTTTATTGCCTGGTTTTATAGGCTTCTGCTGGATTCTTGGAGGGACTTCAAAACAACAAAACCCACCTCCCTGTCCCTTTAGGCTGGGGTCAAAGACAGTTCATGGGTTCACCTTTAAGTTTAGGCCTGTTATTGTGCCCTTACGCTGGATAAACAAAACTCATTTGTTGTTCATTTCAACTTGATATCAGTAGCGTCTACTCTCCTCTAGCAAACATATTCCAGAATATGGTTATTAAATCTAAATCCTCACAGTTTGGGGTTTTCGTGGTTAAAAGGCAGCTGATATGGGAGATAAGGTTTAGTAGTAGCCTGAAATTATGATATAATATTTATGTATTGTGCTTGTGCTGACACCCTATGGTTCAACACTTGGTCTAGACGCTAGGCAGGAGAGAATATGCCTTTGCCTCATCCAGTCCTGGGTGTTTCGTCTTTGCGGTCACACTCAGCCCACGTGCTTTAATAAGTGTTTTTCACACTGTGGAGGAAGCCAGGCGTGCCCCATAGGCATGACTATGAGCAAACAAATGACCATGGTCTCGAATAAATTTGAAAACTGAAAGACAGAAAATGTGTAGAATAGGAGTCTCCTTTTTGGCATTATCCATCTTAACATCTTAATTTTTAAAAATAAGAATAACCA
This sequence comes from Enteromius mattozi, assembly GCA_032359235.1. Classification (NCBI taxonomy): domain Eukaryota; kingdom Metazoa; phylum Chordata; class Actinopteri; order Cypriniformes; family Cyprinidae; genus Enteromius; species Enteromius mattozi. Next base: position 8,104,323 of record JAUMHE010000082.1, read on the forward strand.
CAACAATTATTTAGTTTACAATAGAAAATGTTGTTTATTTTTTTCTAATTGAAAAAGTACAAAATTATATTAATTTATAGTAATTTGTAAAATATTATATAGCCAGTTGTTGGTATTTTTTTCTTTTTTTATACTGTTGTTAAACCCAGTTCCATCTTTACAGCAGGTTTGCATAGAAAGAAAGGAATAATTTAGCCTCTTCACTTAACATCTTCTGATCATTTGTCATGTGTCTTGTTCAGGTTGGGCCCATGTGGTTTGTGCTCTTTATATCCCAGAAGTGGAGTTTGCCAACGTATCCACCATGGAGCCCATTGTGCTTCAGTCTGTCCCTCATGAACGTTATAATAAGGTAAGTTCTCTTAAGTTCTGAAAGACACACGCTGATAGTCTGGATATCAATGGCAAAACAAAGGCTCGACGTAAGAGCCTCATAAATCAGCTCAGCAATGTAAACAGTATGCATGTAAGGAGTTTAGGTCTATACAGTGAATGTGTTTTCTTAAGGGACCAAGTGCTACATTTATCAATCTTATATAAACACAGAATGTTGCCATGAATTTTTCATTCAAGCTGAATGAATGAAAACTGAGATCCATGTTTTGGGAATTTACACTCACGGTCCGAAATGAAAAGAGCCAGCCATATTTGTTTGTCATTTGATATCCTTATTCATCAAATATCAGAATTTTTTTAAGTGGCAATTTCCAAGCCTGAAAAAACTATTAAAAGTCATGAAAGAATATTAATTTGTTTATTAAATACTTGCAGGTGTAGGTTGATAATACGGTTGGAGTTCTGCGCATCACTGTAACTCAAGACTAATTGCAAAGTCCAAATGTTTAGATGTTAGCTTAAAACTTTGGCACTCAACCGTGAGGGTAAAGAAAACAATGTTCAATCAAGTGTTAATGGGATATGCTATCATGACACCATTCTTTCATTTTTCATTTGAAAACCTAATTATGTTTTGTTTTCTATGGATGCCCTTCAATGCAGTAGATAAGTAAAATACAATCAGTTAGTGTTATATGATTTGGATTCAGTACTGTGTCTGATGACTCGCAGGACTAAGGAGCCAAGTTTAATCTCATGCTTGAAATAGTGGGTTTAAAATCTAAGATAAAATGGATTCAGCTCTGTTGGTAATTGAGTCCTTACTGTGAGCCAATTTAAAATGGCATGGTTATCACTTGCCTAATAATCGAGGCGCTGGGAAGGGCGGCTTCTGAGAGACTTGTTAAATTGGTAGAGCCTTCACGCTAAACAAGCGGTGGGCCATGCAGCAATGCATTATATACCATAATAACTGCTTTCTGTATGTGAAGAATCACTTTTGGTGGCTGTTGATTTTTCTATCTAGACATGCTACATCTGTGAGGAACAGGGCCGTGAGAGCAAAGCTGCTACTGGAGCCTGCATGACATGCAACAAACATGGCTGCCGACAGGCCTTTCATGTCACATGGTGAGTTGCAGAGCTTTAATATTTCAGTCCTCGTGAGCATGTTAATGTCTTTAATTATGCCACCTGTTAAATGGATAGGAATAGAAATGTTAAGTACTACAGACTTCAGAATTTAATTGATTTGAGACCCCTAGAATTGTATGTAAATAGTTAAAAAATAACTAATTGTAATCTACAGTCTTTTTTAAAGTAGCTTTTTCTCTGACTTTGAAAACAGCGCTCAGTTTGCTGGGTTATTGTGTGAAGAACAGGGCTCAGATGCTGATAATGTGAAGTACTGTGGATACTGCAAGTACCATTACAGCAAACTGGTAAGAATCTGTTTTTTTTCCCTAAACTTTACTGTATTATCTGTGTCACCCTGGCACAAAGCACCACTGTTGTGGATCTCATAGAATTTATGCTTTTGGTCGATGATCTTTCTTTCATTTGAAATTAAGGCGTTAATGGCGTTCAGGCTGAATATAAATAAAAGTTGCAGTACATGAATTTTGTATGGTATCTTAAAGTGGTTTTCAAGATGATGTGTAGATAGATGCACTAGTGTTTAAAAAGATTGGGATCAGTATGATTCTTTTTTTTTTTTTTTCTTCTTCTTTATTTTAATTCAGCAGGGGTGCATTAAATTAATCAAAAGTGGCAGTAAAGGCATTTTTGCATTCCAGATAAATGCAGTTTATTCTGTTCTGTTCTTTTTATTTTTGAAAGAATCCTGGAAAAAAAAACACTACAGATTACATTACAGCAACAACTTTCAACCGTAATTAACAATAACAAGTGTTTCTTGAGAAATAAATCAGCATCATAATACACTGAATACTGAGTACTGGCTTCTAAAAATTCAGTTTTCCATTACAAGAATAAATAATATTTTAAAACACATTAAAATAGAAAGCAGTTCAATGAAATTGTAATAACATTTCACCTTTACTGTTATTTTTTTTTTGTAAATGCATCCTTTTTATTTCAAAACTAAAAAAAAAAATCATACAGATCCCAGACTGCTCAGAACAAGAGTGCATGTGTTGTTTTTCCCATGAGTAATGTGATTTAATAGTCATTGTTTGAGTATTTTGCCATTAGTGCTTCATATATTGAGGTATGCTTCATGTTTCTAGTGCATTTCCGAAGCACTCGAGCTACTGATTTTTACATTGGCCAGTACATGAATTATGTTGAGCACGTCATTGTGACCATGTCATCATCGTTCAGGCTGTTATTGCACATCCAGAATCACAGGTGAATGCAGAAAAAAGACACTCCCTCATCTGGAATATCTCTCGTTTCTCGAACGTCTCGCACTCCTGGTCCAATTACAGCTGCTGAAAGCTGAGCTGTGGCGTAAGCCCCCCCGTCCACCCACAGCGGCCCCATGCCGCCCCCACCTCGATCTCCCTCAAACCCTTTAACCCCTTAATCTCATTGACAATCAACAGCAACTCACTGGACCTTTGTCTGTGGCTCTCCTTTCCTCTCCTTCTCATCATCCCCCCCTTTCCTGCATTTCCCCCTTCCCACTCTGTCTTAATACCCCTCTTAGAAAAAGAGGGCTAAGGTTTCAGTGAGATACACGGACTGCCCAGTGGCAGCTTTCGGTGACAGCATAACGGCCTGTGGTTTTCTGTCCAGCTTCGCTCAGTCCTCAGTGTACTCGTGGGCTTGGGCATTTGTGTGCGTGCGTGCGTGCGTGTGTGTGTGTGGGGCAAGGGGTTTTACTCACTCCAGCCCTAGAGCTACATTGAGCTTTAGAGCCACAACCCCCTGCTGCTTCTCAGATTTGTGCTGTGTGTGTGTGTCTATCCTCCCACTCAACAAAGGCTTCTCAGATACTGCTAGTCCTCTACAGGTCTTCTGAGTAAGGGGCTGGAGGCAGGGCCAGTGCTTTGTGATGCTCTCATAGGGGATTGTAATGAGTTGAGGATGGAGGGATAGTGATGTTTATCTATGTATACACAGTTTGATTTCTTTCAGGCAATTATGACTATTGTGGTTACTGGTGATAGATGCTGGAGTCAGAGTAATTCATGTTTTGTGTTTTTTTTTTGTTTTTGTTTTTTGATTTTATGTTTTCATATTTTAAGTTTTTTTTCATGGTTTTATTTGGCTTTTTAGCATCATTGTTGGCTTATATGTGTGTGTGTATGTATGTATGTGTGTATGTATGTGTGTATATA
>JAUMHE010000082.1:8108063-8128564 GCA_032359235.1 Enteromius mattozi
ATAAAAAACATAATAGTTAAACTAAAGTAACCACACATTAACATGGTTTTTCTGTACTAGCCATTTAGCTTCACCATTGTATTTGTGATTATACTAATTGTAATCAATCCGAATGACTATACGCAATGCACGCATACAGAGCATGTGATCTCCGTGACGCCCAGATGTACAAAACAGACCCTCCCACCTCTGTATTAAACACGAAGATGTTAGTCCCGTCCAAAATGGTACGTGAAAATTGTGGACGTCAGGTGATAAGAATCGAAACTCACACGTAGTTTAGAAAACTAGTGGCATTGGTCAATTAAAAAAAAAAAATAGTAGTCTAACAATAATGGGATCAGTGAGGCTGTGAAACAAGACTGGTTTACTTTGGCAAAGTACTTGTGCTTTCCTCTCAACGCTGGTCACCTGTTGCTCTTCATAGGTTTCCACTGTGTTGTTCAGTCTCTGTTCGTTATGTTTTTTTTTTTTTCTTTTTTTTTTTGGTAAAGTGATACCCGATGCTTTCGAGTCCGGTCTGCACTGCAGCCCCGGGGCTGATCCAGGGTCAGGCAAGGGGTCAGCACCATAATAAGTCAGACCAGACCTTGGGCGGCTTGTACTGATGTGTCCACACCCCCACTGGAGCCAGCCTGCGCTCGAGGTGGTAGTGGGCTGGAAAGTGTTAAAAAGAACAAGACGGGGTGAAAAAGGAAAAGAAGGGGGGAAGGAAGCAAGGAGGAAGAAAAAAATGGGATTGGCTAACTGTGACTAGAGGGGGGTGGGGAGATAAAAAAAACAAAAAGAGAAAGGAGGGGGTTGTGCTTGGCGAGGCGCATATGTGATTCATTACTTTCACTGCAGAAAATGAAAAGCAGTGTCTGGCATGGGGCCTGCAGGCAGGGTGATGGGAGCCTCCACAGGGAAGAAAGAGCTGGAGGGAGGGGGAGAGAGAGAGAGAGAGAGAGGCGACTCAGTGACACACTCAGTGGTGTCAGTGTGCAAGCTGAGCCGCCAGAGAGACCACTAGATGGATTTCTGTGAGGAAGATCTGATGGCTACCAGGCTGACTTTGGATCGAGCCGCCCATCCCTGCATTTCCCAGGCTCCTCTAACGCCCACATCTTCAAGCCGACTCCTTATCGACTGCTCTCTGTTTACCTTTCAGATCAGGAGCTTGGAGATGGAGCTCTCGGCTTCTCCAGAAGAGGAAACTCACCAAAGACAAACCTCTCCCCTCGGTAAGTCCTATTTACATTCCAGAGCTAGACTTCCCCTCCTCCAGGCTCTGAGATTTCGCTCGCCCTCCGTCCCTCCCTTCCTCCCTCCCTCCTTCCCTCCCTCCCCCACAGAACACGCTCATTCACTCACTCCGTTTCCTCCCTTGCGCGCTCGCCTTTCGAACAGCAGGCATTTTGAGCACTCAGCTGTTGTCCATATCACAGTTACAAACCGGCTTCAGAGTTTCGACGTGGCGGCGATGTCTTCGAATGTAAAAAGAGACATTTCATTTGTTTTCCGTAACCTAAGATGTGGTCTCTTTTGCGCACTGATTGAGGATATAAAACGGATTTATACGGAAGCATGTATATACTGCACGAAAATTCCTCTGGGATATAATATATTTGGTTGAAAAGGTATGTTGATTTGGATTTTGATCGCTTCTGTTATTTAAGAAGTGGGTTTATTTGGTGTACTTTCATTGCTGCTTTAGTATATTTAATGTATGGATATTAGTATTCATATAAAACACATTGTTTTTCAAATGCTGTTTTTGACTTTTTAGATCAGTTTTGTCTTTTTAGTCAGAATGTGAGTTTGAGAAATACATTTAGCACAATATCGCTATAAACTCAAGCTTGTTATTATGTGTGTTTGCATGGCAGCATTTTCAATACTGAAGGTACAAGAAACCGTTCATGCTAAGCTTGTTTTTACATTCCAAAGTATTGTTTTTCGGGGTTTTTTGTACATAAATGCCCTAGACTGACGTATTCGTCTGCTGATCTCAAATGTAGCATCTATAGCGGCATTTTAAAAACAGGTTGCTGTATTAAAAAAAAAAATGTCAACTCTTAAAGAAACATGCCTTTTTTAAATTCCATTGCCATGAGACTCACATTTTTTTAAATGTAAAACACATTCTTTGTAAAGGGGGCTTAAAAATGTGCCAAATGTCTGAATCTCATTCTGCACCATCATCAGATTAAATGTGAAAATCTGTATGTGCTGTTTGTGTGATCTGCTCCAGATCAGTCATGCAGGGTGATATGGCTTCACAGTCCTGTTCTGGAGATTTATTGCCTTGTGGAGCAGATCTCAGCCCAGCCGTAATTACCCCAGAGATAGATTCACATTCGCCCGAGAGCCCTGATGTAGAGCCCAGGGTTGGATGCATTCATAATAACACAGATCGCTGTCTGTCCAAACAAGAGTGTACTGAGATTTATGGTGTCAGAGAGCCAGGCCCAGGCTCTCTCACTTGGAAATGCTGTGAACTCTGTTTGGCTTAACTGAGCAGCACGTTTGCTTCTGAAGGCAGGACGCCAGACCAGGAGTTCAGCTGTGTTGTTATATAGTGGCAGCCTAGTGTGTATTTATAAGCGAAAGCTGATTATTTATGAATTCAGTTGTACTAATGTGAACATGTACATGCATGACATATATATCTCACTTGTTTTCTATAAATGACTTTAGGTCTCCGTTAAGTGGGCTTCATATCCGGTATGACTCGTCAGGACCGTTGGTTCCGGGGCTCGGGTCTGGTTCGGATTCATTGCCTCCGGTGGCCACCAGCATCGACCAGCTGCTGGACCGGCAATGGAACGAAGGACAGCAGTTCCTTCTACAACAGGGCTCTCAAGGAGATGGTGAGAGGCTTTCTTACACACACATAATGATGTATGTTGCTTCTGTATGCAATTACATTAAACCTCAGCTCAAGCACAGAGCTGTTTGGTTGTGTGGTTGTCATTGCGCTGGTCTTGGTAAGGATGTTGTTCAGCCCTAGGATCCTGTCAGTTCTAATGATGGTTGATGCTGTGTTGTGTTTCTGAACATAAGCCTCCACTAGTGTTCATTTTGACACCGTTGTTTTTTAATTAGTATTGTCAGATGTCTTTGTTAGCTTTTATAATATGTAGTCAACCCTAAATTGCTTTTTGTTAGTCAAGTTTTAGTTGACAAGTCTGGGTATTTAAATCTAGAACTGTTGATATTTTAGTAACATTTTAGTCATATTCGGTTGTGAGGCACAGTAATGGTTAAATGAATAGTCATGATTATTTGGTACATTATTTGGTTATTTACTGTTACACAGCTACACAATATCGCCTTCCAAATCAAAAATGAATCGCTTCTGAGACAGTGGTCTACGGCTCTGTGTATCAACTGCTGCTCATTTTAAAAACTGCTTTACTGACAAGATGCACTTGAATAAATGGATGAATAAATTGCCCAGCCCTATTGAGAAGTGTACATTACACTGGAAATATTTTTTGATAAAGTTGTCTTTTTGTGACCATGTTGTCTTGGTTATAGAATAAGGTTGTAGACAAACATAGGCTACACAAGGCCACACAGAGGGGTTTTTTTTTGTGCTGGTGTTTTCATGGTGCAAGCTTAGGATAGTGCTTGCTTGACTATAAAACTTTGCCAAACTCATGCATGAAATCATCCAGAGTTCTGCAGTCCTGGCGTTAAAACCTGGAGTTCTAATTTCCTAGGGGTTTCTATAATGGTTTTTTCTTGTTTTTTTGGGTTTTTTTTTAATATGAGTAAAACAATGTCTGTGGTAAATATAAAATGCTGATATGTATATGTTTTGCTCTACAGTGTAAATTACACATACCCGTACTGAAAATGGGAATTTTGAAGCAATTATGTTTCAAGGAACTACATGAGTTTCTTTGGATTGTGAGTGAGTGCACGCACTTTGTTGTACAACAAAATGTTCAAGTATCGTCATCTTATACAGATCTTATTTTACTCATAAATTAAAATGAAAAAACCCAAAGTGAAAATTTCAAGGGAGTACATGGTGAATTAGACTTATAACAGACAAGAGTAATACCTTAAATAATAAATAAAATAATAATACCTTAAAGTGACATGAGACTTGGGATTTTCACCTGATAAAAAGGAGCCAAAAACCAAAACAGTGAACTTGCATTAAGTAAATGAAAAAGCAGAGCCAAATTTAGAGACCAGAATATCATAGAGACTTGAAAGTTGACTCTTTAGACCTGGGGCAGTAAATAACCACCCAGAAGACCTTAGCAACCACATATAGCAATATAGCAATGTCCTGGAAACCCACTTAACACACCCTAGCGTCATTGTGACGACTTTTAATTGCATGTAAAATCAATTAATTCCTGTTATAACAATTTCATAGTCTAGCTGAGAGGGTTCACAGATTTGCTAAAGAAGGTTGTAGAGAGATCAAAAGGCATTTTAAATGAATTTCTCATTAGTATGCTAAAAGCCTTTATTAATTATGGTTATTGAAAACTGGCTGCATTTAAATTCAATCTAATTTGTCCATTTTAATCTCAGGGTCCATAGTGATCAACCTGGATCTGTTGCTTTCACTGAAAATGTTTTATTTAAAGTAAAAATAATTACATCATATAAACCTTATTTTACTGCATGTCAATCAAATATTATGCCTGTTTGAAGCCTGTAATTACATCCATCCCAGTAATGTGGGTAATTGATGCGTTGGTTAATACCACAGTAATTACTTGTATTTTGTCTGTGTGTAACTTGTGTAGTTTCACGATAGGCTAAGTAGAGGTAGTAGCGAATCTTCCAGTAGCAGCAGGTCGGTTTGTAGTGTCACAATTGTGTGAATGAGCAGCATCTGTTTCTGGTATGATAGAGGCTCTTCTGGCGACGGGGGGAAGTCTGACAAACGCACCGAGCAGGAAGCGGTATGACGGTTGTGTTTCTGTTCACCACTGATATGAGAACAGTTGTGCGGTTTTGCTGACACTGCATCTGGTTTGCATTTCGCTCGGGGTTTGCTGGCCCCCGATCAGTGGCGTGTGATCCTCAGAGAGCGGAAGTCTGTCGTTGTAGTTTTTTCTGAAGGTCTTGAACCAGTGTAGTTTTCGGGCTTGTGGTATCGGGTTCACTGCTTCATCTCGGTGGTTTGTAACCACTGCTATTTTGCTGTCAAATCTTGATGTGTATGTTTTGTGTGTGTGTGCTTTTATGTCCAGTTCTGGGAATGCTGAAGTCCCTGCACCAGCTGCAGGTGGAAAACCGGCGCCTGGAGGAACAGATCCGAACTCTCACCATGAAGAAGGAACGACTGCAGCTCTTGAGCGCTCAGCTATCTGTGCCTTTCACCCCCGCGAGCACCACGGCCACCACTGCCTCCTCTCCTCTGAACCCCAGCAACACTCACGCAGGTTAGACACACATGCTACCTTCTGCCTCTCATCTACCTGTACAGTTTTCACACACTCCATCTGGACCGTCACAATCTAATCCCACCCCCCACACCCCCCACCCCGATCCACATATTCACACATACACGCACACGAGCCCACCTCTCACCCCCTCTCCCCGTCAGACCCCCTTCCTCCCCCTCTGTTCTGCTCACGGAGCCTCCTCTCCCAGCTCAGCTCTAGCTAATCTGGTCTCCGCATTCATGTCAAGTTGCAAAATCTCTCTCTCCTCCAGACATGCTGCACAGCAAGAGCATTCAGCTAGGCAGCAGTGTTTTAACAGAGTCCTCTCAACCCTTGCCCACTCAGGTAACTTCCTCTACCCCTGCTCCGCAGATGCCATCTGCTGGGACTGAGCACCTCTTTAGTTGAGTCAAGTGTTATATTATGTATATCTGTACATAGTCGAGTGTGTGGCAGTGATGTGATGGTGTAGTGTGTGATAATGACAGATTCATGGGATAATTGGTGGCTGTGTGATTTGCAGTATAAATCTGATTGGAGTGATGCTATATCTGTTTGATTGGACAGGTACAGGAGGCACCTCACTCACGTTGACCTCTCTTTTCTCTCTCTCTCTCACGCTCTTGTGCTTTCTCTATTTCTCTTTCTTTCAGGATCCCCTGTCTGGTGGCAATAGCAGCGGAAGTAGCACGTCTTCTCTCTCCACCCCTCCGTCTGCGGCCCACAGTCCCCCCCAGCAGCAGTTGAACGGAGTCGGCATGGCCGGGGTGGCCGTCCAGCCTGGCAATGCCAACTCGACCCTCCCTGCCATAGCCGGGGTGACGGGTCTGATGGGCGCTCTGCAGGGAAACCACCTGGCCATGAGTGGCTCGGTGGGCACCCTAAACCAAGTCATCCAGACCTCCCCCAGCCTGGCCCAGAATAACAGCCCCCTGCCCCTTCCCTCAGCAGCTACCAGCGCATCTCTGCCCATGTCCAACAGTCTCAGTAACAGGTACAAACTGCCACTCGCCACATTAGGCTTTGCTCTGAGAGTCTTTACTGTTAAAAAGTACATTTGATTACCTTGGGAGGCACTGGTTGAGGATCCATATTTCAAGGTCGTTTGGTGATGAAGATGTTGATTTATGGGTACATCTCACGAAACCTTTGAAGAAATTGCTCAGGTCATATTTTACCCCCAGAGCAATAGAGAAATGAAATGTTAGGTTTTATATATGTTAAGAAAAAAAATAATAAAAAGTTAATTGGGAATTTTTTTTCTCACAGTTCTGACTTTTTTCTCAATTGCAAATTTATATTTTGCAGTTCTGACTTTAGAACATGCAATCGCGAGGTAAGTCAGAATTGTGAGGTATAAAAACAGTCTTTTTCCCCCTTTAGAATTGAACTTTATAACTTGCAGTTGCTAGTCTATGTATTGTAATTCTGAGAATTGTGAGAGAAATTCTCAATTGCAAGAAAAAAGTCAGAATTGCGAGTTATTTCAGAGTTCTTGACTTCATTTCTATTCAGCAATTCTGATTTTTTCAGCGGCGGAAACGGTCTTACATAACAGTCTATAAATATATATATTTATTTAATCAGTAAAAACAGTATTATTATTATTAATTATAAAATAAATGTTTATAATGAAAGGATATCATTAAAGTTTCCTGATAGTAAAGGAAATATTTCAGAAGCCAGAATGACTTACATTTGTTTTGCTGCCTAAATCTTACTGACCTTTTTCTTTTCTTTTTTTATCTGTATATTTTAGCTATATCAGTATATTACACTTTTATTTAATTTATTTTGATTTTATTTTTGGGTGAATTGTGACTTTGACGTTTGTTAGATTCATCCATGCTACTTTGCATTGTGTGCTGGATTCATATTTTCTTCATCTTTTCTGCTTCCCGATCTCTCTTTTGCTTGCTCTTTGGAATGCAGCAGCATGACCACTGCGAAAACCAGGTGAGGATTGGCTTGCTTTGTCTCTTTCTTTCTCACTTGCTTTTCTCATTTAGTTTCTCTGCCTGCATGCCTTGCACCTGTAAGTCTGCCTCTGAAACAGAATTGTGTACTTAAGATGATGTTTCTAAGCAAGGTCCAGCTTAAACAGCTCTCCCTTTGTTAAAAAACAAACCATTAGCTATGATAACAGCTATGTCTTTACTTTAGTACATAGAGGGGTTTTATTTTAGTGTAATACTTTGGCCAAGACGTTTTTCAAATGACGAAAATGATGCTTATGAAGGTTTATGCATGTGTTTGCAGTGCGGCAAGGCTTTTCAGCGATCACAGACAGATCTTCCTCCATCAGCACCAACTTCAGCAGATTTTCAGCTCCCATCAGGGCATACCGGTAAGAACACCAGCACACACACTCCATTACATGGCAAAAGAGTCTATAGTCTGTTTGAGCATTCACAATTGTTCATGTGATTTAAAACACATATGCAGTCCACACAGCAGCTTATTTTAGCCATGATCCTTGTTTTTAAATTCTGTCTGAATGATATAATGTAACATTTTGAATCTGAAATAATGTATTCATTCCAAAACTCTCATACTTCACAATGGCTTCTTCCTCAGAATTGTTTATTTTAGCATCCTGGCAGCATGGAATTGCAATTTTGTGTTAACTCTTGCCACTATTCAGTGCAATATGCATCATACGGTCCGTGGGCAGCCTGTGGGTGTGCTGTCTTTGTCTAGACGTCTCATCATACTCTGTTTGTCTGTCTGTGTTTAGGAACAGCAGGCTCTGCTCTATCAGCTTATGCAACATCAGCAGCAGCAACAACAACAGCAGCAGCAGCAGAATGACATACAGCTACAGCAGCTGCCAATCAGCAGCCTCCTGCCCACCACGCAGACAGCCATCACTACAAACCCCTTCCTCGCCATGCACAACGACAGCAACACTCCTAAAACTGGAGTTAGTACTGCAACTATCAAACAGACAAAAGTATTAACTTACATTATTCACAGTCATTTTTAAATATTTCTATTTGAAGTGTGCATGTAATAAATATATTAATGAATTAATATGAATATACAATTATGCTTTTTTATATATATCTTTTTTATTGTATAATTATTGTATATTTTTTTCATATGCATGCATTTACAGTAATAATTATAATAACGTTATATACCATATTTATCATTTTATGTTAAAATAGTAATATGAATGTTACAATAACATATATAATTATATAAAAATATTTTATCAATATTAATATTTATATTAAAATATGTGACCTTGAACCACAAAACCAGTCATAAGTAACACAGGTATATTTGTAGCAATTGCCAAAATACACTGTATTGGTCAAAATTATTGATTTTTTCTTTTATGGCAGAAATCATAAGGATAATAAAGATACTTTGTAAATTTCCTACCGTATATGCATCAAAACCTATTTTTTGCTTAGTAATATGCAAATTAAGGATTGAATTTGGACAACTTTAAATGTGATTTTCTCAATATTTAGTTATTTTATTTATTTTTTGCACCCTCAGATTCCAGGGTAGTTGTATAGTTGTATCTGGGCCAGATATGGTCATATCCTAACAAACCATACATCAATGGAAAGCTTATTAATTCAACTTATTTATAAATTTCATTTTCAAAAAACTGACCCTTATGACTGGTTTTATGGTCCAGGGTCACATGTAATATGAAGTATTATTATTATTATTATATATCCTTATATTATTTTTATTTTATACACAATAATTTTTTATTTTAATTTAGTATTAATTAATAACATTGGATTATTTGTTTTATTGTATATATTTTGTATATTAATAAAATAGGTTTCGTGTAAAAAAAATATTTATTTATTTATTTATTATAAAATGTATTTATTCTAAAAGTTATTTTATTTATATATTTTATTTGATAGATTTTAAGTATCACTTATTGAAATTGTGCTTGTGTTTTATTCAGAGACTGGGGGAGAAGGCTGTATCTGTGACAGGACAGGAAAAGACCTGATGTAGAAAACAACATTTTGGAGGAGTTCTGCCTTATGGATCCCTCTCATCTGCTCACCCCAAGAGGCTTGCAATCTGAGCAGCAAGACCAGAACATTCACCCACCGCACGAAACCCTCACCAGCCTTCATATGTACACACACTTGCCAGTTTGATGCCCATCTGGCAAACAACATGCTGCACTGAGTTTGAGTAAATCACTTGCTGTAAACGTACTGGATCCCATGGGGGCCAAAAAATAGGCTTACACACATATGTGCGCGCACACACACACACGCGCGTGCGTGCGGTCTCTTTCACCCTGCCAGTGTGCTGAAAATGACATGCTGGTGCGAGTTGCTGTGGGCGGAAAGCGTAGACCGAAGTCTCGGATGGGGACTGTAAGATGGAGATGCCTCTGGAACAGTTACCTCTCTCTACCCCTTTAACAAGAAAAACGTAACGATAATCTCAATAAAAACCTGTCGTATTTGTCCGTCTGTATTTAAAGGCGTCAAATATTTCAAAGCTGAAGTGATCAGATATTTGTGCACCATGAAGGCCTTCTCTGCATCCTGATCTCGAGCTTACCCTGTGAGGAGGCGTCCCAAAGGTCCACAAACTGTCTCACTGACCCTGCTGCACTCTTTGAAGAGCAACTACCTCTCAAGCCAGGACACACAGACCAGGCCCTGAACCCAAGTGCCTGGCCCCGATCTCCAAGCTCTCGGCGAGGGGGCCGCGCGCTGGAGACGCTGCCAGTCTCTCTCTCTCTCCTTCCCTTTTGATTTTTTTTTTCTTCCAGTTGATCCATTTTTTGTGAAATGATTTGATACCAATCGGCGTCGCTCAGGCAATACCAGTTCAGAGAGTCCCAGAGATCTCTGCCTGTACAGTGACTACACTGAAAAAAAAAACTGATTTTTTGAATGTTTGCGCTGCATTGATCATTTTTGAAGCCAACTTTCTATTATTCCTTTTTTATTTATTTGCATTCGTTGCTTGTTGGGCACAAGGTAATATATTCTAACGCTCAGCCGGCAACATGTTTTTATACTACTGTACAAAATTCTCAGCTCTTTTGAGTCTTGTAAACATTTTGATGAACATGTCTGGTGTTTGAAGTTCTGAAAAAAGAAAAAAGCCTACTTGATGATTTTGTGGTTTTGTAAATATGCCTGTTTTTCCCCTTTTTCTTTTGTTGCAGTGTAAATCTACAGATGCATATTGGATTAAGAATAAGCTGTCAGAATAAATAAGATTTAGTTTAGCACACTTTTACCTCTTTTCTGTTGTAAATACATATTTGTGATTCACTTAGTGGTGTGAAAGACCGTTTCGAAGCACTGTCGGTGTGTTCAGATCTTTTCAGGCTTTCCACAAGACTGGATAAAGTGTATTAATTTATTTTTGTATGTGCAGGGACTTTTTTTTGCATCGTTTTATTGATGTGGTTTTATACGTTATAGATATGTCCACGTTCTCATGTATCTGTACAGAAATTATGCAAAATCTCTAAAGTTTGTATTTAAAACATCAAAAGTGAAACCACACGAGTCCTGCTTCATAATAAGAAATTCTGAAAACAGAGATTGTAGTGTCGCGCTTTTTTCAGTGATAAATTAAAATCTGTTTATTACAATTCTTGCATCTTGCAGTGCCTTTTTATTTAACAGTCTGTTTTGGCATAGCAAAACAGATGGATCTGTTTTTTCAGCATGCATTTAAATCCTCACAAAGAAGTGCTTACAAATGATGCTAGAATAGACTTGCAAACAGTTTTTCATTAAAAGTACGACTCACGACAAGTATTCCAATTACAGAGCTCTCCGGTTCAAATGAGATGACATTCTATTCAGTGCAAATGAACTGATTCTGGATTCTAATTAAATAATTTAAAGCGATAGAATTTTTATCTTTGGTTGAACTATCATTATTTACTCCTCTTCATATTGTTCCAAACCTGTCTGCATTAATTTCTTTAGCTGAACACTGAAAGACGATAATTTTAATAAATTTTAATAACCAACCAGTTTCAGATGCACAGATTTTTTTTCCATACAATAGGAGTCAATGGGAAACAAAAATGATTAGTTACCAACATTCTTCAAAATATATTCATTTGTGCTCAGCATTAGAAACACATGTTTGAAACAACAACAACCTTATTTACAATGGACCCTTTTCATATTTCCAGGGTTTTGGGTCCTTTTGTTTAGTGATGTAAAGAAACTGCAAGATTTCTTTCGTTTATTCAAATTTGCTCCTATAATAAAATAAAAAATGCATAGGCTTTCTATAACTTTCCAAAAGAGGAAAAATACAAAAAGATTGATTAAATTGGTAAAAAGAAAGAAAGATGTCATCCCTTCCTTAGTAGTTGTATGAGAAATACTTTTCTGATATGATGCATTAAAACACAAAGTATGGTGTTATAAATGTGCATTATTAAAAAAAAAATGTGTGAAAAAGATCCATAGTATAAAAAACACACAGCTCTGATGCAAATGCCGAACTAAAACCATATGAAAGTAACACAGAATTCGATATCATATCAATTTATCCTAAACTCTTTGCCTTTGCCTCTTTTAATGCATCATCCTCGTGCATATTTCTTCCATTATGAGCCAGGAAACAGATACTAAACTCTGTCATCCCTTTCCCCCCCATATTTCTGCGGTCTGTCCTTGTGTTTGCTATTTGGTGAGTGGAACCCATTTCTCAGCATGACCCCCAGGGACCTGCCCACTGTCCCTGCCCAGCTCTGAGCGCTCCTGCTGTGGGAACAGCAGGCCCCTCTCTCCCCTCAGCTTCATCAAGCTGTCCACACCACTGACCACCCACTGACCCCTGACCCCTCTACCCCAGCCTGATACGCTCAAAGCGGCACGCACACAATGGAGCCAGTGACAGCATTCACGCATCTGAAAAATCTTCGCTTTATTTTAATCAGATGAAAGCATTCTTGGAAATTTGTAAAATGTCACATTTCGTGGGGCGCCGTCTCGCTTTTCCCATGATTAAATCAGGAACTCTTTTACGACCTAAACGCGAGTTCTTCAGTAAGCCTCTAATAATATTTTTATTCCATTCGCATGGCAGTGATAAATCAAATATTTAGTTATTTAGTCCATTCCCACCCAGTTAGTGATGGCTTTGTGTTAATGGCCGCTCAGAGAGCAGATGGGGTAATAGGAGGCCGCTGAAGCCCGTGTCGCTCACTCTTTCTCTACCAGGTGCACTGGAGGGGGTGATCCAGATTAAAAAAAAAAACCCGCTGAAGATCCTTAGGGACGATTCATTTTCACCCCTGCTGCCTGTAAGGAATGGATTCAGCTTACAAGTAGGTAACAAAAGCTGCTAACTGACAGACCTGGAAGGGAGGTGACTGATTTATGGTTCTTTTGGTTCTCATTCTCGCCACAACTGTAACCCTGAATACCTGTGTCAAATTGAAATTTAGGAATATTATTAGACCGCAATGAAAAGGTGTGTCTGAGCTCCGGTCTGCTAATTATGCCATTAAAGATGCCGTGTGGAGGCAGAGACAGGTTTTATTATGTTCACATTTAATTTACTGATAATTACTCCTAGGATGAGACAAATATTTAAGCTGAATTACTGGAGCAGGCTTTTGTAAACAGAAATCTTACCCTGCTCTACATCTTTATTTTAATGTTTCCAATTCATCTCATTTCCTGTACTCATCTGTACCTAAATGTTAATGTTATTTGATAATTATTTGTTGTTGTAATTAATTAATTACAATTGTCATTCAACATTTATGAATTTGTATCCTGCTCAGGCATTACCGGTCCAGTTAAATGATAGTTTGTTCATTTGTCCCTCAAATGTTCTGTTGTTCTGTCATAGGTTATTTTATATATTATATTTATTTTTTATATTTTATTTTATTGGAAATCTTTTTTTCCCTCGTTGTCGTTGTTCAGTTTGTTCTGTGAAAAAGCAAATAGTAATAATAATTATACACACACACACACACAGTGTATATTTAATTACAGTATTTCATGAAATATATATATTAGGAGAGCTTACCGTTAACAGTGTATATATTTGTGTGTGTGTGTAATTAATGTGTAAATTTAGTATTTTAATAATTTGGGATTATTAGCAGGAGATATGTTTTGTTGCTGATTTGTTTGCATTTTTTCTAATGTTCTGTTAGTTTATAGTTCATTTAATGTTACGTGGTATATCTCAAACGACAAACACCAAAAAGGATGAAACCAGAAAAAATATGAAAAAGCCATAAAAGCATAAATAAATGATATATCTCAAAAGTACAACTGCACACAATCGTCCAAAAAAATTGCAATTGATATAATTACACAATAACAGCAACAATTTCTTTGTCACGCTCCTTTTTGTCTTCTTCAAAATCCAGCTGTCATCCATATTTATGCTGACAGGCTGAATAGGATTAAAAGCCCAATCAAAGCTCCTTCCAGATGATTCTGAATCACTGAAGCCACATGATTGTTCTATTACTATTAAATCAAATCCAGCAAATATTCTGCTCTTATAATCAGCATCTAATGCATCCCACTGTCCACCTTTTCTTTCTCTTTCTTTGCCTCTTCTCCCCACCCACCTTTATTTCTCCTCCCTGTTTAGTTCATGCTGATGATTTCCAGCTGCTCAGGCACCATTCTGTTACATCTGCTTCTGCTTTAGTAATTAATAGCTCACTTTCCTCTCCCAGTCAGATTGGGAGACTGATCCCCCTCCACCCCTCCACCCTCTCACATAGACTCTTCTCTCTCCTGCCTTATCAGAGCTGTCAATCACGTCCGGGCCGTTTAAACCTGCCGCTGCCACCCCCCCTCCTCTTGCTTTCTCACTTGCTTTCTATTTTTCTCCACCGCTTGCTTTCTCTCTAACTTACTTTCTCTCTCTCTCTTTTCTCTTGCTTGTTCTATCTTTCTCCACTTCTTAGCTGCACCCCTCCTCCTCCTCTGGGTTTATTCATTCACATCTTGGGAGTTTGGACACACCCCCTCTTCAGTCCCATCCCCCTTGTTTCCAGCTGAACTCCTGTCCAACATCAACGGTTTCAATCAGTCTGCCAGAGGCCTATCGGGACACCGGCTCTGGCTCTCCTGGGTAGCCAATAAAGGGCCTCTTCTGTCCATTTGGGTGCCTGAACAAAAATATTTGTTTGTTTAGATTTGTATTTTTAATTATAATTAAACTAAATATGTGTGCTGTGTGTTCAGTGTTTAAAATAAAACATGCATTAATTATTTGGTGGGATTATTAGATTTGTTTGCTTGATTAATTATTTACTACATGTTTATTCAGTTTATTCAGTGTTTGTTTGATTTACAGGGAAGATATCAAACAATAAACAACAAAAACACTCAATCATATTACATTAAAAAAATGAAAACAGAAAAAATGACTGGGAAAAAAAATATTGATGCAATTGTAATTTATTATATCAGAAAGCTTAAAAGGAAAAAAATATTTTCGCATTATTTTTAATTGTGTTACTAAAAATGTTCCATGTATAATTTCAGAATTTAAAAGGATATAAACAATAATATAGACAAAAAGTATATATATAATTGTGATCTGTTAAATCACAAAGCTTACAGGAGAAAAAGCTTTTTCATATCTATAAAAATGATTTTCAAACAATTTATTATTATTGACTGTCTATCAGGCCGCGTTTACAGTCCGAATTCCTCCTGTGCAGTTGTGTTTCTCCGTGTTTCAAGCTCTTCGGCCAGCTCGAGGGGCCCCATCTTACACTCTCCACCTCCTCTCCGTCCTTACAGTATGTGTCCTCCCCCGCCATTGAGGGAGATTAGCGGGGTTGGGTACAGGGACTACAGTCCTGAGCCTCCCCCAAACTCATCACTGCCTCCCTCCCACTGCTCCTGCCATGGACCCCCACAGGTTTCACTCCTGTTGGATAATGGTCCCAGTGTGGCCCGGTGGGACTCAGACACATCTTTCTTCAGACGCAGACAAGCTTATTCTTCTTCCGAAGTAACGGCACCCCCCCCCCCCCCTTAAACCCCTAAACCCCTAAACCGACGGGACCAAGAAATACACACTAATAAGTTCTGAGAACCAATACTGAAGAAGACGTGCCAAATTATTTGTTCTCATACAGGCTTGTGATATAAAATAGGCAACATTTTTCCAGTGTGTTTACAATAAAAAAGCTCTTCTTTTTTCATTGTTTGTCACAAACTATATCCCATATTCATCAGCTACAAATCAAAGCAGTTTATTATTTGTCTTATTATTGTATTATTTGTGTAATAAAAAAACAACCATTTTAATTTGTATAAGTATTTATTGTGGTAATGCACTCTACTTGTTGATATTAATTATGGTTTTCTTCATAAACAACCCTACTACTACTTAATTTGAAGCATTTAAATGCATAAACGTGAGCAAATATGAAATAACAAAAACATGATGCATAAGCTAACAACCCTAAAAACGTAATAGACTGTGTGTGCTAAACGTAAACGGTCCTAAACAGGCCTATACACTGCCATTTTGTACACGGGACAGTTTTACATCCTTCTCAGTCCGGGCAGGCATTATGTTTCTAGTGTTTTGGCATGTAATCAAATACATAAAAAAAAAGCCCCTAACCCTCTACGACAGTGATTTTGTATCTACTTTGTAATTGGTTAAACTGAACATTTTAATTCCAAACAGCTGTATTTATTTCTTACAAATAAAAGAAAGGAAGATGCGTGCATCTAACTTAGTATCATTTACTGTAAAGTGACCATTTGAATCTCGGCGGTGGTTTTGTTGCACGCGGTTGGAGGCAGAGTGAATGCGGAGGGAACTGACCTCTGCATGGGGGAGAGAGGGGGACTGAGCCCCTGCGTGACATTAATCTGCCCTGTCACCCTGTCTCTGGGATCTGCACAGGAGCATACGGCACAGGAAGCATGTCCTAACTGGAAGTAAATCGCTCTAATCAATAACGTCACATACTGCTTTTTCCTTTCGTGGAGGCTGCGCGTGAACACGTTTCCATCGTATCCATAAATAACGCGTACATAAACACAAACGTGTATTTCCACTTAATCCTCCCCGGTTTTCATTCTCGCGTCGAGGCGCACACACACTCTTTCTGCGTGCTCCTCCGGTCGTGCTCGGTAACAGCAGGCCTCTCAGCGGTGTGTGCTGATTTTCCCTGCCGCCTCTGACTGCAGCAGCCGGAGCTGAACAGCAGCGAGGAACAGGAGCTCGGCGAGCGCGACAGAAAGCCTCCAAACGCACGCTGACACGCTGATAATTATCCATAAATGTAGAAAATAATGGCAAAATATCTGTACTTTATAAAATACACGTACATTTTGTTATGCATGCATTACAAAGGACAACTAACACGCTGTAGAAACGGTTGTGTTATTTATGCTGGCCGTTAAAGCTGATGTAAGAACAGTGTGGAATTGTCATTATTTTAACGTAAAAGAGAACGCAAAGATTCTACAGTAAAACGTGTTAATTAGCCTACCGTTCACGGTAAAATTAATAAATGCTATTTTAAAATATGTTTACAGTAAAAAAAACGTTTTTAGACGTCACGGTGTTTGATAGGCCTATCATTTTTGGGGGAGCTGAGCATTTTATCCTTTTTTATTTTAGTGTGTTGATGGTGTTCTGTGTTTATGTGGGTCTTTCATCTAATGTTGTTATTAGGCAACAGTTGCTGGGAAGTCCAGTTTTGAGATATTATGTCACCATGTGGTTTTCCAGTGAGATATTTTCAATACATTTTATGCTGACTTGCAGATTTTTTTTAAAGCGGTTTAATGACACACTTTATTATTTTACAGTAACGCTGCGTTCTAAACCACAGTTAAGCATATCATTTTTTAGAAAATTTAACAATAACATTAAAAGTGTAGGTTTTCCTGTCAAACGAACAAACAAGCAAATAAAATAGACATATATTATATCTAATGGATCCAAATCTTATTGTTTTGTTGTACTCTACCTTTTACTTAAAATTAATGTTGTAGTAGGATATGTAAAGAAAAAATTAATAAAAAAGGGAAACCATTTTAATGCAAATCAACCTCTTTAGCACAGATAAATTAAAATTCCAGGCAACTTGATAAATATGACAGACTATAGTGTTGAAACGTCATGTATTAATCGGGTAAAAATAGATATCAGTTCATTATCTGAGCAGCCCCCATCATAATTAATAAAATAGTCAGAAGGCGGTGGGGGTGTAGGCTACTTTAAATTATTCTTATTCCCCATAATGTCCCAGAGAAGGAGTAAATTGCATATAATTTCTTGATACAAGACGAGCTATTCATTTTGTTCTGGGTCAGGAGAGACATGCAGTGATAGGCTCACCTGCCGCAAGCTTGTTAATTATGGAAATGTGAGTTAGAATCAGCTGTCACTATTATGCTGCGAAGCCACTCTCACGAGGGAGCGATGTGTGTGTGTGTGTGTGTGTGTGTGTATGAGTAAGCAGGCTCTTTCATTTTAAGCCGTGCAGTGAACATGCATGTCATGGACAGGGGCTGCTTTGGGCCACTGCACATCTCAGGAGACTTCATTAATTATTCAACCCTTTAACTCCAGAGAGACAAGCCCGTTCGCTGTATGTGGCCGGTAACCCCGGAAAAAGACCATTACATGTTACCTGAGCATATGCAGAATAGAGAAGATGCGTTGCTATGGAACCAGCGACAGGAAGACTCGGAGCGTTTGATAACAAGAACATCAGCAGAACTGACGCTAAATTTGGAGGGAACACGGAAAGAAGCGTGTAGTAGGGCCTGTGCAGAAGCAGCCAGAGGTGCATCTGGGGTGGAAGAGGCGGTCAGTTCAAGTCGATGTTATAGGCTACGGTAAAAGCTAAAGTATGAGCACAGAATTGACATGTAAATTTGATTTGAATAAAATAAATTATAATTAAATTAAATATAGGCTACATTAAATGACTAAATTATTATTATTAAATTATATTAAACACATTTACATAAATTATTAAAATATAATTAATATGATTAAAATTTTAAAAAATAATTTAAATAAAACTTAAATAATTTAATATTTTTTTTAGACTTAATCAGATCGCACTGAATGCTGTTATTTTAAATTGTGTAGGGATCTGATATTCAGCGTAGACGCCATATTTAATGTTTTACGAGTGAAACCGAGGCTGAGGGATACACTTAAACTTCATATTAGGTCAAAAGATACCTTCTGATTAGCTGGATGGTCGACAGACAGGTATGTTGTCTGTTTCGGGTAGGGTACGTAAGTTTGAACACATTAAATAAAGATATTAATAAACATATTAGTCAATGGCGTCGACGGAAAATCCCCACCGTGACAGAAAAATAAAGGCGCGCACGTTTGTGTGAAGGATGGGGTCGACTAAATGCCTCCAGTGTGTTCCGCTTGTGAAATGTTATGCCTTTAAAACAATGCTGTGTATTTTGAGGATGTACATTTTACTGGCGTTTTTACGAGAAGCATAAATAGGCTACAGATGGTTATATTAACAAACAGTTCAAGTATTATAAACTCTGAACTTTCTAATATTACATAGGACGCAACGCCTGATTAAATGACAAAACAGAGGAACCCGTTTCAAGTAACATTTCTCTATTTTTTCTCTCCTGCCTCTTATAATTTGGATCAATTTGTGGGAGCACATATTTGCAACATAACTTTAAAGAAACGCTTTAAGTGTGGAAAATATTGATGTTCAGATATATCAGACAAGGGAATGCACCTTGTGTGACAACTACTCTGTTATTGAAAACCCCTGTAAATTCCACAGCATTTTCCATTTAAAACATGGTCAACCTAAGGCTGACATATAAAAAGGATGAGGTCATCGAATGCCAGGTGTGCATTTATCAATGTAATCTATGAGTGCAGAGACCTCCCACAAACTCACTGGCCTATAAGAGCACAGCGATTTAAAAGAAGCTAAAAACATGCACACAAATCAGAATCTAAACCCTTAAGCCTCCAGAGTCCACTACACCTTTTCTGAATCTATGATAAAAAAAGAAGTTTGGTTGTCTTTAGTTCTTTGGCAGTAGGCATCTATTGAGCCACATGGCCAGTATTTTACAGAGCGGAGGACACTTGTTTTGAAGGATTAGCTGACTAAGACATTCTGTGTGTCTTCTCTGGCTTGCCATGTTTTATTGTTATTGGTTTTGGGCATGATAGGAAAGTTTGTAACTACAGGTGTCGGACACACGAGAGACAGGGACCAAATCAAGTCCAAGACAAAAGATAACAAAATGTGTTTTATGTCCTCCAGGATGTGAATGGTTTGGATGCTTTTAGATTTGCTGGGAGAGAAACTGTGCTTAAGGTTAAGGGAGAGGGGCCGTTCGAACACTGGCAGCTACACAACACCCACAATTAGTGGTGTTTGCTGTGCTTTGTCTGCATCAAGCTGCAGCACAGGACACATAATGGCCACCGTCAGGCCGGGGAGAGGGATCGAGAGAAAGAACTGCTGCTTTTCAGCTCAGAAACAATGAGGCCCAGGCTGGAATAGCCTCTCCCCACAATATGTGAAAGGCCCATCTAGGATTTGATTGCATAACTTGTAATAGAAAATGACTTGAAGAAATACACCAGCCAAATTCTTGTCTTTAATGAACTAGGTTCAGTGAGTCTGTTTTGAAACTACTGCAATTAACTGGTTACAGTCATGGTAGGACAATTAATTTACTTTTACATTTTTACATGGATTAGCACTGAGGTTAATTTTAAATAACTGCTTTACAATGACAATCATCTTGGAGAGTGGTAATGGGTCCTTAGAAAATGGCTGTTTTGATTGGATAATTTCCAAAGCTCTGCATTTCAAACAGACTGAATTATATTACTCATACCACTAATCCTTTTATGTTTTTCTTTTCACCTAGAAAGTGCTTTGTCCCATTAAAAAAAAAAAAGTACCTAAAATGCTGGCCAGAAGGTTCAGATGTTTTTAGAGTCATAAGAACAGTTCAATAAAAAATTAAAAGCAGAAATCTGAAGCAGATTGCATAATTGCATGATTGCATAAAAGCACTTACATAAAAAAAAGCTAATTTAAGCTGTAAAACTGTTTAAAGAATCAATTTTACAGTT
>JAUMHE010000082.1:8128664-8187525 GCA_032359235.1 Enteromius mattozi
ATGATTGCATAAAAGCACTTACATAAAAAAAAGCTAATTTAAGCTGTAAAACTGTTTAAAGAATCAATTTTACAGTTGTGTTAGGGTTTATGGCTTTACATTGTCATGCCGACCATGTGGTAAAATTGAATGTAACTTTAAACAGAAAAGGTTAAATCTTTTTCACGCTAAAATCATGTTATCATGCATATTATTAACTATTGTTGGCTATACTGTATTTTAATGTTTGGATTAACCCATTCAGTTCCATTGTAAGTACCTTACTGTAACTGATTTTTGCTTTTGTTTAGGAAAAGGAGAGACAAGTGGAAATTAATTTGTGCAGTAATCAATGTTATATCTTCCTCAGAGTACTCCTTTAATTTCTCAGATTCTTTGATAATTTTCTCCAAACTAACAGGACCTTACGGGACATTTGGAACGAGGGGTTAGTGCGCTCTGGCTGCCTTTGTGGTCACCGGAGAGGGAGGGCCCTCTTTGTTCTGTCAAGGACTTATCACAATCAGAATGTACAGTGTGTCAGGCACACACCGGCATATATCAACTTCAATCTCTTTTTAATGAGAAATTCTGCCCTCTTTAATATGTGCAAATTAACCTCCCCCCCTCAACTCCTGAAACCTCTGTATATGCACACCCTTCTCTCTATATCTGTCCCTCTCTCCACCTCCTTCTCTGCTTTTCCCCCTAGGGGCAGAACCCTACGATGGACATAGTGCTAGATTAACCATCAGGCTGAGCAGAGCACAAGAAGCTTTGACTATGAAGCCAACACTATTCAGACCCATACCAGCTGCCTGCCTGGCCCTTATATTATTACCATCATTATTCTTACTATTATCAATTTTATATTCAAGCCATGTTGATTATAATTTTTGAATTACAGCTAATAAGGAATTTTTAAAAACAGAGAGTGGCTCCAAGCCTGGCACGGTGGTGTGCCATAATTTAATAGATTTCCTGGTAAGGGATCCATTTCCCTACAGTGTACCCAGCATGAGGTCCACGGAGCTGCCAGCATCTTTCTATTTTCTTTCCCTCTTACGCTTTTTACTTAATAGACGAAAAATATTGTTTGACTGACTCTGTAAAATAGCAAATAAATAAATAAATCTAAAAAAAAAAAAGTAATAAATGGCAAAACATTTGATTTGGAGGTATATTTATATCAACTTTGGTAGGAATAGACTGATTTGGATCAAATTGAAATCTAAGGTGTTCAATTATTATTAGTAGTAGTAGTAGTATTTAGAATAAAGACTGCATCTCAAATTAAACTCCTTGGTTTTACAAAACTATGGACCATAAAATGTATTGTTCTAATTGTAATACTTGTTCATTTTAATAGTCAGTGCAAGACAAAGACCCTTACCTCATTTCTAAGAATCTCTATATTTCTTTTATGCTGGTGGAAAATATACATGCAAATTTAAGCCATCAACAGCCAGTGACGAAGTGAGAGTACATATTGTAAACAGTGTGTGCCGTTGCTATGGTAGCCATTTTCACTTCAGAAGTGGGGAGGGAGCGAGTGTGCGGCGGGGAGACTGTCCATGCGTCTCCATAGTGATCAAGATGCCATGCAATCCTGCTATTCTCCACAGCAACTTCTGTTTCCAATCACACAGACAAAGAAACTTGAAAAATGTTGTATATGTGCAACTATAAAGAAAAAAAATAGATATAAAGTTTGAAGTAAATACTGATTTCTAAAAGCATTTTCCCTTCAAAACCAATTTCTCTAACAAGACTGAACTGAATTACAGAATATATTCCACCAATTAAGTGAAATGGTCTGTTGACCCAGTAGCATAAGCACCGACCTGCATGTTCGGGGAATAGACAATTAGGAGAAAAATTTAAACTTCTCCAGATCATCATTAGGCGATTCAGTCTCAGAGGAAATTGATTTTTTTCCCTTATTCAACCCTTCCTCCTTTCAAATTCCATTTAAAGCCTCTCTTCATTTTCAATCCATAGGGTTTCTGCACAAGTTGCCGTCAGGACTGAATTTACTGAGGCAGAAAGAGTCTCAAGTCTCTCTTGTTCCAGGTTAGTTTCCTTCTATTTCTTTCTCATTGGCATAGTTCACCCAAAAATTTAAATTCTGTCATTAATTACTCACCCTCATGTCGTTCCAAACCCGTAAGACCATCTTCATCTTCAGAACACAAATTTAGATGTTTTTGATGAAATCCGAGAGCTTTATAGACCTCCATAGACAGCAATGTAACTGAAACATTAATGTTACCACTGATCTTAAATGGACTACTTTAATGATGTTCTTACTGCGTTTCTGGGCCTTGAATGTGTCAGTTGCATTGCTGTCTATGCAGGGTCAGAAAGCAGATTTAATCAAAATTATCTTAATGTGTTTTTCCAAAGATGAACTAAGTTCTTACAGGTTTGGAACAACATGAGGGTGAGTAATGACAGAATTTTCATTTTCTGGGTGAACTATCCCTTTAAAACCAGATTCACCTTCCACTATATTGTTGATAACTCATTCACCACCTCTTTTTATTCTTTTTGCTTTACTCTTGTTCTTTCTTTTACTTCCCCTTCTATTACTCTCTGAACACTAGGCTGAGAATCAATGCCACATTGATTTTCCTATCAATGGACATTATCATAGATCAGGCATCTGCTAGCACTGGCCTCAATCCACGTGCCGCCTGTTGCCACGGGGACAGAGAGATTTCATCACTCCTCGCTCTCTGACAGACAGACAGACAGAGAGAGATGGCTAAAAAGCAAGGGATGGCAGGGAAATGCATGCACACATGCAGGGTAGAGGATCAATACCTGAAGTGCAGGGGATATTGAGTCAGAGGGGATGTTGGATTTGACTACTGGAGGAAAAAAAAGTGCCGCTTTTGTCACAGAGCAAGCAGGTTTCAGAGATCTCCTGGAGTTAGCACATAAAATGCACCAAAACCATAAAACGGGTATCGCTGATTGTGTGATGACTCCATGACTCCAAAAATGTCTGGCAACAGAATATGGTTAGCCAAAAAACATGCACAAACTCACTTTAAGGGCTTTTGCACATATTCATAAAGATACATAATTATCCAATACCAACATCTGAGAGATGTCCTTTGCAGAGACAGTGACAATACATTCATGGGAAAATGGCAAATATAAAAATCAGCTCATATCTGCAAAACATGGAACGGTTAGAGATGATAATGTCCTCATATGTGTGTATGTGAATGTTTGATTTCCCCTATCCCCAGTGGAAGCTGTGAAGCCTGAGGCCTAATGATCATTTCAGAGCTCTCTCACTTAAACATTACATCCACTTTCCTCTGTCTAACACCCTCCAGTGCTTAAATTTGTGCAGTATGACTCGTGGACATACAAGTGACCCTTTGCGGATTTTGTGGACTGGGTTCAAGCAAACAGACAGAAGCTCTGGACACCAGAGGCTGTGCAGGTAACCCAAGGAAGGCACGGTAGAGGATTAGTCCAGTGGGGGAAGAGGGGAAGGAGGGAAACATTTCTGCACCACTACACAAAATACATGTAGTGCACGCTCAAACATTTGCTTCATATCTAAAAATAAGTATTTGTTTTAAACAGAGTGATGCAGTGGTGATATATTTTTGAAAGTTGTCCTAGAAATTAGCATCACCCTGATTAGCTCAACAGAAATCCAAAAGAATTTTCATGAGTTTTTGAAAATTGCAGAAAATAAGGTCTGAGACCAAAAAGTTTGATTATTACATATTTTGTTCATCATAATCTTCACAAATGAACACAGTTTTTTAAAAACCTAAATACAATCACCAGATGTAAAAAAAAAAGCTAAAATATAATATATAGCCTATATATATATATATAATAAATAAAATATATTTTCCCTGAATGTTTGAGTTGATTGTTTGCAAGAGCGTGATTATAAACACTGCAGACCCAAACTTAGTTTTGTTGTGATGATGTTTAATGTCCCCTACAATCTATGTAGTACCATTTAGCCACTTATTAGTGACTGCTTTTTCAAGACTATTAAAAGCTTTTAAAAAATCACAAGGGGTATACTGATCCATTTTATGTCTTAGAACATAAACCAAGCTTGTGTAACTTTTTTCAGGCATTTAACAGAAATATCCAAGTGCTTAAATACTAACTCGTATCTGGGTTTTGACCTACAAAAATATATCATCCATGCCACACTATAGCCTGACCTGTATTTGTACCATTAGTTGTACAATGAAATAATAATTCCTTTAGATGATCTAATTTCCATTTCATTCATTCTTAATTTTCCATTACTTTATTTTGAAAGGTGGACTTATATTTTGATAATCACAGCATTTACATAGTGTTTATAGATGATTTTCTGCATTTTATTGCATGTGAAAGTTATATTAAAACTATATTTAAATCTAGATGTGGTCTGAAAATGGCTAACCTAACCCTACCCCTAACCCTAATGGAAAACAAAAATCAAAATCTATTTGGCTAAAGATAAACCAAACATGCAGCATTATGTGTTATGAGAAGCTTGCTCACTCTTGTTTTGTTTAACAGGAGGTTGTCAGGTCAGGGGCATGCATGCAGTGGGCCATCCGTCTGTTTGCAGCAGAGTGCTTCTAAAGACCGATAGAAACACAAAGCATGGCCTGTCAATCAGAGCGCCCCGGTCCCCTGGTGTAACATTGGAGAGGCCTATGCGGAGAGAAAAGGATGGAGGGCAGCAACACCACTTTCTCTTTGGTAATGGGTGTTGTAATGTGATGTGGGCTGAAATAATGTCTGAACTGTTGAGAGAAATCACATAGATATGGAATATGATTTTTCTCTGTGGTGTAATTCAGTTGGTATGTAATGTTTATTTGTGTATGTGAAATTTTTCTATCAGAACATGAACACAAGGTTGATATATACTTAGCATATATCTGCACACGCATTCATACATGAGTAGTTAACAAAAAAAATGGACTGTTTCCTATGGTGTGAGAGCAAAAATGTAGAAAAAATACTTAACACATAAATAACATGAGAAAAATGTATCTTCACTCTTAGAGTTACAAACAGCATAAGGTTTATCTTCAATGTTAGATTTTTTTCTTTCACACCATAGGACACATTGATACGTCGACTACCCCCCCCCCCCACACACACACATACACACACACGTATACCATTTTTTAGAAGAGAAGCTCGTGCACTGATATTTCTTTCAAGCAGAAAAGCAACACGATAAAAATAAAAAAATAAAAACTTTTTAAAAAGGGCATAGAGAGGAGGGGAACAAAGAAAACGCTTTGCGTTAAAGCGCGTGTGTGAAAGCCGATCCCTCACCGCAGAGCTGCTCGGACCTCCTGCACTAGGAATTTGAGAGCCCGCGGTCCGCGTGAGCCTGATTGTAAAATGCTTTCATTTGTGCCGCATTAGTAGTCGAGAGGGAAATGGTACAGAAATCACCCTCAGAGCTTCATCAGAAAAAGGAAACTTTGTCATTTCGGTTTAATTTGACTTGTTGCGAACATAACATGAACATGATAAAGCACTGGTTGATGTGTGTGTGTGTGTGTGTGTGTGCTGCGAAGAGTGAGAGACAAAGAAACCCCTTAATAACATCATTATTAGCCATATTTGTATCAACTCCGCTGAATACCATGTTTCGTGGTCTTATCCATTTTTGTTCTGTGAGCCTTGAAAAACTATTAGTTTAACGCAAGCTGACATTCGAAGCATCAGTGCGCGCACATTTACAGCAGGCCGACGTCAACCATTCGAGTCCACACATTTAAATGTTCCCATTTCTATTTTACAAAGTCCTTTCACGGCCACCTAAACACACAAAAACTAGTCAAACAAAAAATGAAGGCACGAAGCTACGACAATAGGAGTTACATAACCAATTTAGAACTGAACATCTTTGCAACAGCCTACTTTCAGGCAGAAATTAATGTCTATCGCCTTTGTGTAGGCGTTGCATTTTTAAACGAATAAAAAGTTGTTTTTGCTCACGTTTAAAAGTCAATTCAACAAATCTGCTACTGTGAGATAAATGTCTGTTTAGCCTGTGCGACACAACAACTGATAGCCTACAAAAAACTAAGTAGACTTAAAGTAGGTTATAGATCCGCAGCGATTCCTTAAATGTTGACTTAAGAGTAGGCTAAAATAACTTGAAGGAACAGCACTGTAAAAAGAGTGACTGAGATGAACGGTGAGCTTGTAAGTTCCTGGAAGTATAAATGAGGGAAGAGCAGGAACAATTCCAAATGTGTCAAAAAGACTTTATCCCGGGATGCAGGTTTTTCCGTTCCGCTGAATGCAAAGGAACAGCGGGTAATACGAGTGTGCTCGGGCGGCTGCTTTTCCCACTCACAGGCACAGGAAAATCACAGCGCCGACGTTGTTAAAGCGGGCTTGCAGGACAAGAAAATAAAATCAGAGCGCAAAGCAGAATTTGGGGTGCACGTGGACCGAATATCTTTGAAACTAGGACACATTTTTAACATATCGATTAGGCTAAGCTCTGCATGTATATAAAAAAAAATGGATTGTAGGCTATTGTGCATCTACAAAAAATAAGTCCAAGCAGGCTTATTATTATATCTACATTGGCATATTAAGTCGAAGAAGAAATGCTAAATTATTATTTTTATTTTTTTAGAGCAATACTAATTATTTGTCAAATATGGGTAATATTTGTATATTCAAATACGCTAACTTAGCCTATTTAACGCTTATTTAATTAACTTTTCCTATTGACACCATCTTCCTTGGTTTGCGTAGTTACCCAATGAATTGTCCTATTCAGCTGACAATACCAAGTATGAAGCAGCAAGAAAAGCATTGAGATAGCGTACTAAGCAATATGTCGGTAATAAACGGAATATCATCAGAAACTGTAACAATACAGTAGCAAACCGGACTGTTCTGAATTGTGCAACTCTTCGCACGTTGTGAATTTCCGCAGTAGTGAATTTCAGTTTTTGACTGCCCAGCCGTTTGGTCATTGTCCCTCACCACTGGCTTAGTACATGGCCATTACGGTCAAAAAACGACGTCTTTCCTGACTCAACGCCCACACTTATATCCCACCACTGCCATCAAGCGGCCACGGCTGAGCCCCCGTTTATTATTTTATAGTCTGCCTATGCGCGCGGGTGTGCGGCCTACTTCTGATAATCGCACGAAAAGGGCACTTTATGATATTTGGTAAGTGGTGTCCGTTATGCAACTAAAGAAAATATTTTATCCCTTTAATAGGATTGAGTTAAAATGAAGGTAAAGATAGGGGTTATTGTAAAACGTGCCAGAACAACTTTGACAAATATGCCTGAATGAGCGATAATTCATAAATAAAATAAAATTTAATAAAATAAAATAAATCAATACAAAAAATTGTGTCAAAGACTGGACTAGAGGTCAACGGAAGTGCTTATTGTCACTGTAACAAAAGCATTATTTTAAAGTAGCTAAATTTGCAGTTTAGTTTAATTTGACATTTAACATGTTTACAATTTATTGTCAGTTAGCATACTAAGGAGATTTTGACCAGGCCTTTACCTTTTTATGTTTTTTTTTTTTGCCTGGTCAAATTCAACTGCTCATTTCGTCTTGACAAATTGTTGTTTTGATTGATTGATCGTGGGCAGAACTTTTTGCAATTATTTATTTATGGTCGAAAACAGACATAGTTCAAGCATCAACGTTATTAAAGCTCAACAACGCTAAACGAAGTCAAAGTAATTTATACAGCGCTTAAACGAACAAGTGGTTCTTGAAATGTAGCCTGCTTTAATCCAAACAAAAAAAAGAGAGGGCTTTAGTTCCTATAGGGGGCAGAGTCACTCTCTAAAACCACGTCCAGAGACACACAAACCACGAACCATGTTTTTTTCTGCATGCAGAATGTTGCTACATGGCCTCTCGAGAAATCAAAAGTCAATATATTGAACATTAAAATTAGCTAAAATACCGAAATCACAAGAGACCACTCATATTTTAAAGCTCAAAAATAAATAATCAGATTTTGTAAATCATTTCGAGTTCTGTATTCTGCGCATTATATGTGTTCTGCACTCGGCGCATTGATGTGTAAAACAACAAGTCCTGCCCAGCTCGTAATCCGTTTACTCCTTAACAAATAAGATGTAGGACTATAGGGGAGGGGCGGAGAATCACAGCACTAACGTTTGGCACTGTGCCCGAAATGAATGAGCTAGAACAAGGGGTTGGCACGAAGAACCATTAGGATTTCCCAAACCTCACTAATAAACTGCCCACAGTTCACAGGATGAAGCAACACAGCGGCTTGTAAAATGGAGGGGGCAAAGTCATTAGTAGTATCAGTGGGAAGTGAGCAAACGTGTATTTTATTACACGTTCAGTCTTTGCAAGTGGCGAGCGAACAAATAGACCTCACGAGCCTGAGTTAAACGCTTTGCCAAAGCAAACAGGATTATTTCGAGTTGAGGCTAATCGTAATTGCTGTGTAGCGGTACAAGATGTGTTTGCCTTCGTAGATTTACAGTGGACTTCATAAACTCTCGTTGAGGATCGTGGGAATTAATTGCATTTTTCGACTACAAGATCATACGACACACATTTAACCATATGTGGTGTGAAAATGAAAGCAAAGTTCTACACAATTTCTCGACACAATTAATGAAGAAATAAAATGTGTACAAACCTACAAAAAGCATGTAAGGCTTTCTATCCAAACTAACGTTTTCTCACATGCCTTTTCTGCATCTTTAGCCTACTTTTATTTACCAGACAACTGGGATTGGAGATTTAAAGAAAATAATTCTCATATTCAAGCTAATATAACATGATGTTCGTGTGCAGTGCCAGTGGTCGGATATGAACATGATTTCCTGCAAGTAAAAAACAAATAACAAAACTTCTCTCTCATGTCTTAAAGGAGACGTAGCCTAACCATGTCCTCTCCTACTACCTCACAATGCAGCCAACTTTCTTTATCTTTACACAGATGCTTTACACTCCTAACATTTTATATTGTTAAAGCATATCACAAGAGATGTCCTAACAGCTGATATAATTTAATGTTGTTGTTTTTTGTTTTTAAATCATCATACAAAAAATAAGTTTTTCACCAAGCCTAAATATTAGTTAAATAATTTAGCCTATATTTTACAACATTGGCAGCCAAAACTGTAAAAGGTTTATTATAAAATTATAAACCGTTTTGGTATTTTCAAATCTAATTTTTATCTGAAAAGTTTTTGTGTTTCTGACATAGTTTTTTTCTTCCTCTTCCTGCTTTCATTTTTGTTTTCTAATTTATCTTATTATTATCTGTTTTCTTATACTTCTTTATCTTCCTATTAAACAGCTAACATATATTTAATAAATATTATTTCCCCGTTTTGAAATATATATATATTAAATATAGATTCTCTTAGTAATTACAGAAACTTAAAATCAAGTCACTTCAAGATTAGTTACATTAACTGTATATTATCAGAAACGCAGCAGCTGTAAACCTGTTTTCTTGGTTTAAATTATCAAGTTTATTCATTCTTAAAAACAAATATTTTAGATGAAGTTCAAAAAGTAAAAAAAAATTTGACTGTGATATACGTGGTTAAACACATTTAGGCCACCACATAATTCCTTTATCACAATACCTAAATATAAATAAATACATTAAATAATTTAACTGCTTGCTTTCAAAATAAATAAATACAAATTACTGAAGTTAAAAATGTTAGATGATGATAAAAATGGCTTTTTAAATTTTATTTTAGCCTAGTTGTGTTTAATTGTATAGGATCTGTTGAATGTTATATCTTATTTATAAATGATATAAGACCCTAATTAAAAGCAGCGTGGTTAAAAGAAAAATATATATTCAGTGATTTAACGAATTTATTACATTCAGACGAAATATTTGCTGATTTCCAAAATAAAAAGGAGCAATAAATAAACGCATTTATTCAACCAATAATGCCTTTTCATTTCAAAGAAATACTGCCCTACCGGGCGAAATTAAATCAGTCAGACTTCAGGATATTTTATCTTTCGTTTTTACATTTTTACACTTATTTTTTTTACTGGAGTGCCAATTTTCTCTCATTTTTATTGGGGTATATTGCAGTTGGATCATATTCATATTACTTCTAAAGCATTGCTGTGCTTTGCTATGGGCTCATATTGACTATATATTTTGCTGTATGGTGTGAAAACAATGACAAAGCAATAAAATTGTTATTTTAACAAAACAGCCCGTAACAATAGGCTAATGGCTATTAAATATCTCCTCCCCCTAATAAAAGCACTAGTGGCGCAAAAGGTTAACTGAAACATAGAGTTTTCCCCTATTAGCATGAATTTTCTTCTCAACATTTGCTGTCGAAGAACCCCAAGTTAACAGCTGGTTGTTTGGTATCTGAAAGTTTTTCAGTGATACACTTAATAAGTGCACACGTCACATCCATTTTGTTGCACAATCTCTTGTCTGGGCATTACCCAAAATGGCCGCTGTTCCGTTTGAGGGTTCGAGAAAAAATAGGCTACATCTTACAGCTGAATTGCATAGAATGACGTTGATAAACTCCATTGAAATTCTTCTAAAAACGCTTTATTGGGACTTTTCCTGTTGTATTCTATGAAAAGTGATTGGAAGCGTTTAACTCCTTTGTAACTTTGAAAAACTTTCTCTGAGATGACAAGGTCGGCAGACAGGCGACGTTTCAATAGCAGCAGTTTATTTTTGGGCTGCAGTTCAGCCTTAAAACTGTGCTCGAAGCTAATATTCTGACATCAGTTAGAGCAATGACCTTAATAAGACTGTTTTATTTTTCTTCTACATTTGGTGTGCTTATTTAACTAAAACAAACTGGTTAGTATGGGTCATCATGCATATTCTATAGCCTATGCCATTTGACTTCGGGGTGATAACGCAAATAGCCTGACCAACTCTTTTGCGTACCATAAAATCTAGGAGATTTATAGGAGGCTTCTATCAAATATCAAAAGGTTGCAAAGCAAGGTTTCCCGATTAACAGTGTTTTTAACCGAGTACATGCATGGCCCGATGTTAAAATATATTCGGGGTTTTTTTTATGTTAAAACATAATAATGATTCATTATAATTATTGCATAACTTGCATAACAAGAAAAATGTTTGACCAAATATAAAAATAAAAACAAGACATTATACAAAAAAGTGTTAGTATTATAAATAATACATTAATAATAAACAAATTCATATTAATATATAATGATAAAAAAATAATTTATAGCTATAATAAGTTATATCTAGATCTTGTAAGATATCTTGTGAAGGGGTTGTACTTTGTTAAGGAATATGTCATGTAGCCTGAACGAATGAATAAATGAATTAAGGAAATAAATAATTAAAAATAAAATAAAATAAATAAATAAATAAATATAACATGCGAATACATATAAGGACATCATCATTCATTCAGTATTTTTTGAAGATTAAATATAGCCTAATAATAATAAAAAAAAAACAACTAGGCTACTTATTTGATGAACACTAACAAAAGGAGGGTAAATTTTAACTTTAATTTTACTAAAATATCCATGTACCTTACATTATCAATACTTGACATCTGTATTTGTCACAAATTCTACTTTGTCTAATCTTATTTTTATAAAATTGGAATATTGCTTCAGAACTCTTGAACGTAAAAATACTAAATAGACAAAATAATTATATATACATAGTTACAAATTTTGCACTTGTCCATTCAATATCTAAACATCTAGATTTTATATTCATTAGGAATCTAATTTAGTGTAACATTTATAAATTAAGTTTTTGTTTCTTCAAAAAATATATCTTTGTTAAGCTTATTAAGCTCAATTAACAAAAATAAAGGTTCTCTTTTAGAGCCAAAATAGAATTTACAATCGGAGTTTAAAATTTTTTAAAATTTAAAATTTGAGTTTTTAGAGTTACTTGTGTTTTAAAAAAAACGTAGAAACACTAATCTGTAACTTGTATAGAGAGAGAATTAAGAAAATAATAAATATTACAGTAAAAAAAATATTTTAAAGGGTGTAAAAAGTTAATAACGTAATCGCTGTAAAACTGTAATATAAAAAAAAGTTTAAGGAGATTGTGCTTTGCAAAATTTCAGATCCTCCTTCTTTACCTTTTGGAAACAATATGGTTGAAAGTATTTGTTTCTGTAATTTGTAAACAATATGTTACATTTTGGTAGTAAAAGAGCTGTTTAAGAGGAGTAGCCTATAGGTTAGATAAGGTTTATCTTCCAAAGGTGACTAGCAGAGAAACGGAGCCTGTCATGTGGATAAACAGCTACAGAATATCTTATGTCGCTTAACAAATAATGAGGTGCCTGCAAGCGGTATTCAATTTGTTGAATAAAAAGCAGTATAATGAAGCTGCGCTAAAGCCTTTTAGAATTCTGCCTCCTCAAGAATCATTCCAATATATTTAGGAATATAAAGACATGCAGCAGCAGAAATACGGATGCGCTGAATGGGTCACCAGGACTGAAATTGCGGAAACGATCTTGCTTGAGTTGTTGAGTTGAATGGCTTTATCCTGGTTATATGTCATAATGTAACATAATGCAAAAAGGGCAGATATATAGGCCTTTGCGTTGTGTATCAGTACTGTGTCTCATTCTCCGACAATTCAAGTCCTGAGATCAGCTGACGCGCTCATGTGACCAAGGCTAGCGAGTCCGTTCAAAATGGAGTTGTCGGAATCAGTGATGAAAGGGCTTCAAACCCTGGCCGATCCAAATGTGTTCGACCTGAAATCATTTACGATATTCACGGAGGTCGCATTCGACAGTCTGGTCTCCTCTCGAGGCGAAAGCGTTCTCGGTAAGATGGTTGAGCTTTTTTCCCTTTGTGCTGCATTACTTCCGGTGCTTTCCAGACAAGAAGGAAGTCGCGCTGCGCTGTGTCTGTTGCTGATGTTATTTTCTAAGGCTGCAAATATTGTATATCACTTAGCCCTAAAGCTATGCAAGGGCTAATAGACTGCGGTCGCCGTCCTTCCTTGTGGCTTGCACAGCGTGCTAACACAGTATAGTGTAATGAATCCTCCGCTTAGCCTTACTGGCTAAGCTAATAACAAACACATATGATTTGATAACTGATAAATTCTTCTGTAAGAACTGAAAAGTGAATAAGGACTCATGCACATTTGGTCAAACACAGGAAAATGTAGCATGTCTTTCATCTAAGTTAAAAAGTAGGCTACCTTCTCTGCGCTAGTTATCCACTAAGCATGTGTTCATGTCGCTTTCTTCGCTTTTTATGTTTCTTCTTAGTTTGAAGCCTATTTAATGCGCTTAATTGGCATGGCAAATACGTTTGTATTGCCAAATTATTGTTAGTTTAGCTGGCTCAGTTCAAAACAGCTCACGTAGCCTACGTGTCTTGTAAGCTCTCCCTTGTTCTCTCTCAAGCACGCACAAAAGCTTCTCTTGAGAGCAATTTTTCATCTCTCGCAGGTCACCCAGAATTGAGGCACATCGACCAGACTACCTTGAAACACTGTCAAACCGCGGCAACAACCTTCATTCTGGAAGGCGTTAAGCAAAATGCAGATAAATCTACTATTAGGTAACATGATCCGAAATTGTCTTGTGAAAAACTGTTTAGCATTTAAAAAAATAATAATACAAAAAATCCATTCAAAATACTTCGTGTGTTCTTTTAGCTCATGTCTTGAAGACGCCAGATTCCAAAATGAAAGAGTGGAGACATTTTATAATTCATTCCTGGTAATGTTTTGTATGCCAACGATCCGCTTCCTTTGAATGAAAGTACAGTTGCACTGCATCTTATTAAATGTTTCTTTTCTTTTAGAAACACAAGAAAAATTTGGAATCTTTGCTGTCAGGGTGAGAAATGTTATATATACTTTCTTTACCACAACCAGTGACTTTTTCCTATTCTGCAGAGTGTAATGAATCATGCAAGATCTGTGTAACTCTAATGGCTGCAGCAACCGTTTATTTATTAGATTTTATTTATGCTCCTCAGCATCGATACATGTCCTCCACATATAACGGATGCTGAATGGCGTCTTGAGTATTGTATAAAGGTACGTTGTTTCTAAAGTGTTTCTAATACTCCATTATTATCTCATAACCGTTGTTTTTTCTCGGCAGAATAGTCACGTGCATAAAGTCAATCAGCCGTCGTACCTGATTTCCTTAAACACCGAGGTATGTAATACATATAGCTATTTCAAGTAGTTGTTGTTTTCTTTACTTCGAATAAACTTTGGTTACTTTTGCAGAGGGCTGGCACTTCTTCGGAAATTAATTTTAGTTGCACCATGGACCAACTTCAGGTATTTATTGTGAACGACAAAGTTGCATGATAATTAGTTTGCTTTATCGTCAAGTAATTATTAACACGATTCACATCGCCAAGAGTATTTGTAAGGCCTGGGAAAAATATGCAGTTTTATTATATGAGTCGTGTTATTTGATAAGCAGCAGAGTGTTTCTTTAATCCTATATTAAGGTCACTTTGTCTTACAGTTCCTTTTTTGGGTCATCCCAATTTTACAAAAAGTCCTGGTCTAAAGAAACACACAAGCGCTATTGAGACATGAAATAAATTCTTAAAAAAGTTATCTGCTGTTTTTATTATTATTGACCGTTAATTGATATAACCCATTGATTGTAGGATAAGCTATTTAAAAAAGTCAGCTTTGGGTTTGCCTGCTTGGCAATTTTATTATCTTAGTCATTACACAGATGCCTGTGTTTGTTGTAGGGGTGACACAAAGGTGAATTGTCCGAAAGATCAAGTCATAAAATTCTCATGCACTCAATCATGGTCACAATCACGTAACAAATATCCCAGCAGAAGCTGTCTTTTTGAACCGGCCCATAGGTTTTGGCGGCCTGAAACCCAGAAAGTTGCCACGGCGTAAAAAAAATACAATTATGACGAAATCAGTGTGTTTTGATTTGTGCTGAAGGTTGACGGTCCATATAATGTTATTAACTTGTTTGCGTAAAACTTGTGAGGTTTACGTCAACCAACTTATTATTTTGAAATGAAAGAGTACCTGGATGTAAGACTATATTAGCCTACGTAACAGTGTTGCAGCACAAGGTTTGATTTTATGTTTAGCTCAGAGAGAGAAATTTGATTTGGTAAAATAATGGTGGGAAATAACATGTCCACGTTTTTGCTGGTGGATAAACTGGATTGTGTGAATTGTGTCTAGGATTTGGTTGGAAAAATGAAGGACGCAGCAAAAAGTCTCGAGAGGGCAACCCAGTCTTGATTCCTGGATCTCCAGATTTCGGATGCCAAGGATTAATGAGCGAACCGTGTCTTTCCTTCAGGATGAAGTGGCCCATCAGTTTTTTTTTTTCTTTGTTGAATTCTTCGTGCATATATCGTATTCTGTAGCTTCTTTTCATAAAATGTACAATAAAAAATCACTTTGATATAAGCAAACCTGCATTTGTGTAATTGTTTTAACCTCAGACAGCTGTCTTTGTTGATAAACGCATGTTTCCGAAAAAAGAAAAATCGGCATTTAAAGTCTGATCTCTGGATCCCGTTAGTGATACAAACAACGCATTGTGTCTATACTATAGAAACTACAAATTCTGGGTAGAGGGTCAGGACAGGTTTTTATAGGCGAATACGGTGAAGTTAATGAGAATATGCGGAGTTATTGTGTTACTCTGCGAAATTGTTATTGGGTCATATTTGTAGCAGCAAAAACTAGCAATTAATTTCTATGGGAAGTCCCGGCCATAAGTGGAACGTGCGCAGATTTCTTACTGCCCTCTGCATCACATTTACCACCATGAATTAATTTAGAAACAGACTATCGTGGTAGGTAGTCTGAACGTGTGATTTGACTGTATGTGTGAACTGCAGCTTCCTCAACGCCTTTGAGCTATTTATTTTAACAGACTCTCTATGAAAAGATCATCTAGGTGACTCGGATTTTATGGCAAGTTGATAATGTCTCCGTTATGAATTACATTCTTGAAAGCTGATAAAGATCATTTTGCCGACAAAAGTAGCAATCGGTTCAAAGCTGAGCTACAAGAACCTATTCTGTTGTGTAAACCTTCCAAGCTGGACCGCGGTCAAATAGACTTTGAAACGCAATTCTTTGTTATTTGCTGAACACGAGCAGCGCTGAATACACCGACACATATTCCCAGGCCACCCTTAAGGAATTAGATCACGTGATCTACGGGGCGGTCGAACTACAAGCCATTTTGGGGACGGTGTCAGTTTCCACTGAACCATCAGCGCAGCATTTTTCGAAGAGAAGACTGAAGGCGCTAGCCTAGAGAAAACGCACATCAGCCTGGCCGTTTTACTGGCGGGAGGTCTGCATTCAAGAGCGCTTACAAATCTGCAACCGAGCACAGCACACACATCGACAACCGGACCTTTTCTATTTTTTTTATTATTGAAATGCGCCCTGCTCCGCCGTTCTCTTATTGCAATTGACAGCGTCTGCAGCCCTTTTCAAGATGGCCGCTTGGCTCGTATTCATTTTCTACTGATCGACTCCTAACTTTCATTGTCTAACCACCTCCAGGCTCCACTATTCGCTCCAGCTCAGTAAGGTATGTGTTCTTCGATATCTTCCCTTACCAATGTCTAATTTCACACTCTGTGCTCTTAATGCATATGTGTTTTTGTGAGCGTAAAATGGAGACGTGTGTTAGAGTGGATGCGGGAACTGACAGGCTCGCGTACGCAGCACGGGCTCCGTCTCTCCGCGTGCTTATAGATTTTAGTTATTTTACCTAGCAATATCGTATTCTATCTATGCGAATGATTCCTGTTTTGTTGTATGATATTCAGTTATGCTCATCCCTATGTTCGCTTAGTGTTGCTGGCTAAATGAAACGGTTTAGTTAATAATGAATCCTGATGTGCACGCGAAATCGGGTAGAAACGGGTCGACTGTTCATGTGAGGCTCAATTCTAAAGGATTTTGTGTTTGTTGTTTCAATGAGCAGTTATGTGATTTTATAGATATACGATCTATATGATGTTTACGACCGGATAAACTCGTTGATTTGCTGAATTGTGCCTATTTGTGTGTTTTCTTAACTTAAATTTACACGGTAACCTAAACGTGTCCTGTTGTCGGATATACAGGACTTAGCTTTCAGCGGTTGACAGCAAACATTCACTACAGGGATGATGTGCGGTTGATTTAAACAACACATATTTATAAACTCGGGTACTTATTTAACATATTTAAAATGTTTTTAGTGGTTTCTTTTGATTTGTCCAGATGACTTGAAGAATGCTTCTCTGGATACCCTGACTTAGACTGGTTTGTATGGTTCTATGGTTGGACTTAAATGTGACACATAGTCACATTTAATAAAGGAAACTACTGTACTTTACCATTCCGGTAAAAAAAAAAAAAAAGCTCAAACAATAAGTTTTCCGCCTATTTATAGGCTACAATAATGTAGGCTAAGCTTTTCTGTGGCTCGTCACGTCAATAAGAAATGATTAATATAGCCTATATTAATGTTTTAGATTTTTTTTTCTTAATAAGGTTATTCACTTACGCATATGTTTTGTGATTGAGAAACCGCAATTTGTATATCTGAGACTTGGGTGAATAATTCTGTTTAATAGGCTATCACTTCTCTGACTCCCTGTTGTGAATGTCAGAGCTAAATATAAAGTAACGTGTTATTTATAATAGTGATGTCTTTAACACTGTCTGTCAGCATTTCCAGTATTCTGTCATCTGCTTAACAGATGGAATTTCATTATGGTAGGCTACCTGTATTCATCGAAATAGGCCAGGCAGGGCTTTGTAAACTCGGCACTTTCTCACGTGGCACAGTTCATGTGTAAGGGTCATTTCCTCCTTTTGACAGTTATTTATTCTATAGCTTACGTATGACACCACCATCACCAGAACGCTTGTCTAGTCAGAGTTCACAAAGTTTGTGGTTTTGTTTTACAACCAACCGAAAGGCTTGTTGCAAGAACAAACAGCACTGCATCAGTTCTACGTGACTGGTGGATGTTTTACTAAATAAATGCTGGATCATGAACGCCTGTATTTGTTTAATAAGCAAGGGCAAAAGTTGCCTTTTTTTCCTGTGTAGATTGATCTTGTCCTGAAAGTTGTCTTGCAAATGTGTTTATTCCTCATATGCTTTGATACCCTCTCAGTAAAATATCAGAAGTCTGATGCTTGGTTTTCTCGCGTGTTCTTAAAATTCTTTTGTAGCCTATAGGCTTAACTTCCAATTGCCAACGTAGATGACATCACCATTTAATGCATGATTATCTTACAGCAAGTTACATAATCTTTAAGACGCATTTTATAAGTACTTGCAGTAACCTACTTTTGGTATGCTTCATCCAGCACGAGTTTGAGAACATGTAGTTACTACTTGAAAGTTATTGCTTACTCTGGTTGTTTCCGCATGGTCGCGAGCTCCTTCATCGCTTCGCTTGTCTTCGGCTCTTAGAGAGTGCCCCGGTGTAATAAGGTGTTTCAAAAACAGGATCTGTGACGAACATAAATAAAATTCATACATAGCAACGTATGACGACAATCATGATGTCAAAAGGATATCAGTTTAATGCAAGGTGCGTTCGTGGGCAAAGAATGACTGTAACATTAGTGATCCAGGAGGGACAGAATGTCAAAGCAAAGCCAAGATAAGCATTATCAATAACATGCATGTTCAGTCTTTTATTTGAGCTCGTTATGCGAGGTCTTTGGATACACTGTCATTCTGAAAGGTAGTTATAACATAATGGGCGAGATGTTTATTTGAAATCGAAATTAGCGCGTTCACTGCATTCTACGCGGAACGTTCAGTTTCGGCTGCTTTGTAGGTTGCCACGTAACGCAGCTTTAGTTGCTATAGAAACCGTAAGAAGTGTTCGTCACGTAAAGTTCATTTAAGCGCACTGTCCTCATAACTGATTCAGTATATTATGGTGCGTTGTGCAGTGTTATGTCTGTTATGTGGTGTGTAGCGTAGCGAATCGGACTTAACGATCGTTTAAATCGCAATCGTAGACCCGTGTGAGAGATGATATAAACACTGAACCAATTCTGTTATTCCGTAAATATACGCAACAGCCCATAATAACAAAAATGGTCTCTGGTAATTAAGTCCTCATGACTGTTTTCATTGGCAGTTGTTTATAGTTATCTTAGTATATAGTAATAGTTGTATATATTGTATATAGTATCAACTTATTTTGATGCACCTGCAGGGTCTTCTCCATCCCATGACGATGCATCGTACAACAAGGATCAAGATTACGGAGCTCAATCCCCATTTGATGTGTGTCTTGTGTGGTGGATATTTTATAGATGCAACAACAATCATAGAATGCTTGCACTCATGTGAGTTGTGCTGCTTTATTTTTCTATGTCTATAAAAACATACCCAGACCATTTGTCTTATTCTCTGACATTTTTCTGCTCCTCAGTTTGTAAAATGTGCATTGTCCGGTACCTGGAAACCAGTAAATACTGTCCCATATGTGATGTACAGGTCCACAAAACGAAGCCACTTCTCAATATTCGGTAACCTTTAAAATCACTGTTACATCTTTCCACTTGTTGTAAATAGTTATTCATAGTAATAATTAATTCTGATTATGCAGCTTACATCTTCTTTCTATCTCAAATGCTGTATATTGTTTTCTTGTTCATGCTTTCAATGTAAGAATTAGACAATAACAGGAATTTGAATTGGTTGCAACAGCATTGTTTGAAGTGCAGTTTTTCCAAAAAAAAAGAAAAAAAAAAGGTTTGACCAAC
Organism: Enteromius mattozi; assembly: GCA_032359235.1. Taxonomy (NCBI): domain Eukaryota; kingdom Metazoa; phylum Chordata; class Actinopteri; order Cypriniformes; family Cyprinidae; genus Enteromius; species Enteromius mattozi. The sequence continues at coordinate 8,148,436 of JAUMHE010000082.1, forward strand.
ACCCCTCCCCTCACAGGTCTGACAAAACTCTACAGGACATTGTATACAAGTTGGTCCCTGGTCTTTTCAAAAGTAAGTCTGTCACTGTGAAAGATTATTTTTATTGTTTGTAATTATTTACACATGCTTTGATCTGGATTTTTTTTTTTTTTTTTTGTGCAGATGAAATGAAGCGTAGGAGAGATTTTTATGCTGAACACCCATCTGTTGATGGTAAGTATTTAATGTACCTATGTAAACAAGTTGGTTTTGTTAGGATAACCGCTTGAACAGACTGTGCTTTGTAACTGTTTAATTGTTGAAATTTGTTTAAATTGAAGCTATGATTCATCTTTTTCTTCAAAGCTGCAAATGGATCAAATGAGGATCGAGGTGAAGTTGCTGATGAAGACAAGCGAATCATCACAGATGATGAAATTATCAGTCTGTCAATTGAGTTTTTTGATCAAAGGTATGCGTTTATGTGTGTCTGTTTGAGTGATGTTTTTGTATCATTGCTGTTACAAGAAATAATAAAAAAAAATTCTTAAGTGGCCATTCTCCAGTGTAAAGATTTTATTTGAATCCTAAGTTATAATTCAGTATTTAATTTACAACAATTGTACTATTTATTCAGGACCCAACCGCAAGGCAGCACAGATGAGAGGCAAAAAGAAGAGGTAATTAAGAAGTGCTTGCTGATGCTGAAAGTCTTTTTTTCCCCTGTAATGATGGTGATACAGATTACACCAATAGTAAAGCTTATCTTAATAATATATTTGTGTGTTATTTTTATTAACCACACAGGTTAATAATAAAAGATACTTACAGTGCCCTGCTGCAATGACTGTGATGCATTTGAGGAAATTTCTGAGAAGCAAAATGGATATACCTCCTACTTTTCAGGTAATGCAAACCATATTATTCCAGATGAAGTTTCAGTTTTTGGCCCTTTTTAAAAACCCGTTTGTTACAGTGGAAATTTAGTAGTTCAGTGTTTCAAGATTTTATTTGCTGATCTTGCATCATCCATTATGGTGCGATATTGATTGACCGGTGCTTGTTTTTTTTAAATTATCGTTCTTTGTTATAACAGATTGAAGTTATGTATGAGGATGAGCCTTTGAAGGATTACTACACATTAATGGACATTGCCTACATCTACACCTGGAGAAGAGTGAGTTCTCACATTTCTTTTACTGTCAAATCTGACTGCTGACTGTTACTTTACACACTTGTTCCTAAATATCGAAGTGTAATAAATATTCAAGCAGGTAATCTATTTCGATAATTAGTGGACTTGTTCAGTAGGCCTATTCACCGTACAATAAAAAGTGCCTTGTTATTTTCGCACATTCCACAGAATGGACCACTGCCTCTGAAATACCGCGTGCGGCCCAGCTGTAAAAAAATGAAGATAACCCATCCACAAGATGGCGTGAACAATACAACCCGCTCTGAAAGCGATTCAGCCAGCGATAAGGCCAGTAGTCCCGCTGGAGTTCCATCCACCTCCTCACCACTACCGAGTCCAAGCACACTGGTTCAGCCTTCACAACCTCATTTCACCCATATTTCCAATCCTATTAACGGCACGACGATGACGAGCCCAAATCGACAGTTCACCTTTGGCAACAAAGTGCGAAAGACGGCGCTGAACGGATCTTCCACGTCGTCGGGATGATGAGGGGACTACACGACGAAGCCAACGCCAGATATAATCCAGCTATTTCCATGCCAACGTAGTGTCATATAGATCCATTTCTTTTTGTCATTATTCTCAATATATTATACATGTAACTTTAATGTAGTGGAAATGACGCACTTCATTCGACACATTGCTGGAATTTCTAAGTTTGCGTGAGAACGTTAGAGGCCCATTTGATTGCAAAGTGGAGCGCCGAGCGACGGTTGTGGCATTTTCAAAGTGCAGAAATGACTGAATTATACCTACCTTTTATATATTTTTACTTTTGGTCTACAGTTTCCCTAAACAAATTGCGTTATATGTTGCTTGTAATTTTACATGTGTATTATAATGTTCTTTAAAAGCATGATAAAAAGCATTTACTTTTGATTTTAGTTTGACATTTCTGGGGTAGTTACTAAACATTCCTGGTATATTCTGGCCTTTAATAATGTATCAAAGAAAGGCATATATATAGTTAAAAATTAAAGGACAAAATACTACATTAGGACTGTGCGTTAAAAGGGATAAAGAAATGCAACGTTAAGTTGTACTCGGCGTAATCATTTTTATTATTCAAAGTTTTTGGAAATTCAAGTTTAATCTTTGCAGTTATTGTCTGATTTGCTCCACTGTGCCGGTTCGGATCCATCAGTTTGGTCTCGAAGTCATGCTCCAGTCCTGTATAGCATGCACACAGCCTATATCTTTCAGACTGTTTCAAGCGATTACACGAATTTGTCAGAAGACAAACAGCCACTGTTATACCCCAAACTTCTTATTCTGGACAACATTTTGATGTCTTCAGTGTTCATTGTCTTATTGGTCGATTGTAGACTATTGACAGCTATTGTATTGTGACTGTTGCACAGTATAAAACATCTAAATAAAACATTTTACACTTTCAGTTCTTTCGTTTTAATGCTGCTTCGTGCAAAGAGAGAGAAAACTACATACACCTGGAAATCTTTACGAATTTACACAATATATTTATTCAGACTTTTACGTAAAACAAGCATGCTGAACAAACTTGACGTTTTAGTATTCAAGTATATCTGTTTAATTTATTTATTTTTGACGCATAAAGACAGCCTCCTTAAGCGCGGATGGCGATGCTGCCGTAAACTGGTAATAACCGTGAATAAGTTCATCTTGACGATCAAATCCATTTGACCTCATGTCTGTTGCGAAGAAGGTGCTGTGAGGCAGGTGCTGACTTCACCAACTGTAGCTCAAACAGATGACAAGCTTATAAGTAGCCTGTAAGTAACCAGTAAATACTTTTTTTGTGCAAAGTACCAGTCAGTCGTTAGAAACGGAACATTTGTCGGTGAATCTCTCCATGAGGCGTGGAGTGTTTGACTGAATAGACTACTTACACTGAGGTAATGAAAGCTATTTATTTTAACGTGGTATGCAGTTCATCTGTTAGTTGACAGTTTCAGTATTAATCTGGTTTGTCGACAAGACTTTAGAAATCTCGTAGAATAACTCAGTTTGTCAGCACATTTAGTCGATGTTGGGATTTCCATATTCTGAATCATCATCTTTCAAGGCTAGCCTTTTTTTTTTGCCCACTCAGACTTGCAAGGCGATAGTATCTTATAAAACTAATTTAAACCCAATAACACCATAAACTGCTTAAGTTATTACAGATAAACAAGACATTAAAAAAAATCCCTACCACCAGTGATGCTGACTGAACTTAGTAGCTAGTGAATTTAGAGGTGGAAAGGAGCAAACACTAGTAGAGTGGACATGTTTTACATTCATTCTGTGACATTAAAAATAGTCTATTTTTTAAAAACGTAGAAAGTAGTACATTTGTTTTTCAAAAAAAAAAAAAAAAGAATCTCTCCTCACTTTGCCTTGCCCTGGCTTATGCCATGATGAACCGTACAAATAAATGTAGGCCTACATGTTCTAAATTAATTACATTCGACAGCATTTTAACAAATTCGTTGAAAAGCCTTGCTCATTATGAGAGCATGTCTTTGTTAGAAGTGTCATTGAAGTTAATGAATACACGTCTCAGCTTTGAGCTGGCCTTTAAAAGCCCGGTTAGTTTAAAATGCTTTTTTTCTTTAAATCGAGGTAATAAACTCCAGATATAACAATCTAAATGACAAGCTTTATATAAAGCTTATATACATACACATATAGGCTACGCCAAGAGACAACAAGAAGATATGAAAGGCATCCGGGAAATGAATTAATAACTATTTGGTAATCTGCTCAACTTACCGCATTTTTAAAGTTTGAAGCAGTTTAAGCAATAATAAACTAGAGTGACAGCTTGTATTCTGTTTGACGATAGACTAATTTTTATATATAGTCTATATGATGCACGAACTATAACAGGCACAAGCTGCTTTGTTGTTCTGAAACGTATTTAAAGAAAATGTGCGAGTGTGAAGACCAATAATTACTAAATAGCATCGTTGCTGTGACTGCAGTTGTCTCTGCGATAACCATGTAGAAGCTAATGTGGGGGCAGCTGTTCCCTCTCGCAGCTGCTGTCCCGATATCCCACATTCATCGACTGTTTTTGAAACTTATATAATATCCCAATCTAATTAGGGATTATTTTACCTGCTATTACACCTGGACACCAACTGCATGCGGCACGGTCCCTGATTTGAACGTATATGCGCGAAACATTTGAAGAACATTGACAGCAAGCTCACCGAACGAACGCGGTGCCTATCACTTCCGGTTTGTTGCCAAGACAACGGTTGCACGCCTCCTCTAAACTCAAAGTCACAACAAACGCTCTTTCCTGATGGAAGCTTAAACGCACAAGTTTTTTTTTCGCATTTACGCGGTTTTTGGTCGTTTTTTGGTCTGATTTGGGATACTCATATAACTATGAGCCAACGACAGATTTTGCAAGGTGAGAAAGTGAGATCGTAGTAAGTTAACGTTAGTTAGAAAAAAATTTAAAAGGTTAATTACTACAGTTGTTGCTAATTAATACTACAGTTGTTTACTGTTCTTACTTTTGTAGTTTGTTGCCACAATTGTGGGCAATTGTTATTATAAAATGTGTCTATTATCATTATTATTATGCAGTGTTTGAGCAGTACCAGAAGGCAAGAACACAATTTGTGCAAACTGTAGCAGATCTTGCAGCAAGACCACAAAATACTGAAACACTTCAAAATGCTGGTGAGTGTTTAATTTATATTTTGTAAGGGAGGTTTTTGCATGAAGTGTGGTATGGCATTTGCTTGTATATACTTATATAGCCTAATACTATCATTTAAATGTAATTTTACATTTTATTTTAAAAATTCACCAAATTAAATTACATTAAATTGATCTGTTTCTTTGTGTGTTTGTCCTTACCTACAGTGTTAGAGAAAAAGCATATTTATTTCAAATCCTTCAATACTCATGACAAATGGGGGTTAAAAAAAGAGGCCATAGCAAATGTTTCTTAATCAAGATCTTTATCTTAACATTATTTTATTAATATTACAGAAATAAGAAATACATGTTCACCCTGATTTCTTTTGGAACTTAGAAAAACGTTTTGTTTGGATACATTTTATTACATGATTTGAATCTTTAAAAGTATATCCTCCCCTCATCTGCTCTCGAGTGTCTTTCCACTCCTGTTTTCTCCGCTGTACAACTGTGCTCACTCTCTTTGGCTTAGGTGTAATGTCCCTTTTGAGGCCTCTCCTTTTGGATGCAGTCCCAACTATTCAGCAGACAGCAGCTCTGGCTCTCGGAAGGCTTGCCAACTATAACGATGACCTGGCTGAGGCTGTAGTAAAGGGAGACATTCTTCCTCAGCTTGTGTACTCCCTAGCTGAGCAAAACGTGAGTTTCTCTCAGCTCTAATTTGAATGAATAGGTTTGCATTGTGTCAGACTTTAATGCCTGCATGTGATTTCGCACAATGCAAAAATTTCCATTAACATTATCAGTCAAGGAATCCATGCCATATTATAAAATTGTGGGCTGTTATTCTTTAAGGCCCAGTTTCACAAACGTGGCTTAACTTAAACCAGGACTAGGTCTTAAGATATTTAAGCAACTTTTACAAAAATGCTTTGAAACAAGACAATACAGGTGTGCATCTTGACACAGAACAATGATACTGACATATTTTAAGATATTTCAGAGCAAGATATTTTTAGCTGAGACAGCTCAAACATCTGCAACATCTCCAGATTTCAGACCACGTTTCTTTAGCTGGGAGAAGAACTGTTAAGTTAATTTATTTATTGAACAGGAAAATAACCAAATTAATGATGCAAATAAGGCAAATTTAAATTCTGCTATAAATCAGCTATAAGGGTCAATATGTAGCTGCATACAGTTCTGTTGGTTTAGTTCAATATATGTTAAGTTCCTTTATAAAGAAACAAGCTCAATTTAGTGATAATAAGACAGTAGTGTGGTTATTCAGATTTAGTCTGTTCAATTTTGAATCAATTCAGTTCAGTAACAGTGTTAATGTTGCAAGATTTATGAATTCTGAGCAAACTGGATTAATTTATTGAGCAATAGGCAACAGTGTCATTATTCAGGTCAATTCAGTTTTTTCTGCTCACCTGAGAGTGTCAGTCCTGGCAAATTGTTGTCATGTAGACCCAAGCTAAACAAACCAAAGGCAACAGTGCCAAGACAGAACCCAAACTCCCTCAGGTGACAGAAATGGAAGGGGAAAAAACACCCTTGGGAGAAACCAGGCCCTATTGGTGACCTAAATGAATAGACATGGTGCGATACTGGTCTGCTTCAGTAAAAAAAACAAAACAAAAAAAAAACACTGTAAAGTAGTGGTCAAAGTTTTTGCTCTAAAATTCATTGTTAGACTATTACGCTATCAGAGAGGCCTCATCAGAAGTATAAAACTTTCCACAGAAGGTCCTTTTTATGTATATATCACCTACTGTTTATTAAAGGCAGATTTGCTGGTGATTTATGAATATTATAGTGTATTTACTGGTCAATTGCTTTGTCCTTTTTCCTCTGGATTACTGGGATATGAAAGACACAGCGTTTCTATAAGAAAGCTGCAGCATTCGTGCTGCGGGCTGTTGCTAAGCACTCCCCTGAACTGGCCCAGGCCGTGGTAGACTGTGGAGCACTGGACGCTCTTGTCATCTCCCTGGAGGAGTTTGACCCTGGGGTCAAAGAGGCTGCTGCATGGGCAATAAGCTACATTGCCAGACATAATGCACGTAAGTTTGCATAAAAAGGTAATTTTTTTTATTCTTTCTCACAATTCGTCAGTGTTACCTTTGTTAATTTCTTCTCCTGCTGTGCAGAGCTGTCTCAGGCAGTGGTTGATGCTGGAGTTGTGCCTCTGCTCGTGTTATGCATCCAGGAACCTGAAATCGCCCTGAAGAGGGTTGCAGCTTCCGCTCTGAGCGACATAGCCAAACACTCCCCAGAGCTGGCTCAAACCGTGGTGGACACCGGGGCAATCGCCCACCTAGCACAGATGATCCTAAACCCAGATGCCAAGTTGAAGGTGACACAGGCTACAGATTCTGTAATCAGTGACATGCAGGCTTAATCAGACAGTACTTTTTTGACTCCTCTTTGCAGAGGCAGGTTTTTTCAGCTCTCAGCCAAATCGCCAAGCACTCCGTAGACGTAGCTGAGATGGTGGTGGAGGCCGAGATATTCCCCGCCGCACTGGTTTGCCTAAAAGACCCGGATGAATATGTTCGGAAGAACGTCGCCACTCTTATTCGGGAAATCACAAAACACACCCCCGAGGTACCTACCACATGCATAACACAGCCCCTAAATTATTTCAAGATGCTTGGGTAAGTTTGGAATCTCCACTTTGTCAGCTCTTTGACACCCCCTGTTTAAATAACATGGTGTGAGGCAGCTAGTCTGTAAACCATGGAGAATGTGGGTCTGTTATTTATCACCAGTGCAACACAGGAAACAGACAATTCTAAACCGCATTGCATCACCCATTTTTTTCACCTGCCCAAAACGGTTTTGCTTTTCAGGTCTGCCTCACTTGTTGTTTATCATTATGTCACACTGGCTTATGTGTTTGCTTGTTTGTTTGTGGGTTTCCTACTCAGCTGTCCCAGATAGTAGTGAATGTGGGGGGCGTAGCAGCTGTGATTGACTACCTCGGGGACTCCAAAGGGAATGTACGCCTGCCGGGGATCATGATGCTGGGCTATGTGGCTACACACTCCGAGAACTTAGCCATGGCTGTGATTGTATCTAAAGTGGGTTATCACACCCTTTCATAAGCTCACATGTAAAATTACACTACACATGTACACAACTGTTCAAAAGTTCGGAGTTAGTATCATTTTTTTTTTTGACAGAAAATAATGCTTTTATTCAGCAAGGATGCATTCAGTTGATCAAAAGTGAAATTTTTACATTATTACCAATAAATGCTGTTCTCTTGAGCTTTCTATTAATCAAACAATCCTGAAAAAAGCATCATGGTTTTCACAAACATATTAAGCAGTACAAATACTTTTAACTGTGATAATAATTGTAAAGAAAAATTGTCATGAGCACCAAATCAGCTTTTTAGAATGACTTCTGAAGGATTCAGACTTGCCATCACAGGAATATATTACATGTTTATAAAAAATACTTAAAAAATCTTACCAACCCCAAACTTTTAAACAGTAGTGTAATATTGATTACGATCATAATTGATTCTCTACTTCTGTAGGGAGTGCCACAGTTGTCTATCTGTCTGGAGGAAGAGCAAGAAGATCACATCAAAGCAGCAACAGCTTGGGCATTTGGCCAGATCGGCCGTCACACACCGGAGCATGCAAAAGCTGTTGCTGTGGCCAATGTGTTCCCTAAACTCCTAAATCTCTATTTGGACACTGAAAGTTCTGAAGACCTGCAGGCCAAGGTGAGCTCATTCTTAAAGTCATATGATAGAGGTCTTTAGCTCTGATAGAGAATTATTTTTTGCCACTGACATTTACATTAGGTTTTTATAATTGTTGTGTCTTCTTTGCTTTAATTACATGCAAAAAAAAAAAAAGGCCAAGAAGGCATTGAAGAGCATCCTTCAAAAGTGCACTTATCTACCAGCACTGGAGCCTCTTCTCTATGAGGCTCCCAGCAACATTCTTAAACATGTCATCTGCCAGTTCAGCAAGGTAGGCTTTAGCAGGAACTCCATCAACACATTTTATGAGATCAGCATTTGTTAATCACAATGAGAACAGTTCAAATAGCTTTTCTATTTCCTACCAATCTTACAGGTTCTTCCTCATGACAGTAAGGCACGTCGCTTGTTTGTTACCAGTGGTGGTCTGAAAAAAGTACAGGAGATCAAAGCAGAACCTGGTTCTGCAACTCAGGAATATATCATTGCAATCAACAACTGCTACCCTGAAGAGATTGTCAGGTTCTTACATATTTATATGAATAATAACCAGTACAATATCAACATTTTTTTTTAATCAAACAAAGTGCATTTATAATGCTGTAAAGGTGCTGTACGTTTTTTTGCTGTTTCACTGATTGGCCCTTCTTTCACAGGTATTATTCTCCTGGTTACTCTGAGACCTTGCTGGAAAGGATTGACACCTATCAGCCAGTGTGATTTTCTTTACACTTAAAGATGCCTTTTACAAAGCTCTGATAAAGGAAAAATGACCATACCATTGATCACATCTGTAACGTAAACAAAAATAAATAAAAAAACCTATTAAAATGTATGTATACTAGCATTGATGTCTTATCCTGTTTCATGTTTAGTCAATACTGTAAAACAGAATTTTTTGGTATATTTAGTGGTGCAAGATTATTAACTCAGCTGCAGTGCAACTGCAAAACTATACTTAAAACAGCTGCCTAATTATTATTAGCTAATTGAACTTCATGCATGCAGCTTTAATTTCGGGGTTTTATTGCTCTTTTTAAAATCAACAAAGTGCGCTGATTTGCTTGAACGACGACTTAGTTTGATTGTTTCAGACAACTGTAGTCTATAGAAAGAACTGGCCCAAGTAGCAGGCTAACAAAAAAAAAAAACAGAATAAAACATATCGACGAAGTGGTAAATATCATACCGTTCATGAGAACCAGTCATATTGCCGATGTGTTGCTTCGTCAATTCGTCTTCCCATAGCATATTTTCATCCTCTTCTACAATCCACCCTTCATACCCAACAACTCACCACAAGGTCGGGCAGCATCGCTGTCATCGTTATCGCTTCAGGAAGCAAAGAGCAGACCGCTCAGTTTCACACAGCAGTTGGCTACTGGCAACACCAAGAACCTAGAACCAAGGGACGTAATACCCTGGTCTTTGGTAGGATCACACACATCGCAGGGTTCACTACATGGGTGAACGTCGCCTCTAAAGTCTCCACTGGCGCTGAAGCTTGTTTAGAATTTGACCCCATGAAAATGCGAAAATAAAAGATTGCAAATCGACATCGGACGAACGAGGCAGCGAGTGTGTCAAGCTTATTAACAAAGGACTCGCACAATTATAATTATGCATATACAATTATGGATATTAAAGAAAATAAACAGCCTAAAGGCCACTGATCTATATAAAAGAGTAAATATTATATAACAGAGTCCGTAATAACTAGAGATTGACATTTAACACGTCATGAACAACACAACAACTCTCAAAAAGCCTTCGCGGTTCAACTATTTATAATAAACGCCCACAGAAAACGAACTGACGTTAACGTTCGAAAAAGAACGCAGGGAACACTAATATGATTGCTACCGAGAACGTTTGATTTTCACTGGCAATTATGCATTCACTTATTATCGCCCCCTGCTGTCTAATCTGTGCATAATGTACACATTAAAGAGCAGCTGTTAAACATATGGCAGCCCATTCTTTTTTTTATTGTTGCCTCTTCTGGTGTCAATCAGATTATTGTTTCAATTGACGTTGTTTGGTTACGCATTGTCTTCATCCCACAGCTTTGACCAATTCACAACCTTGATTACGAAATCAGAATATCAGATCACTTCGGGCCTATTTGAATTTGTATTGATTCAGAAGCAGTTTGCAGGAAATTAATTAGTCAACTTAAATATAATTGAAATAACGGAAATATTCTCTATGGTATCGAATTGTGTGTCGTCAGTTATTTTCTTCAAGTGTCCTCTCTGACATGCCTCCAATAGTCTGCCGCAAAGTCGGAACAAACAAATATAAGTTGTGGCATCGCGCTTTCAACCACTGCCATGCCCAAGAAACGGAAGAAACCTTGAAATAATTAAGCCATATACGCTTGAGGCTTTTTAAATGAGAAGGCTATACCCACAAACCTTCGTGTTCACCAAATTGCAAACTGCTATGCGTAGATTCAGTGAAAACTGACAAGAAGTGTTTCTCCTGCTTCTTCTTGGCTTTCTGAGACAGTCTGTCCATGATATGAATGTCCTCCGATTTTTTCCCTTTATTGTTAAAAACGGTAGGCTATTTAACAGCAAATCATTCACAGGCTTTTAAGTTTTGTAGGCCTTTTTGGGCCTCTTGAAATGCAACGAAAGTCTCATACCCCATTAATAAAGTTCATATTAAACACTAGTAGTAAATACAGTGTGTTTTAAAGATTAGTGTAGTCTTATGTAACATCCTAACCAATGCTGCATAAAGTCTCTGTTATCTATCTAACAGTTCCTTTTTGTCAACGACAGCTGCTATTTTCTAATGAGTGATTTTTAATTGTTGAGACCACTGCTCTCTACCATGTTTTATGACTTATTTTTAAATTAATTTACTGTAGTTTTGCAGCTATTAGGCTAACTTGGCCTAATATTTAACAAATATTAAAATTAAATTGTCACACGTTTTAATTTATTTTTTTGTTTTAACGTTCAATTTTTTCTTTGTAAATTAAGTTATAGCCTAATATTTAAAATACGTTTTAAAATATGAATTGACCTTAGCTAGGCTTCTGTAAGATGAATGGCTCTGTTGCACACAATAAGCATTGAATGGGTAGGTGTAGATATTTAAATTGAAAATATTAAATTAATTGGAACAACTAAAGATGAGTGGCTTATCTTTGTCAATTTAATTTGCCGTAATCAAGTAAACGCAAGAGGGCGCGGTCCTCTCCGCCCGCGCTGGCACCAACACAACCCAAAACTACATCTTATTTAGTGTGTTATAGCCTATAGCTCACGAAAAAGCTGGTTTATTCAACGCCGTCATCCATTGTGCCCCTGGGCGTCAATGACCCTGGTCTACTTCAGCTCTCATTCATCACTGTGGAACATGGATACGAATCCCCCAGAGCTGATGTTTAAAGTGGCAGGTTCTGTTTTCTCAGTGGGATGGAGCCGTTGGCTTGGTCAGCACTTGCAGTCCTGCTGTGGGTCACTAACAATGTGTTCATGCCTCACCTATAAATGTCTGTGTCTCACTAATCCTGACGTGGTCCATCTCGGAAAAGTCTTTGAAGCTAAAAACATCACTGGCATGCGATCAGTCAGACTTTGTCAGCAGGCTCTACACACGGGCACCCATGCTTTCACCTGAGATCTTCTCACATCCTCTGTCTTAGCAAGAACGCATAGGCTATGTAAACAGTCAGGCTTTTCTCTATGAAACCACAAAGCATAATTACAAAATTGAATGCATAACGCTATCCAAGTATTCTATTTTACGAATTGCTATGGATTTAAAGTAGCATGCGGCATTTACTTGATAAGCTATTGTTGTGCACATCCGAGTATCTCTATCAGTTTCTGGTGACTGATCATTGCATGAACATATATGTGTATGTTGGATTATTTATATACAGTGTTCTTTCATTCTGTTCGCTTTCCTGTTTGAATACAGTCACGACACGTGTGTCATACAGGCGTTGTTTATCCTGTGTGAAACTCGCAGCCATTGTTCTTTGCGTGAGGTAAAAGTCGCTGAATTTGCAGTATGAAGGTGTAAAGCGTAGGCTACATGTGAAAACCCTGCTAGAACTTTTATACCGCGATGCAAAGGTAGAAAAGCACGAGACCTTAATAGTCAGCACAGAAACTGGGGATTTTAACAAAAACTATGCAACTGATTCTTGATTAGGTTCCAGCAATCATAATGACTTTTTAATAGAAGTAGCCTACATAATAACAACTTCTGATGTCTGATCCCTTACATGTGCCGACCAGAATGTTTAGGAATTACAAAAAATAGTAGAACTATAATAGCATACGATACAATCATACATTACAACATAAAATGTTGTCGTAAGGATTTGAGACGCATAAGAATACAACAAATCTGGATGTGTTTTTGGAAATGAATCTGTCACTCAAGAAGTCACGCCTACTATTCACCTGTTCACTGCGACTTCAGACAAAGAAATCATTCGCACTAGTGACCAGAGGCATTCGGATTGTTACGATGTTATGTCGCTTTGTATTTTGTTTCATTTTGTCTCTCATTTTTGCTCTCAGACATGTCAAGGGAAGCTCGGGATATGGTATGTAGCAACTCTGAAATAGCAATTCTCAAAAAAGGCCTTGGTAAAACTCTTTTGAGGAATATAAATAATTTTGGTAAACGTTAAGATTTGTGTATAATATCAAATTACTCTTTTTACAGCTGTTCAATGGTACTTTGAATTGAGCAATAGCTCATTGGACTGCCAAGAAACGGAGCTTCCGTTATGTTCCAAGCTGTGTTTCAGTGAAGGGTAAGAACACTATTTTTTTCCACTACATTTTTATCTACACCACAAATGAAATGACACTGTAAAATGTTTAGTGAGGTAACCTAAAACTGTGAATAATAGAATCATGAAATATTGTGCATCTAAATAATATACAAATTGTTTTGTTTATTCAAGGCATAAAATATGAGTTTTTGCAAAAAAAAGAAAAGGAAGTGTAGACAATATAACAGCACAATACAATTATTAAGTTTTTTTACAATTCATATTTTTACAATGAAATCATTTCAAATAAAGATCATTAAAATAGATATAGAAATATTTAAAAAAGATTTTAAAAAATCTTATATGCATTTAAATGATGAATTATTACATTCATTTTGAAAATGTTCTACGGGTATTCAGTTTACAATTTCATCCCAATTATTACTGAACATGCAAGAATGAATGTATTCCCTTGTATATTGTGAAGATGCTTGCTTGAAATGTTATTTGATTAGACGTGTCTGTAACAGTAAGAACACTTTTAATACTATCTTTTATTGTTAAACAACAGTGAAAGAATATCTGGGCATAAGGCAAAACTATAATCAGAAGTGTGCAATCTCTGTGGTGTGGTATTCCTTCACTGTATTCTGTTTCACTAGTTTAACACAAGAGTTTTATTTTCACAATCTAGTTGGCCATTTAAGAAAATGTAAGATTTTTTTTTTTTTCAATGCATGTCAGCATGACTTTATTCCACAGATTTGCTGCTCACTCGTTGATTCAAGACCTGCAGATAAGTTTCTGTCTTTTAATGTTTATATTGTGAAGAAAGTCTGGTTTTTATTTGCCTACAGATGCTTCTCCTCTGAGTATGTCCCCTCTGGGAATGAGTCGGGCTGGTTGGCAGTGTACAGCAGCAGAGGGCCTTCTGTTCATGATGCCACTGTAGCTGCTTTGACTGACAGGGTGCAGATTGGAAAGCCCCTCCTTCTGGAAGTCTCAGGTTATTGTCAGCCTTGCCATAGCAACCCTTGTATAATGTAACTTGCTTGTAATTCAGTTGGGCTTTTAATTAAATTTATTTAATTGAATTGGACACATATTAAATGTATTAATACACACAGTATACACACACATCTATATGACCCTAGATTTCTTTTTTCTATTCTATCTACTTGTTTCTTAGAAATAAATAATAAAAAAAAAACCTAGCTACTGCATTAGGCTAACTGGGACTTGTCATAGTGCTTGCATGTTGTTGCTTTTTTGTTGGTTTTGATTGCTTCTGTTGTCTTCATTTGTTTGTTGCTTTGGATAAAAGCGTCTGCTAAATGACTAAAATGTAAATGAAAATATCCTTTTCTCAAAACATTATCCATTGCTAAGCAATGCAATGTAATCCCTTGTATATGTTCTTGTTACAGGCATACTAAATCTGAGCAAAGAGAACTTTTCTATGGTTTTCATTACATTTAGTGGGAACTCTGGTCATCAGGGTCTACATAATATGTCTGTTATGGCCAACGGATACCTCACCTGCTACATAGATGCGATGTTACCTGCTGCTGGATTGTACCATTTAAGTATGTTTAGCTGTAAAACAACCAATATATGGAAAGAATATAATAGCTTTTGTGACCACCATATGTCTTTGTATTTTTAGATGTGACCGTGACAAACAGTATCTACTCTCATTCTGCCAGTTGGAAGATTAGAGCGTGTCCCTTTGGGACCGAGTACTTGAATCTCATGTTGTCCAAGAGAGATCAGGATATCCCATCTTGTGCCCCTCTGCCCACAGATGCAGAGGACAAGCAGCAGGGTAAAGCCTCAATAGAACCCATCGACAGTCACAAGCGAGGTGTGAGGTCCCATGCATTCATAAAGAAAAGCTACTCACTTGTACAAATTTATCATCACTTATACTTTTCTGTTCTGTATGCATGCTGTGTTTTCCAGCTGTTTGGATCTTTTCTGATAAATGGGCTTATGCAACAGAGATGGACATTAAATTTGTAGCAGTAACAAAAGAGCCAGATCCTCTATACTTTTATTGGAAATTTGGGGATGGACCAGAAATAAAAACAACATCCAGAATCTACAAAAAAAGATATCGCCTTCCAGACAAGTACTTTTTGTTTCACCAACTAAAGAGCTTACAATTATAACACATTTCATACAGATTAAATATAATGTTTACCAAGTGTGGTAGTATTTATTTACTTTATTATTTATTTATAAATATAATTCATTTTGATAGTGAGTTTGACTCACTCATTGATTCTATTGAATAACGTGTCTGTTTATTTAACTTTTTCTCCTATCTTTGCAGATATAATGTCACTGTTAGTGTGTCTAATGGTCTCAGATCCATCAGCTCAGATGTTTATCTGCTCGTGATTCAGAGAGCTGTTCAGCCCAGCAGACTTCTGTACAGTCCCTCAGTTTTATTACACAGCTCTGTGAACTTCACCTGCCGGATCAGCTCAGGAACTGATGTCTCGTATGTCTGGAGTTTTGGAGATGGAACAGAACGAGATGGATCAAGCACTAAGCATCATGTGTATAACAGGTAAAAATATATCCTCCTGTCTCCTGTGTGTTTTTTTTTTACTCAGGGTGAATAAATAGCAGTTTTTATTTGGAAATGTGAGCTTTGGTTTGTGAATTTAATTTATTTCATTTTGTAACATCTTGTCATAATTGTTTGTCACTTATTCCCTTTTTTATTTTTTTTTTTTAGAACTGGAGAATACATAGTAAAAGTAATTATATCTAACGAGGTGAGCTCAGCCTCTTTAACAGGGCACATCTTTGTCGTTGAAGAATTATGTCAGCCTCCTCCTGCGAAAAATATGGGCCCAAATAAAATACAGGTACAAGTTGTCTATCTGCTACAATTATACAACTATACTCTAACAATAACTTTAGGAGACACCACTAACAAAAATGTATCTATATACTATATATAAGTAGTTTTCGTTTGTACTTTCAGGTGTGGCGGTATCAAACTATTCATCTTGCTGTGACATTTGAAGCACAGATTCAGTGTAATGTTTCAAGAGGTTTGCTGTATAGATGGACTATATATGACATGAGCGGACGACAACTACTCTTCCCACACATAGACTTGGGACGGCAGTATATTGATCTTCCAAAATACCTCCTTCATTATGGAACATATAAAGCTATAGCAAAGGTAATGTCTTTTTGTTACTTCACTGTTTTGCTTACTTGTTCTGTAAGATAATCTAAAAACTATATTGTAACATTCACATAACTGATATAAATTAAATACATTTCAATATTCCTATTTATACATATTATACAGTTTAAAAGTTTGGGGTTGTTTGCAAATGCTGCATTTATTTGAATAAAAATAGCAATGTTATTAAAAGTTTTCTATTTTTAATGTATTTTAAAAATGCTGAATTTTCAGCGTCATTACTCCAGTCTTCAGTGTCACGTGATCCTTCAGAAATGATTCTAATATGTTGATTTGCTCAGGAAACATTTCTTACTATATCAATGTTAAAAATGTTTGTATATCATCAAAGAATCCTGAAAACAACTGTATCATGCTTTCTACAATTTTTCTCTTTTTTCTGGATTCAGAAGCATTATTTGAAACAGAAACAAGGTTATAAATGCCTCTTTTGACACAATTTAATGCATCCTTGCTGAATAAAAGTATTCATTTCTTTAAAATCTTCCTGACTCACAAACAACTGTAGTGTATATCCAAATATATTCCAAAATATAATTGTATGTTATTAAATAAATAATAACCTTAGGTTGCAAAATTAATTTTAAGAGTCAGATTAGATAGCTGGTTAAGGTAACTGCTTACTTTAATTTCTTTAGCCTAACTGCTTTACATTTTAATAGGCATATTTACATGGGAAAATACTAACTCAAGTTGTATTTACCACAAAGGTCCAAGTAACTGGTAGCGTGGTGTACAGCAACTACAGTGTTTTAATTGAAGTGGTGCGCAGTCATCCTGTCAGTGTCATCAGCGAAGCCACAAACATTTTCATCAATCGTGAGAGCGACACCATCATTACTCTTGATGGACGAAAATCACATGACCCGGATTACCCTAATAATACTATAAGGTACGACAGTATTTGTTCATCGATACATTCTGTAATTTTTACTTAATTCACATCCGTTTTCTTGTTTCTGTTTTAGTTACAACTGGTCATGCAGGCCAGTAAACACAGAAGAGAGCAGCTGTTTCAACAGGAACATTGTGACCACTTCAGCAGTACTTACATTTCCCGCTCTTTCCTTGAAAGCTGATTTTGACCTGCTTAAATTTACTCTCACCGTGTATAGTGGGCATCGATCTTCCTCATCTGAGATGTTCATTACTGTAACATCAAATCATGTCAGGTGAGATTTAAGTGGATAACCAAAATTACATGCAATATATATAACACAAAGTATGTTTATATATTTTGTTTAATAAATACATATTTTTAAATTCTTGCAGCAACATTCATTTGTCTTGTAAACATTTCCGAGAAAATTCAGTGAATTGGAACGAGCCGTTTTCTGTTTCTGCTCTCTGTGGTTCTTGTGGTTTCATTGCAAAAAATGTGACATATTACTGGAAACTTTACCTGGTTAACTCCTCAAGCAAAGCTGTACCAGAAAGTAAGTACACAGCTATACTCTCTTAAAAAATAAAAGTTCTTTATTGGCATTGATGGTTCCTTTTAGAACCTTTAATATCTATAGAACCTAGAACCTTACAATTGATCTTATAATGGAAAAAGGTTCTTCAGATTATTACAATGTTTTTGCCACTAAGTAAAAAATAGGGAACCAAAAAAATTTATAATTTCTGCAATCACCCTGAACACACCCATTTATTTTTAAGAAAGTAGTCATCTAATATTAACTAAGTCAACTGTTGTGCTTTTGAATCAATTTGAAATTGATTGCTCTTGCTCTCTCTCTCAGTTCCGTTCTGCAGCAGTATGGATCTCGGTTTACCCTCCAAAATGGAGGAGATCTTACATTTCTCCCAGCCTGCTGTGACACCCTACACTCCAGCCCATTTTACTGAGCCTTCCGTTCCAGTATCTCTGGCTCCTCATCTTTTATCTGATGATACTGACCTTACAGCCCCAGTTACACAACATACTCTGACTTCAATAACACATAAAAAGCACCATAATTTTAGTGTACATGCTTTAATTGAAAGCCCCAGCACAAACACGTACCACCATGCAGCATTTCCCACTATCGCATCTTCGCACCCTCCCTTCCTTCCGTCCTTCCCCGGGGAAACAGAGTCGTCCGGGAGTCAGTGGGAGTATCAGGGACCTTTACCAGCCTCAGATAAGGTGTCGTTGACTGATATGACCTCAGGTAAGATAACTGTGGTGAGAGTGACAGTAATCATGTCTTAAAGTCAGAATCATGTTTATTTATGAATTATATAAAAGTTTAAAACTTGAATAGGATTATCTATAATAATAAAGCTTTTGTCTTTATGCTTTAAATCTAATTTAGCTCTGTAAAGCATTGATAGTTGGATGTTTTTAAATTACAATATAATGAGATTAGACGCCCCCTGGTGGTTGTTGTTTTTAGATAAAATGTAAAGAGCACAGCTGGTCAAAAGCAATTTGTGGAGGAAAAAATATTTTTATAGTATAGATCAGTTGTCAGTTGTAATCATTTGTAATCTCAATGAGAGCATTATGGCAACCTAATAATAATAATTATTATTATATAAAAATATTTATTTGGTCTTTTGCAATCTTGAGCACCAGGATTGAATTGGATGAAAGCAAAATAAAATAAAGCAATAATTAAAATGACTTTTAACTCCAGTATTTAGTATCATTGATACACCACAATAGTTTTTGTTTTTATTTTAAATTAAAATTATTTTTTTTATATTTCTGATTTCACTTTCACTTTAAAGGGAAAATTTGCTGTGTAACTAATTTTGTTATGGAACAGTATAATATGTCACAGTAAATTTGTCAGTATATTTTTTAAATTAGTTTTAGTTATTTTAGTACTTTAAGTTAAATTACAGAAAATTAAGATAAGCTGTCTTGGGAGCTAGCAGAAAGGTTAAAGCAATTAATTAAAATCTAGTAATAATAAATAAAATACTAACTTTGTGAGCTACACTTGCAGATTTTCTTACTGAGGACATGATTTACACAGACATTTATCAGGAGTCAATATCAGGCGATCATCTCTCAGGTATTTTACATCCAAGTAAACACACCTCCTTTATACATCCTGAAAAAAAGAATTTTATTATAATGAACATTATATGATAAGCATGTCGCTCATTAGATTTTTGGTGCTGTTTATAGAGTATGATTACTATAATTTTGGAATTGAAGAGGCTGATCCTGGTGTCCCAGTCGGCAGACCTACAGGTACACATTTTTTACGTTCTGAATAAAAAAACAGTAATTATCTAATTGCTATTATAGTAAATGCTGTAGTGTATTTAACTGTGTATTGTGTGTGTGTGTGTTTGTAAGGGACTGATTCAGTGGGCTTTAACTGGAATGGAGTATCATTCCCTCACTCTTACGACAATGAGGGTGATAATCTGGTGGACCCCAGCCTGCTTGGCCCAGCCGTGTCTGAGAAGACCCTGCTAGATCTGCACAGACAGCTCCTTCATCACTCTGTCTTTGAGTCTTACACTCTCACAGGTACATTTCACAAGACTGTATTAAATAAACATTCCTAATCACTCATTTTACATTACAATAACTTTGGTTGCCATCTATTTCCTTTAGGATTATCTTCTTCGGTTGTCACATTTAAACCCTTCATGCTTAAACCAAAGAGTCTTTATTTGCTTGAAGTGTCTGCAAGTGAGTTTTAGAAATTCAAAATCAAGATTCATTGTACATATGAAAATAACAAACAAATAAATAATGCATGAAATATTTGTGAAGATTTTTTTTTTCCCTCCTTGTCAGTTTCTGAGGAGCGACTGCAAGGAAAAAGCCAGCTGTTCTTCCACACTCAAGCTGTTCCTGAGGGAATGAGCTGCCAAGTGCAGCCCAACACAGGCTATGAAATTCACATGTACTTCAGCATCTTCTGCTCCTCTGGAAAAGAGGTCTACATTATGCTTTATACTCCTTTTATTCATATTTTCAGTTAGAAGTTTCTTTGATGTTATTGTGTTTCTGTGTTCAGGATCTCTTGTATGAATACAGTTTTAGTGTGGGCGACAGTCCTAGAAAACTCCTTTACGAAGGCAGGGATTTCCAACATTACTTTAGTCTTCCTAGTGGAGATCCTAATGAAGATTACAAAGGTACAAAGATTTACCTTTATTGTAATCTCAAAAGTCATATCTTCTCTCAGAAATCCTCTTCTTTTCCCCCCCACAGTCACAATCTACATTGAAATAAAGAACAGATTTGGAGCAGCGACCAAACCATGTCCTGTGAAAGTGACTGTTCTTCCAAGCTTTCAGAGAAACTCATGTTCTCAGCTCAAGCCTGATCAAGAACTGTACGGACACAATGGAATTATGCAGGAAATAAATTCTCACATCTTTATCTGATGTGTTTAATGGACTTTTATTCTTTGTTCCAGGTACATGTATGGAGTGGGTAACCTAACCGGTCTGAGCAAGATCGGAAGCAACAGAGACATCATCAACTACATCTCTCTTTTGACCGCGGTGCTGAACCGCTTGAGTCTGGACCCGGTGTCCTCTGTCGAGCTTCTGACGCTCACACGCACCTCCATCATTACAGCAGCCTGTCAGCTCTCCGTCACTGACAAGGTCTTTACTAAACAAAGCTGTTGTATTTTACATTCTACAATTGAGATTTGTAATCATTGGTATACTATTACAGTTTTTGCTAACATTTTCAATAGGATTTTATTTGTATTTTGTTTTCACTTTAATTAGTTAGATTTTTAGTAGTTATGTTGTGTGATTTTGTCATTTTTATTAGTTGTAGTTTTTTTTTTCTTTAAATATTTCTATATAGTTCCTTTTATTAGTTTATGTTGTTTGAGCTATTTAGTACTAATTTCACCTAAGTTAAACTAAACAAAAATGAGAAATGTTGTCTCGGCAGCTAGCTGACAATTACATGTTTTACATATATTAAATAATGTATATAAATATATTAAGAATTTTTTTTTTTAAAGTTTGTTCTATTTCAAGTAATGTTATGTATTTTTTATGGTTTTAGCAACTATAATAACCCATAATCTTTTATTTTTTAGGGAATTTTATCTGAAATAATTCACAGGCTTACCGATTTGATAAGAGTCTCCAGTCAAGTAAGTATAACCCAGAGTGTTATGGAAAATTACATATACATTTTTTAATATATGTAACATTTTATATAAAATTATAATAAATAGTACATATTTTATATATATACGCATACATAGTAGTCAGCATTTAAAGTGGATCAAAAAAGTTCACAACATTTGTCTAAGACAAGAACACTTTTAGGTTTTAGGACAACTCTGATAAAAGGTTTTGATCCACTTCAAATGTTGACTACTATATATATGTGTGTATGTTTAATTTCAGTTTCAGTTTCATACATTTTGCTCTTTATTTTTCATCTATGTTATACCTAATTTAGGTGACATTTTACAGTGCCAAACAAGTAATTGAGCATGTTCACGACATCTCATCCCTCTCACATGAGTCCAAGCCTCCATCAGGTCATATTCTGGACTCTGGGATGGTGAAAGCACTGGTATCTCTCCTGTCTGCGGTGTTGGAGGCTCCAGTGCTCTCTTTCAGACCAGGACACCAACTCACAAACAAAGTGCTTTACACCATCACTGATTTAGTATTGGTAAGGGAAGCATTCCTGATGCTATATTGATATGTTAGTTTACAAAATGACATGACATGAACACGCTCTGCTGATATTTTTTTCTGTTTGAGAAGTGGAAAATCAGAAAGTTTTTGTTTATAAATTAAGTTCTTCTAATGTCCAGATCACAATGCATTTTCTTAACTATCATCAAGTTTCCAAAACAATTTTTTTGCTCTAGCTCATCACATTTTCTGATATGATGAAAATGTTGTATGAATGATTCTAAAGACATTATTTTATGCCTAATCCTTTGACAGAAGAAAATACAAACATGACTCAGATTTGTACTTCTGTGGGTGTCCATCCATTGTTTATAAACTTATGTAATGTCTGTTTGGTCTCACTTTATTTTAGGTGTCCCTAACTTTTATGTACTTGCATTTAAATTAACCATTTGATACAGTGCACTTATTGTGTACATACACATTTTTCACTGTACTTATATTTATATTTATAGACTAGTCTATTGGAGTGTGTTGGCGTTTTCTGTGCAGATTCCAAATTGGGTAGTGTATCATGGATACAAACTCTGTTTTTTTTGCTTCAGACATTGATTCCATCCAGTCGGAGGATTTCAAACATGTTTGATATTTTCAGCTGATTTTAGAACTCATTTGTTTTCATTGGTCATGCGTCTCCTAGCAACAAGGTGCACGTTCCTGCGTGAGTTTGTTCTGATCAGAACAACTTTTAAAGACTGGTGCTAGTGTACGATCCTCGGTTGTGTAGAGTATGATGCTCAGTTTTCCTTTGCCACTATTTACAGAGTCTGTAAGTGTATGATGCCTGTTTACAAAATCTGTTCACATTTTAAAAGTCGTGTAGTGTATTCCAGCTTTTAACTGTATCCCACCTTACAGCAGCAAAAGTGTTTTGCAATACAATATGAACACAATAGGTACATAAATATAAGTGGAAATGTTTGTTGATTTAATTTAGTTAATTTTTTCCCACTCTGTGCAGATTGTAAGTTCAGTGACACATTTAGGCTACTTCTTTTGACTGAACCTTTTGACATTTGCCTGCTTTTGTTATAGTATAGTATCCTATAGTAATATCTTCTGTGATATTAACCTAGAAATTTTGATCGCAGGAGTGTTTGCTGTCCAGAAATATCTTCCAGTTCAATGTGAACACAATGTTCATGGAAGTGTTAGCCTGGAAGGATGACCGATCTCATTCTGTGGTGAAAACATTTGGCCTCACTGCGTTCCACCTCAATGATTTTCTGGAGATGCAATTTCAGCAATGGAGCAGAAACAGCCAGCACAAGCCCTGCGTCATCACCTGGCTCACAGTGTACAGGCAGAGCCCATGCCGCTGGTCCAGACACGTGCAGGTACACTAGAAATGCGTGGCTGAGTTTGAAAAAAAAAAAAAACATGTGCTTTGTCATGTGGAGCAAATTACATTCTCATTTAATGCAACATTACAGCTCAGTGGAGAGACAGCAGACATTCGGCTGTACAACTGCACTACTAGAAAGGAAATCAAAGTCCGACGTCTATCTACACCAGTTACTATTGAATTTCAGAGGAAAGAGGAGAAAAATGTAGATACTTTTTACTGCTTGATCACTAGCGATGCCAAAGTTTTCCTTTATTTGTTGACCCTGATTTGTGTTTATCTTTGTCCCAGCAGAGTCCACACACACAGTTCACTCTTCTGCAGGGTCGGGTGAACACTCATCAGTTCAACGTCACATCACAGACCCTTCAGAGAGCTCTTCAGATCACTGTGCAGTTCACCAGGCCAGCTGAACGCCCCTTTCCCATCCTTCTGCTGCTGAGGTAAGGACAGCGCTGCATTTCAGTGATAGTCTTTAGTGGTTTAGTTATCCTGAATATTAACTATAACATCTGTTTACAGGATGTATGAGCAGCCAACACCTGATCTATTCAACAAACAGGAAATATATGACTGGAAAGGACAGATGGCTCACATTTTCCTCCCTCAATCCTATTTGCATGGTTTGGTGAAACTTTTTACCCCATACATTGTTTTCACATATGCAAACATTCTATAAAAATGAAAATAAAACATAATATTATACACACACACACACAGTATATTGTTTGGTCAGTATAAAAACCATAGTAAGTGGAAAGTATGGAAAGTCTCCACAATTCACAGACACACACACTTATATATAATATTAATATAATGATAGATATAAAATAAAGATAGACAGATATTTATATGAATTTGTATATATATAATATATATTTTATATGAATGTTTATGATAACATTTTCATTTAAAGTATTAATGCATTGTATTAATTAAATATAAATAAATATAATTTTTATTTTCTTTAAGTAAATTTTATTTTATTTCTTTAAGAGTTAATATATATATGTATATATATATGATACTCATACACATACATGGTATACATAAAATAAAAACAGATGATGAATTATATGAATTTATATATAATATATAATTAATATAGTTTATATTAAGTAACAACATATTTTAATTTATAGTGTTAACAATAAATATATATAATTTATATAATTTAATTATACATAATTATCATTTGTATTTTTTTTATAACGAAATATGAACCTCATTTATTTTTATCATCATCATCATCAACTTTATATTTTGGTTGACACATTTATATAATAATTATATGTAATTTTACATATAAACCAAGAAATTAATAGGCTGAAGACTTAGATTATTTTACCCTAATTATTTTGTTTTTTTATAATATGTGTCACATCCTTGACTAAATTGAATCTGTACAAAATAATAAATAAATTACCAAATTTCTAAGAACCATTATGCACAACAAAATATTGACATATTTTATATTCAAATGATTTATTTTGAGTACTATATATTTGTTTATTATGTTATTTTTACACATTGTTTTAAATTTAAATAGTCAACTTATTCTACAATTTCATCTCTTTATCTCCAGCTGCTGGTTCTGTGTATCTGAGGCTTCTCAACGCAGACTATAATAAAAGCCCTAGGAACAAGTACATCACCAGAGCTGTGAACTACACAATTCGCATTGAGTCTGTGGAGTGTTTGTCCTGGGACGGTGTGAAAGAGTGGAAGCCCAGTGGTTGTTTTCCTCAGGGTACGGTTTCAGCAGACAAGGTCTACTGCAGGTACAGTTTATACAATAAATGCTCCACCTAGTGGTTAAACAAAAAAACTAAAGTTCAATGGATTTTAATCTGGTATAGTTACCTCTACTCTACTTTTAGTAATTGCTTCAGGGTTTTACATATAGGTTTGGAATTAATTCTTAATATAGTATTGCTTAGTATCAGTTACTGTGTCAATAATTTGCTCTGTTGGCCCATATTGTTTAAAAAAACACTAAAAATGTGTTTGATGGGTTATGTCCTTTTTTCAGTTGCAAGCACCTGGCATCATTTGCAGTATCACATGAGAACATCATAAGCATTTACAGCTCCGCAGATGTTTCACAGTATCTTCAGTACACCTGCAATGCCTCTCTACACATTTATCAGATCTGAATATGGTTGTGTTCCAACTTAGACTTACATATATTTTCTTCTTGTCTCGCAGCTCCAAAACCAACTACATACTGATCATTTTTTCAGTAATACTCCTGGCTCTGTATGTGGTGGTGTTGGTCATCTGTAGGAAGGCTGATGTTTCCGTACAGAAAACCACAGACTCATTTCTGCTACCAGACAACAATCCCGCAGACCGGTTCCTCTATGCTGTCACCATAGACACAGGATTGAGATCTAGAACCAGAATGACGGCAAAGGTATTAATCATTGTCACAGGAAATGAGATTGAAAGTGAAATCCTTATCAGCGACTATTGCTGCATGAATTTCTGAATCTGTTTATGCAATATTGGCAGGTCCATATCGTTCTGTGTGGAGATAAAGGTGTCTCTCAAACCAGGGAACTCAGCAGCTCTGACTCCAAACTCTTTACATGCAACTCAAGGAATACCTTTATTCTCAGGTAAATGCTTATTAAACCCAATGCAGTTGTCTGATTTGAACCACAATTTCTCATAATTTAAGCTTTATTATTCAGTTCCCCAGAGAGTCTGGGTCGAGTATGGAAGGTGCGACTTTGGCATGATAATGGAGGTTCATCTCCCAGCTGGTATCTGAACCATGTGGTGGTCAAAGACCTGGTGCAGGGGTCCTGCTGGTTCTTCCTGGGTCAGTGCTGGCTAGCTGTGGATGAGGGAGATGGAAGGGTGGAAAGGAGTTTAGGTGCTTCTGAATGCAGCCTGACATTTAAACAGGTAAACCCTTATGTTGTTAGTAATATACAGCTGGTTAAATGTGGCTATATAGTCTTTAAAGGGATAGTTCACACAAAAATAAAAATTCTGCCATCATTTACTCACCCTCATGTCATTCCAAACCAGTATGCACTCTTCTGCTGAACACAGAAAATATTTTAATAGTTTCAGTTCCTATTTACTTTCATTATATTTTTTGTGCATACAATGGAAGCAAGTGGGAACTGAATCTATTTAGTTTAAGGGCTAAGTCTAGGACAATTTGTTTTTGTAAATCTGACAGCAGTGCTCAATTTTAATTTAACATTTATTTAAATGTATTTAAATAACACTCTTTAAAAATGTACCTATCATTATTTGTTATAACAACATCTTTTTTTATCCGTTCAATAATTTCTGCCATTTTTTGTTACATTTCTTAACATTTCACCTTATAATTGTTAAAAAATTAATAAAATTGTTTATATATTTCATATAATATTTATTTTGAGTTATATACTTTCTTACCACTTTTTAAAATATATTAAAATAGAGCACAGCTATTTGAAATTGCAATAATATTTAACAAATATTTATTTTATTTATATATTTTTTATTGCTTCTTCTATTTCTTCTTTATATTCCTAAAATATTAAGGTAGAGAATTTTTTTTTTTTTAATCAGTTGCATTCCCTACAGGCCTGCACAATACAAAAACACAACCTTTAATGAATAATTTGTCATATGTAAAATGATAGTTTTTTTCTTTGAACATACAATTTAACGCAAACATGTTGTGTTTTTCCTGTTACAGTTCCTGTATTTGAAACTCACCGAGTACCTGAAGGACTTTCACCCGTGGCTGTCTGTGTACAGCCATCCATCTTTCAGCTCTCACACACACACTCAGCGCTGGAGTGTGTGTCTGCTGCTCCTGCAGGGCTACATGTGTGTCAGCGCAGCGCTTGTAAATCTTATGGAAGAACAGGTGTTCAACACAGAAATCAATACACGTCAACAAATACAGTCAACATATGTGTGATATTGATGCTTTTACTTTCATTTTCACAATATTGAGACATGTCTTTGTTGTTTTCCACTCTACACCAATGGGCAGTGTTTTGTAGAGATGGGGCTTATTGATGTTTCGCCGGTTTCCATGGTAACAGGCCTGTGCAGTGCTCTGGTGGTGCTGCCGGTGGGGGGTCTGGTGTCCCTGGTGTTTCGTGTCAGTAAGGTCAGAATTCCCAGGCTGCCTGAAATTGTCCCTCAGTTTCTTCTCGCTACACAGTTAAATAGTAGATCTGCTGCATGCATTCATTCAGACAGTTTGCATTTATTATGTATAATATATATTTAATTATTGTACCTGTATGTTATTGTTATTTTATCTTTTAGACCACATCCAGGAGTGTGTCTGGAGAGCAGTATAAGGTCAAAGTACCTGATATCTACTCTGTACAAGGCATGTTTTTATGCATTTTCCTCTTGTTATGTGTCTTTCTACTTATTATTCAAAACACACTTTCTATTGGTTTGTCTGTTTTGCAGATCACCATGATGCACATATGATCAATGATTGTACATTGGATTTGTCCTGGAATAGAGTCTCCCAATGGACTCTTGGATCATGGAAAACAGATTGCAAGGTACAGATCAGTTTAAAATGCTTCCTTAATGTGCTCATTTAAATAAGCTTGACATTGAAATGATTTTAGTCTATATTACTAAAGACAAAGTGCAAATGGTGTGTTGCTCAGGATTGGAAAACCTCAGATTCTGTGTCTGTCTCAAAACTGCAAGAGGACCCTGATGCCATCTTAGAGATTGGAGAAGACTCCATGTCTGATAACAACAGCAGATCACATGACAAATGCAAATGGAACAAATCTAATGTGAAATCATACACCTCTGCAGGTTAGTAAACTCATCAGTTAAAAATGATATCACAATTATTGTCTAGTAAAAATTATGTAGTTAAAAGCAATTATAATTATTAAAAATAAATGTATTTTAAAATTTATTTTAGTTATAATAATATGTTTAAATTAAGTTGGTGGTCAGTTAGATTTTTGTTTAAAGAAATAGACATTAACAGTAAAGACATTAATAATATTATACTAAAGATTTCCGTTTCTAAATAAATGCTGTTCTTTTGAACTTTCTATTTCAAAGTCCATCTGTTACACAATTTTCACAAAAATATGAAGCAGAACAACTGTTGCTTTTAACTTTTAAATGTTTATTGAGCACAAAGTCAGCAAATTAAAAAAAGATTTCTGAAGGATCATGTTACACTGAAGACTGGAATTATAGAATAAATTAAATTTTAAAATTGAAAACTGTATTTCACTTTTACTTTATTTTGATCTTAAAGAGCATACAGTAAAATACTTAGGTATCACTTTACAGCAAGGTTCCATTTGTTATTATGAGGTAACTTTAATATTAAAGAAAAACTTAGAATGAAAAATACTTCAAATAATTTATATATCATAAATACAATTATACATTATTAAAATAAAATGTTGTATATGTTCAAATTATTTAATGGACCTGAGCTAACATGAACTGACAATAAACAGTTGTATGTTTCTTAATTAACATGAACAAAAATTAATAAATACTGTAACAATTGAACTGCTCATTCTTAGTTAATACATTAACTAATTTTAACAAACGGGATCTTCTCTCTTCTCTGTTCTGTCCTTTTTAAGGCATCCTAGAGAACCGGCAGGTTTGTGGTGGCAGTCTTCAATCCTGGTGTTTTTATTTGGGCTGGAGCCTCTGCTTGTCTCTTTCTCTTATGTGCTTCATCATCACAGGAACTCTTGGAGTAAAGTGAGTGATCTTTTTGTTAGTACTACTATATTCTGTTGCAGCTCAAATATTGCACAGGCTCAATATTACCCATTTGTTTCCCAAATATATGAAAATTAGGATTTAAATTTGTTACCCTACAGGTTCAACAAAACAAAGACTCTTCTTTGGGCTCATTCTGTGTTTTTTTCTCTTCTTTGCTGTGGCTTTGTACTGCATCCAGCAATGGTAAATCATCTTGATCCTGCACAGATATGTATATGGATCTTAAAATAAAAATAAAAAGCTGCTAATTTTATTTCCTCATACAGATACTAATAACTGCCATCACAGTGTCTCTGTTGCATCGAAAGAAGCCAGACTGGTTCCATAGCCTAAGTGTAAAAGAGCCTGTCACTGAATTATTGAGACACAGGGAGCAAAAATTTGAGAATGACTTTGTTTGCAAATACGAGCAGTCCCATTTTGAAAAGGTAAAATAATTTCTTTCGCAGTGATACAGTTAAATTAAGAACCCGAAATCAAGTTTTCATATTCTGTATGATGTTGATGTGCAGAGGCTCGCTGCCCGTCAGAGAGCCAGGTATTTGCGTCTGGTGCAGCCACCAAATTCAAGAGAGTTGAAGTGTGTGAGAGGCCAGATGAAGAAACAGACTCTCCTTCACAAAACCGCAAGGTCTTATTATTTCATCAGCCTCAATGCAAGCTTTTTTTCTTATAACCTTTTACATTCGACTCTCAAAATAACACTTTTGCTTCAACAGGGATTTGACGTTTCACCTAATCATGCTGGTGACAGTTCTGTTCTTGACCTATGGAAAGTCTGACAGTGACTACAAGTACCATTTAAATCAAGCTATCAAATCTCATTTCACAATGTAAATACCACACATTCTTGAATAACTACATTACATGAAATGACATTATTACTACAAGTGCTAACAATATTTTCTTATCAACAGGAGTCCGCAAAATTCATTTTACTCCATCCAAAAACATGACGACTGGTGGACCTGGACAACAACTGCTTTCCTTGAGAGATTATATGACAGTGCCATCTGCCATGATAAAAGGGTAGAAAATGAAGTACGTTTTCAATGATTTAGTTGACATATGTTGCTATTTTAAACTAGATTTAAATGGCTTTGCGAAGAATAATGCAAACTATATGTTGCTTTAACAGACAGGAGATTTCGGTGGTCATTTTTCTCTTATTGGGAGTCCAGTCATTAAAAAGATGAAGAACACGCATAACTCATCATGCCAGGTAAATCATCAACACTGACTGTTGTACAGTTAAAAAAAAGTATTAAATATATATATATATATATAGTGAAGATATTAAATGGTATACACGCAACACTTTTGACAGGCTAATATTTCTTTTTTCACTGCACAGATCTTGAATTTGTTGGGCAAGAACAATATTAAATGTTCTGATAACCAGTCTGTGGAAAAGAGACACTCCCTTTGTGGGAAACTTGGGTGTTATGAGGGAGAAAGTGTTAGTGTGAGCCTCGGAAAAACAAGGTTAGATAAACTGCTGATTAATCTGATATATCCAATATTATGTGTCAGTATATTGTATTGACAGCATGTTTTGCACTGCTAAAAATAGGTCCAAAGCAATCAGGTCAATTAAAAAGCTTCTGGATACTGGCTGGATGACTCCTTTCACCCAAATTGTGACAGTCCAGTTCATCCTGTACAATGGGCCCAGTAACCTTTTCACAGCAGTCACTATTCTAGTAGAGCAAACCTCAACAGGAGCTTTGATGCCATCAGCAACCACACAGTCCACAAGACTATACCATTCACCAGCTGCCCTTGACTACAGTGTTATGACCTGTGAGGTAAGCATCTTATTACAGTCCAGACACATCACGTATGACAGAACAGTAGCTGAGCTGATAACATTAAAGGGATAGTTAACCTAAAAATGAAAATTCTGTAATCATTTACTCATCCTTATGTTGTTCCAAACCTGTATGAGTTTCTTTCATCTGTTGATTACATCTATATTTATTTACATATGTTTAAATGTATTATATTGTAAATATATTGAACTTATTTTTTCATCCATCTGTGTATTTTTACTTCTAGCTTCTTTTCCTTTTTTTCATCCTGCTTCATATGTATCTGCAAATATATGTTATGATACAAAGAGGATGGCTTTACTGGAGAAACCTTTGGAGCTGGCTAGAGGTGACATTACACTCTTTTTAGACATACATTTTTACACTGTAGTATGTTTTTTTTTTTTTATCTTCTTTTTACTGTATTTTACATTATTATGCTTTTTTTTAACACAGGTGACAGTTTTCATCTGCAGTTTTTTGCGGTTTATCTGCTCTGTGTACATCTTTATGTTAAAAACAGAGATGATTGATTTCCTGCAGAAGGAGGATTTTGAATTAACTGTCGATCTAAGCCCTGTCTTCTTCTGTGAACAGGTAGGACAAGGAATTTTAATTCATTATGACATTACCTGTATTTGTTTTTTCTACCATCCCACTACATTAAAAAATTCCATAATATGACTACAAAATGATGAGAAAACAAAATTGGTGCAGCATGTAGTCAAAAAGCACCTCATATAATGCTTTCTGAATTTAAAAACATGAATGTATTTCATTCACAGCTTTCTCAGTCTCTCCTTGGCGTTGTGGTTTATTTGCTTCTACTGAAATGTTTGTCCTTGCTACTGCTACACAAAGCAATGGCAGCAGCTGTGTCTACTTGGAAGCTGATCTTCTCTAACCTGCTTTGGTTACTGGTAGCCTATTTATTTACATAACACAATATGTTGAAATCAGCTTACCCTATTAATGTAACCAAAGGCTACTTCCATTAAATTACGTATCTTTATTTTATTTAGGCACCTGGTGTTTTTGCCGCAGTGGCCCTCTCCGGTCTCCGCAACTTGATCTTTCATTCATTCCCATTTACCAGTATCACTGGATCTGCTCATTTGCTCTTCACTCGTTTCTTTTGCATGAGCCACTTTGGTAATATTTACCTCCAATCCCAAGTCCCATCAACAATTTATTTTGGAGCTGTATTCTTCACTATGATTCCATTTAATGCTACGGTATGTATTGGTATATCATAATATTGATGATACACAGTGTATATTTGAGTGCAGTTATATCTCTTATATGGATAAAAGTCTAACTTTTATTAATTAAAAAGGAGGTTTTAAAACCGTATCTCATAGACTGGTTGAGATGAGTCTGTTTTGATATTTTTCCCCAGGCCACTCTTACCTTTTTTGTGAAACAAAGAAAGAAAACTAAAAAAAGAAAACAATTACTGACTGTCTTTGAGCTGATCTCTTATGTCAAAGACAAGGCTTTACTCATTATTGGCAAAGCCAGTCACAAGTCAACTGGCCATCATGTCCACGCTAATGTAAGCATTCTTTAAAGATAAAATTATAGAAATTTCTCTTGACTGCATCGTTTTTACTCATTTAAGGATTTATCTGCTTTTGTTTTCACAGAGGTTTTACTTAGCAGAGTTTGAGGATCTCATGGACGAACTGTTGTTTCATCTCTGCACTATGTCAGACAGTCTCCACAACACCAGGCCAGCAAAAGAAAATCTATTTGAAACCCAGAGTAATTTCTCGGTGCCGCTTTCTGAGCATGTTTATGGCACAGACTCAGAGGTGATTGTTTTACTTTTGCACATACTCTAGTTATTCAAGCAGTATTGTACAAGCACATATTTATGCAACTTATGTGTGTATTTTGCTCTATTTATACAGTGTGACACATGTAATGTTTCTATATTGCGTGTCGCACGTCCTGATTTTGCTGAGTTCGATGTGTTCCTGGGTCAGCATATTTTGTTGACCCTGGAACATTATAATCTAAAATTTTAGTTTTGACTATATCTCTACACCTAAACCTAACCTTCCCATGAGTAATGCCTAAAATCATATTTAATGACTGACACTGATGTACAAGCACCAAACACAAATTGTAAGCCTAAACTTCACAAAAACTATAAACTGGTTCTTCAAATCTGATTGGCTAATCACAATGTTGTTCCAGGAACACGTCAATCTCCGCAAAATCAGGTTCTACATAATGTGTCAGCATTAATTATGATGTTTGAAGCACGAGCGATAAAAGCTGATAAAATGTATATTATGTTAAAGGAATAGTTCACCCAAAATAAATATTTGTTTGAAAATGTTCTCACCTTAAAGCCATCCAAGATATAGTTTAGTTTATTTCTTCATCACAACAGATTTGGAGAAAAGCATTACATCACTGGGTGCCGTCAGAGTGAGTGTCCAAAAAGCTGATAAAAATAACTACAATCCACAAGTAATCCATATGACACAGGTCTATCTGTTAATGTCTTGTGAAGTGAAAAAAAATCATCATTAAGGCATTTTAACTTTAAACCAATGCTGCTGGGCAAAATTTCACCAAACCTGTTCAGATGAAGAAAAACAAAACTCACCTACATCTTGGATGGCTAGAAGGCGACCAAAATTTTTTCTTTTTGGGGTAGACTATTCCTTTAATTTCTATCAATTTCATTAAATGTTAAAATGTATATTTTATATTTAATTGCATTATATATAATTACAGAAATTGCATATACTTGTTTTGCATAGAGTGTCATTTTTGATGGACTGGGGAAGAAACACATAGGATGCCTGGATATCAGCAGTGCCTCATACAGGGAAAACACTCACAGGTAGACTTGTTTTCTGTGTCAAACTCCAAATACAGTACAGTTGAGATGCAACATGAATGAAATGTTAAAGTCTATCAATATGCTAATTGTTTCTCTTAAAGATCACCACTCGAACACAAAACGTCTCGGTACTTACAAGGCAGACGAAGAACGCAGGAGGAGAGTTTTTCAAGAGGACAGAGGAATTTGAGAAACGGCATCAAAGATCCAATCAGAGAATCAGAAAAGACTGGACAGGCACAATTTTTTTCTTCAAGCAAGCAGACTCATTGTGCACCAGCTGAATGGAAGGACAAAGCGCACATTAAATCATCAGTGCTGCCTGATCCAAACAGGTTGGCAGATGAGCATAATTTCAAGACACAAATCATGACTCAAAAGATGAGAAGGCACACTCTTCTAACCTCATCAACTTGCAAAGTGAACATGGGTCATCATGCAGCACATAGCAAGACAGCTGGCGAGTCATATGCGTTTAATACATCTTCCATTGAGGGAATGGATAATTTTGTACAAGGGCAAACAATTATTCCAGGATTCATTGAACAATGTATGTAATAGAAGAAAAAGTTGTTCAGTTTTACTGTTTCATTCCAGCATAGAATTGGTATTTTCAAGCCATATTCTCTCTTGTTTTGGGTTTTTAGCATTGGGTCCCTAACATTAATTTAAAAACCTATAACATTTGATCTTATACCTCAAACGTAATTTTGTTTTGTTGCTAAAATAAAAAATCATGTCTTAACACACTTGACAAATTGGAAGTTTTTTAATAGCAATTTCAAATTCACATTTTGTGTGAAATTGTATGAGGGTGGCCCCTTCTGTTATTTTGCAATGACAAATTAAACATTCCTTTGCCAAAAGCCAATTTCAATATTTAAAACTTTTATATATCTCCATCTTTTTCTCATTTAAATATTACTCCACCCATGCTGTCATTATGCAGGTACGTGTGAATTTCATATCTTAACCCAACAACTGGAAACTTCACTCGTAACATGCTCCTAGTTACACTTCCTGGATCTCGTCTTATCGCTTTCACGAATCGTCCAATCAGCTTGCAGCCCAAGGCAGACCACCCAATTGCGGTTTTGAACGTGCATGAACTGCGGACTTGAGTGGCGATCGATGATTGGCCGAGTCCTTGCTCTACCAGCCAATCAGAGCGTGGCAAGTCAGTCAAGTTCAAGTGAAGGAGTGGGGAAGCGAAGTAAGAAAAAAAGCATTCAGACAAAAATGCGTGACTTGTAATGAGCTGAGCCAAAGCGTTTAATGCAAACGTTATAACTATCACAGTATTTATAACTTTGATTACCGATAGCAGTGTATGCACCTCGGTTGAATCCATTAAGCCAACTAAAGGAGACGTGAATATTGCAGACATGAAGAAGATAACACTTCTATTGATTGTGCTGCTTGGAGTGACACACTTTATATTGCCAAGCCGATGCGAAGATGATGCCAAAGACGGTAAGATATCTGTTGCAGGTTGTTGATATCTAACACTCTTGTCTGTTTGGGGATATTCAAAGCCGTTGCATTGCTAGCTAGCTTGGTACATTGTTGTTTATGGCAACACTGCATGTTAGACTGTGTTGTGAAGACCATAGAGCTGTTTGTTGCACTACAACAAAACCCTATTAATATAAAATAAGTATCAGGAAAACAGGAGACATGTGCTGATTTGGCTTGATGCATTTCATATTTATTTTAGATTCTGCAGAAGATCTTGGAGAGGAAGATGATGATGATGATGATGATGATGATGCAGATGACACTGAAGTAAAGGAGGAGAATGGGGTGCTGGTCCTGACCGATGAGAACTTTGACACCTTCATAGAAGGCAAAGACACAGTACTGGTGGAGTTCTATGCACCATGGTAAGGTTTATTTGCTCTGCATCTGTAGGAGACACGTCATTGACTGTCAGAGATTTTGCTCATGCAAATAGTACACTTTTTCAGGTGTGGCCACTGCAAACAGTTTGCACCCGAGTATGAGAAAATCGCTCAGACGCTGAAGGAGAACGACCCACCAATTCCTGTGGCAAAGGTTGATGCCACTAAGGCTAGTGGTCTGGGCAGTAGATTTGAAGTTTCTGGATATCCCACCATCAAAATACTTAAAAAGGGGGAGCCGGTGGATTATGATGGGGACCGAAGTGAGAGTGGTGAGAGCAGTTAAAATTCATTTAAATGCAGTTATGATTATTTTTTTTCTTCCATCATATTGCTGTAAATTTGAAACAAGTGCTCATCAGTTTCCTTCCGGGTACGTTGTTGATCAAGCATGGTTTTAACTTTCATTTTTTCAGCTATTGTGGAACGGGTTAAAGAAGTTGCCCAACCAGACTGGAAACCTCCTCCCGAGGCCACCCTAGTCTTGACTAAGGATAATTTTGATGATGTGGTGAACAATGCAGACATCATTTTGGTGGAGTTCTATGCACCCTGGTTTGTATATTTAGATTCCTGTGCAGCTTATTTATTAACTCATGATGTAACATTTTTGCATTCTCTCTGAAGCATCAGTGTGTCTTTTTGA
Source organism: Enteromius mattozi (assembly GCA_032359235.1). Classification (NCBI taxonomy): domain Eukaryota; kingdom Metazoa; phylum Chordata; class Actinopteri; order Cypriniformes; family Cyprinidae; genus Enteromius; species Enteromius mattozi. The sequence goes on from JAUMHE010000082.1 coordinate 8,184,894, forward strand.
GGGTCATGTGTTTTAATTCAAACAGGTGTGGCCACTGTAAAAGACTCGCACCTGAGTATGAGAAGGCTGCTAAGGAGCTCAGCAATCGCACGCCTCCTATTCCACTCGCTAAAGTTGATGCCACTGCAGAGAGTGATTTGGCAACGCGGTTTGGTGTGTCTGGTTACCCAACTCTTAAAATCTTCAGAAAGGGCAAGGCTTTCGACTACAATGGACCACGTGAGAAGTTTGGTAGGTCCATCATCCATTGTCTTGGTGACAGATTGATTTTGAGGCATTGGAAATTAAGAATTACAAACTCTTCATTCTTTTTCTTCTAGGTATTGTTGATTACATGTCAGACCAGGCTGGTCCTCCATCAAAGCAGGTGCAGACTCTAAAACAGGTTCAGGAGCTCGTCAGAGACGGCGATGATTCTGTGATCGTAGGTGTTTTCTCCAGTGAAGAAGATGCAGCATATGAGATCTATCAAGAAGCATGTGTGTATTCTACTGTCTGGAATTCCTTCCCAAATGCATTAGATATGTACTTTTCGGTTTTTATCTAACAACTTGTTCTTTTCCTGCAGGTAATTCTCTAAGAGAAGACTACAAATTTATGCATACATTCAATAATGAAGTCGCAAAATTCCTCAAGGCTTCACCTGGACAAGCAGTCATGCTCCAGCCAGAGAAATTTAGGTCTAAATATGAGCCAGCATCTCATTCGCTAACAATTAAAGTAAGTTCTCAATCTTTATTGTTTGTGTGAGATCTTTGCAAACCAAGCATGGCACTGTTGTTAAGGTGTGGTAACATCAGAGAAATTTTGTTGACATTTGAAAGTCCAATGTCAATAGTGAAGTGGTGTATAAAGCACTGCTCACAAGATAGTTTAACTTAGTTTAGATATCTCTCATTTTTGTGAATGAACCTTTCGTCAGTTTTCCTGAATGATTCTCCTTGTTTTTCCTAAAGGACTCCACACCTGCTTCAGAAGTTCAGGAATTTTTCAAGAAACACATACTACCTTTGGTTGGCCACAGAAAGCAGAGCAACGATGCAAAAAGATACACCACACGACCTCTTGTGGCTGTTTATTATGGAGTAGACTTCAGTTTTGATTACAGAGTTGGTATGTGTCTAAGCCTTGGCTGTTGCAGCGAAAGGAATTAAGATAATGCCTGTAGCTCATGATGCAAATGTTTTTGTTCACTACTGACACAATTTGTTATCATTTCCATCCAGCCACACAGTTTTGGAGGAGCAAAGTGCTTGAAGTAGCAAAGGACTTCCCAGAGTACACATTTGCTATCGCGAATGAGGAAGACTATGCGGATGAATTGAAGAGTCTTGGACTCAGTGAAAGTGGGGAGGAGGTGAATGTTGGCATTCTTGGTGAGGGAGGGAAAAAATATGCTATGGAGCCAGAAGAATTTGACTCGGATGTGCTCCGAAGCTTCGTCGTGGCCTTCAAAAAAGGTAAGGGAGTTTGGTGTGTTATGCATGTTATGTATTCCTTATGAAAATAAACATGATTTCTTTTAATACTACTTAATCAGAACTGATTGTTACAATGTGTTTAAGCCAGCGTGGTAATGCAAATGTAAGACTGACAGCTTAGAGAGAACACTACATTAAAATCTTACTACATCCTTTTCTTATCTGACAGGTAAGCTGAAACCTATTGTAAAGTCTCAGCCTATTCCCAAGAGCAACAAAGGACCGGTGAAGGTTGTGGTGGGCAAGACTTTTGATGACATTGTGATGGATACAAAGAAAGATGTCCTTATCGAGTTTTATGCACCATGGTGTGGCCACTGTAAAAAGATGGAGCCAGATTATACAGCTCTCGGAAAGAAATACAAGAATGAGAAGAACCTTGTCATTGCCAAAATGGATGGCACTGCTAATGATGTGCCTCATGACAGTTATAAAGTAGAAGGTTTCCCTACAATCTACTTTGCTCCCAGCAGCAACAAGCAGAAGCCAGTCAAATTTGAAGGCGGCAAAAGGGACATGGAGGAATTAAGCAAATTTGTGGAAAAACATGCTACCAAATTATCACAGAAAAAAGATGAGCTCTGAGGCATTTAGAGAAACCATGAACTTTATATAAATGCAGTTCCCTGAGAATGGAAGTATTCTGGAGGGCTTGGTGACCTTCAGATAAGAGAATGTTTTGATTTTGTTTTTGTACTTTCTTTTGTTTCTGGGATCAAAACATTCAGTATTTTCATTCCAAACCAAGCACTGTTTATTAGGTTTATTTCCCCCAAGTCTTTTAAATAAAATAATAAAAAAAACTAATGGAGTGGTTGTCATAAATAAGTTCCTGTATACTTTATCTCCGCAGATTAAATCCAATGGATTAGAGGTGAATCAATGAATTAAATTAATAATGCTCATAAAAAGCAAATGTTTATTCTCACTTGAAATGGAGTAGAGATTTAGACAATGAAACAGTATGTCAGGACTTTACAGGCAGATTGGTTTAAAATCACATTCATTTTAAATCAAATTAACCGTAAATTAAATGACATCTATTAGAAATTTGAATAAATTGGATTTAAATCAAACCTCTATTACAAATTGAAACACATTTCAATAATAGGGAAGCTTCAATTGTTTAGGCTTCACTGAATCGGTTCCAT
>JAUMHE010000082.1:8196791-8222259 GCA_032359235.1 Enteromius mattozi
GGATGATCAGAAGAAATGGACAGCACCTGAGTTAAATATATGAGTGTCACAGCAAAGGGTCTGAATACTTAGGACCAAAGAGAAGAGAGACCGAAGAGAGAGATTTGGAAATTAAATAACATTTCTATTGCTTCCCAAGTTGAAGGACTTTGCATTGTTTCCATTGTAATGTACTTTAATGTAAGTTCGGATCAGTTTGTACATTACTGAATTATTTTCACAAAAGATCAAGCAGGCCTGTCACGTCACTTACAGCCACTTGCACGTGTTTTGCTCATGAGCAGCACGCACCCCAAAATGAAATTTGATTAATCGATCACTGATATCAGCAATCAATTAACTGTTGTCAACAAGAGATGTAATTGATTAAAGCTAAGTCGTTGACGTCCCTAGTGTATATAGAGACAAAAATACTGTTTAAAAAAAACTGAGGATTCTTGAAAAGAGGAAGACTGTGTTATTGCTGCTTGTTTTTGTTTTTTTCAGCAGAACTCTTGCATTTAATGATTGGCACTGAATGTGGTTAATATGTAACTTTTATAACCAAGATGATGTTATTGCATTCATATGAAGTATTTTCTTTTATAACAGCTGTGATTATTTTTGAAATGGCTAGGTAATTTGTTTTTGAACTGGGTTCAGGTCAGAACCGGTTTCCAGGCTGCCGCTGTAAGGCTCAGTGTAACACCAAGCAGTGTCCCTGTTACCTGGCCGTACGAGAGTGTGACCCTGACCTGTGCCTCACCTGTGGGGCGGCTGAACACTGGGACAGTAAAAACGTCTCTTGCAAGAACTGTAGTATTCAGAGAGGAGCAAAGAAGGTACATTTTAATCTGACACACATCAGTATAAAGATGCATGCCATTTTCTTCATATATAAACAGAACGTTAATACTCTTGGTTATTTATGCCATTTCTTCATTTTTTTTTGAAGCACTTGCTACTGGCTCCGTCTGATGTGGCCGGATGGGGAATTTTCATCAAAGAGCCTGTTCAGAAAAATGAGTTCATCTCCGAGTACTGTGGGGAGGTGAGATTTAAAAAAAGAAAGAAAGAAAAAAAAAAACACGTCAAGACTTCATGATCATACCTTTTTATGTGACGTGTTTCTATTTTTATCTGCTAGATCATCTCCCAGGATGAGGCAGACCGCAGAGGCAAGGTGTATGACAAATACATGTGCAGCTTCCTGTTCAATCTTAACAACGGTAACTAACCTCTTTCTCGCAAATGTTCGCTGTTCACATGCCCCTTCACTAGCTGACAACCTCCCACCTTTCACCCACAGATTTTGTTGTTGATGCAACGAGGAAAGGAAACAAGATCAGGTTTGCCAACCACTCGGTGAACCCCAACTGCTATGCAAAGGGTAAGTTACACAGAATCTTGCACCACAATGATCTTGTGTGTAAAATGTGATGTCATGATCTTCCTGTCTGTCCTCATAGTGATGATGGTTAATGGGGATCACAGGATTGGCATATTTGCTAAGAGAGCCATACAGACTGGAGAAGAACTGTTCTTTGATTACAGGTAAAAAAAAAGAAAAAAAAAAAAAGTTTTTTTTTTCTTTGAGAGGTTCTTTTGAATAATCTGACCTGATGTTTACATGTCTCTTTCAGATACAGTCAAGCTGACGCTCTGAAATACGTAGGTATTGAACGTGAAACGGAAATTCCATAAAGCCATCTACCTCCTTCAACAAATGCCTTACACTCTTCAGGAATTCTCTCTCCACATTTCCGATACAGTTTTTTTAGGATAAGGGCATCTATTTGAAAAGTTTTTAACAGTGATATTTTGAAGACAACCTTTTTTTTTTTTTACTCGACCAACAGGCTTACTCTGGGATACACTTTCGGATAGTAACTTGAACATTCTGTCATGTTTACAGTTGAGGTTTTAGTACAGAGCCATTTTTATAATGGGCCATTGTTTTGTAGGTTCTTTTTTTTTTTTTTGGTTTAAATTATTTTTGACCGTTTCCTCTATACCTTGGACCAAATTTCACATCTAAACCGGCTGTACGTTTGTAATGCAAAAACATATATCATGCAGTCCCCACCGTTTTAACGTTTGTTTGTTGTGGAAACCAAAGCCACTGTCACTGCTTTGCATGTTAATGTCTCCAGAGCCATGTTGCAGAGGTATTAAATGCATTTTCTGGTGCCAACGCACAGTTGCTGTAAAAACAAAACAACTTGGTGATTTTTGTAATGAGGGTAGACTCAGTATCATATTATTGCGGTGCCTTGACATGTTTAAAGAACACTGAATAGTTTCTTGAATTAGATTTCCTAAAATGTTGAATGGTGTACTCGAATTGTCGTATGCATGAACAAAGGTTTCAGATGGAGTGGAATCAGGTAACTCTTCATTCCTCACTGTACATTTTGTAATGTTTATCCAGACAGTTGCAGCTATGAACTTTAGACGTCACTAAATGTAAAGAGATTGGATTAAGGTGCTGTTTTTGTCCCTGGTTACGTGAAAAAACAATCACTTTTTCTGAACGTGGGGATACTGTAAAATCAAAGCAATAATACCAGGCTTGACTCCAGAAGTCCCTATTTATTTTATGCGTGTAAACAAGTTTTATAATTTATTGATGGCTATCATTTGCTGTGATTTGTCTAGTGAATATTAGGGAGTTAAGTACTTTTACTCCTCTTATTTCTCCTCTGAACCTCGTTTCTACCCTGATTCTTTCCTGAGGGTTTTTGACCACTCCATCTCCATGCCTCCGATTACAAAGGTGCTGTTCAATTGTTTACAGGGACTTGTTCAACGTGATAAAATAAACATTGAAAATAATTGTCTGCTGTACTGTTTAAGCTAGAAATTCAGAGCGAGTATATAAACGGGAAAACCTAGCACTGAGAAAGCATAAAGAAAAATTAAGTTTATTCATGACATTTATAAAATGAACTGCACTATACAAATGGTGTTCTCGTGGCTGGTAATAATGCAACTCTAAGCAGCCAGTCAGACATGATTATGCTCAGCGCGCGGCTGAAATGTATCCTCCTAGTTATAGGTATTTCTGTCTGCAATCTGTCAGTTTTCCAAAACTCATAATTACAGTTAAATTAATCAACGTTTGTATTTTCATAATGATAGGCAATAGCATGCAACCCTGACTCTGGGTCCCACTATGAGTATAGTTCAATGTCCAGTATTTACACATTAAAAAGTAAATGGCAATCCTGAGCAGCTTAAGGGCTTAAAGACAAAGACTGGCCGGCTTTAGCAGTCTGGGGTTAAAGGGAAAAGTCCAGTGTCACAATGTCCTACTCGGCAACAATGACTTGAGATCTTTATGAGAGAATCCTTTGTGTTGATATTCCTCAAAAATTCAGGACATTGTTATGCCAAGTAACTGTAAGTGTCTTTTTCCCCATCCACACGTTCCAGGTATTCCTTCTCTATCAAAATGTCAATGCATTTCTAGAAAAAGAAGAGAGAGAGAGGGGGGGGGGCATTTAAATATTTCAAATGAATGTTTCATAAGTAGTCAGAATTGCAGAGCGCTGCAGTTCTGTTACCTTGATGACAGGAACACGAGGTTTGAATCGTGAAGAAAGTTGGTTCAGCACTTCTGCCAAAAGCTGCTGGTGCTTTAAAACTTTCCTCATTTTCATGATTCTCACAATAGCTGCCTGCACACAACAACAAAACAGGTAGATACAAAAGTATTTTTTATTATTTCGACTTCAAGGGGCCGCTATAGTTTATTTTTAATACCTGTATGAGGAGCTTCCTGTCTTCCTCAATGTTCTTGTGTGTTGTCTCCTGCTCTTGTTTCTGCTCCGTTTTCATTGGCACATTGATATTCACTCGTAACTTCTTACTGCACACAGTGACAGAGAATGTAGATATGTAGTTGACAAAAATTCAAATGTTGATAGTAAATTGTTAGTTTATAAGTGTGCAAATTAAACATTAAGCAGTAAGAAAATGCATTTACTTCTTATAGCCCAGGAAGAGTCTGATTAATGTGTCAGGCTTGAAATCCATTTCATCAATGTTTGCATTCTCATCCTCTAAGACCTGTAAAAACAAAAAATACAAGGTATGCCTGCAACTTTAGATTTTATAGTTGCATTATTCACAATAACAATTTTAAATAGCAATGTGAACAGTTAAAGGAACTGCATGGAAACTAAAGAGCAAATATAGAAATGTAATTTTAAATCAGGATGTAATCAAATTACTGTGCTCTAATACAAAAAGCAAATATAAATAGCAGTGATGTTGAGAGACATGTATAGGGTCCTATAAGCAACTAGTTCTAAACACTTACCAGCAACTTTGATTTCAACAGGATTTGCAAGACCTGAACCAAAATATCCTGGAAAAAAAAGAAAGAAAATAAAGTTTGATTTATTAAAACGGAAAGAAAGAAAAGAACACACAAAACTAACACTGCTAAATGAATTTTTTAATACAATGTTTTGAGCAATATCCAGACTGATAATTTAATCAGCATGTTTTGGATAATTCAAGTGGACCAAAGTGATTTTCTTTTTTCTGAAAATACTAGTTAATGTTATTACATTGGAGTAAAACTGACTTTGTTCTTTCAAGTGCTTCCATTTTGGGGTTTATTTTCCTACCTTTTTACACTTGTCATAATCTTGATCAAAGTTCACTGGTTGATTTATGTAAATGAGATGGGGATATAAAGCAATGGCACTGTGCTTACTATTTTGATCTGTGTGCTGTCAGCCAGTTGCTGGACGGTGTAGCTGTTCTCTGTGTTGAACTGAAGCAGGATGGCCATCTGGAAGGTGGAGGCCTGCAGAGACACGACACATAAACACATGCTGGCATTCATGCCAGCTGAGTCCTACAACCTCACATGCTATGAATGACATGGTGCAGCCATGGAAAAAACACAAACCTGCAGAGTGTATCTGTTCTTAAAGCAGTTGGTGACCAGCTCCCCTTTGGATAGATGGTAAAGCCATGTCAACTTCCGCCCGCTGTGTCTACTTCCATAAAAAGCTGTAAATCTTTGGTAACTCCGCTCCAACTGTGAAAAACAAAGGCGTTGAAAAACTATCATCCACTGGAAGTGTAATCACACATTATTCTCGGCTCGTGGAAGGGTGTGAAGGGCTTGGAAAATTACAGGGTTAAGCGTCTGAGCATCTCACCTCAGATGGTAAAGCGAACGTGCAAGACTGTTGGAACGGCCACGAGCCAGAGCTCAGAACCTGGATACTAAAATCCACTGCGAGACAGATGGAGCCAGATTTTATTCATCGGTAATGACCGCATGCATAATGTTATAAAATCACTCTAAACAGGAGGAGAGTGGAGAAACACACACACTTACAGTCCAAAGGCTCAGAGTTGGAAAGGTGCTTTTTGAATTGCTCATTCAAGTCTTTGCTGACACCGATGTCCTGGAACATGCGCTGTAGTTTGGAGGTGTACTCAAAACCACATGCTTGCTGTGAGTGGACAAGGGAAAAAAAAAAAAAAAAAAAAGGTGTTAAGCATCTATTAGAAACAGCAGAAGAGCAATGAAGTGAGCCATCTTCCCTAAACAAACGCACAGACCTTCAGTTTAGAGATCATGCTGGCCTCGGCGTCGTCACTGGCACTGTTCTGGTGCACCAGTCTTTTGGCCAGCATCTTGGCATAGAACTTCTGGAACACGTCTTTATCCTCTATATACTTAAAAACCACCATCTGACAATGAAGGATGTTGGAGAATTTTATTATCAGTCGCACATTAATACGACATGAACTGACTGACTTCCAGTAATTTCTGTGTACATGTATGTTAATTAATATGGTTGGGGTTAGGATTAAGGATTGGCTTAGGGTTACTTGCATGTAATTCGGCATAATTGGTTGTTATTATTATAGCAAGTGTAAAATAAAGTGTTATATTAATTGATGCCAACTGGATGGCACACGGCACGCTGAACTAATACTAATGTTGCATACTACTTGCTTTCTTATAATGCAATACACAGTAAAGTAAACTAAGCATATATCTCTGGTATTAGTCATAGATTAACTAGGGCCCCCGTGATGCAGAGAAAACAAACAGAATCACAGAATTCAGTAATAAAAAAAAAAACTGACTGTATAAAGGCCAATTCACACTCCACTGACAGATGCAGACCAACGCTGACAGTCACCAGATTACAGTACGTCAATTCTCAAGAATTCCAAGACTCAACAAATGCCAGCTATAATGAAAACAAGCAGACTAAACACTAACAGTGGTAACATACTGATCAGGCAAAACCCAACCAATACTGCCATGTGTCAGTGTCTGCTGGAGCAGTGGGAATCAGTCTTAACTCAGAATTTGGCGAGTTCTGGACTTAGGAATTAGGACTGTTGTTTGTTTGATTATTAAAACAATAGTTTTTGTAGTGTCAAACTAGAACTGATAGTATGTGTAAATTATCAATGTTTGCAACAGTTTTGCTACCAAATATTTTTTTGGAAACAGCATTTTCTTTAATTATTCTGACAAATAAGTTTAAAAGAACAGCATTTATTCAATACATATATATTTTTCTAAGACTATACATTTTTGCCATCTTTTCTTATCAATTTAACACATCCTTGCAGAATGAAATTTTTTATTTCTTTCAGAAAAGAAAAATAAACAGATAGATAGATAGATAGACCCTATCTATAAATTAGCAATCCCAAACTTTTGACCAGTTGTATGTGTGTGTGTGAGAGATATATCACACATCTGCAGAATCTGGCTTGATATGGATGCAATTTAACAACACAATAAAGAGCAAATGTTAACTTTAATCTCAGTGGAGAACAGAAACTCACCACTTGATTAAGAGTATCTTCCAGCTCAGCTTCTTCTGGATTCTTTGAACTACATGAAAAACACACACACACACACTCCCTGTTAAATCATCTGTTATAAAGATTCCTTCAACTGCTGAACATTACACAAGCCAACAAGCTTTCCTAGACAGTTATAAAGTAAAATTTCTTTGCTGAGGTCGTTCACTGGAATAATTTGTGGTGGAATAAAATATATTTTTAAAACATTTTCATTACAGCATTCAAAGAATTATGCCTCAAATCCTAAAACATGAACTGTTTTCAGTAACATGCAATACTTTCACTGGACTGCAATTCTGGCTGATAAATGAGAGATTTACATGTAAACAGATCAAGGATGGGAATATGAATAAGTCAATTCACCTCTTCTTCAGTAAGGAGTCGCAGTATCTTGCCAGAAGCTCAGGAGATTTGCTAGAGGACTGCGCCATCCTTGTTACTGCATTATTATTAATGAATCTTCCACAGGCCTGGAGAGCAGCAGAGTGAAAGTTACACAAGTACTATAAATAAACACCATAGCTCAAAACCAACAAAACTGACCTTTAATATAGATCACAAACCTTATCGAGTGCTGCCACAAACCCAGCATCATTATTGAACGCAGACATGACGAGAGCATTGTATTTCTTGTGAACATCCAGGATTGTTTGCACATAGATTTTGGGATCCTGGAAAACAAGCAGTGGCAGTTCAAACGGTGATCAAATTAAGATGTTACAGGAACTGAAACGAACAGAGATACAGGAAAACAAGCACAAAGATGAAAAGATATCCAGTATTAATAGAGTTACATTTTTCTGGTTTGACTTTGACAAAGGGGTACTTGGATATCTACTGAATACTGAATGACAAAGCGAAGTTGAGTCATGTCTTTGAAACACAATTACATGCATAGCCATATGAAAGAGAATTTAGGCAAACCCCTAGTAAGACAAATAACTTGACATATTGTCACAGAAAGAAGAGACCTGTTATACAATGATGTAAAGGGCCCAAGTTCATTCATTCAGTTTACAACCGGTTTTTCTCATGTTTAGACAAGTTAAAATAAAAGTTTTGAATTCCTCTCCACAGCAGCTGCTACAGCCCAAAAATATTGTGTCCACACAGTCACTGTGGCTTTATGTTTTAACATCAGGACTCACATTAAGCGCTGAATCTCCACACTTCTCAATGGCAGCCAGCCCTTGATTATGAATGTGGGACTCCAAGAGTTTCTTGAGCTCACCCAATCCGTCCGTGATCCGGGAAACAAGGTTGTACATCCGACCGAGATCTGTAATTATACAGAACGTGTATTAAACTGAGCATGTAATTATGCGTGTTTGAAATCTTAGGTATTGCCCGACAGAAGGTGACAACGCAGCACTGACAGACCTTCGTTCTTATCAGCGTCTAGAAGGTTCTGGAACTCCGTGTGGAAGATCTCCAGGTGTTTCTCGATGAGGACCTGCTCACACTTGCGAGCCAGCTCGTCTTGTGTGCTCTCGTGGAGATACACCTGCACCCTCCGCTGCTCCTCCAGCAACCGTGCCTCTGCCTGCACACATAAGAAGAAATGTACACTTAAAAATGTAACAAAACCAAATTTCTTATAAAATCAACTGCAGTTTATATTATAATGTCAGACTTGAATCGGAGCGCCAGTTTACCTTCTTCATGTATTCAGTAACAGGGTTTTGCTGGAGAAACTCTGTGCTTTCACGTGTATAGAAGCGCTCTGTGTCAGCCAAAAACTGCGTCTCAAAGTATTCTTTGTAAACTGATAATGTCGGCCCCTTCACAAACGCATCATCCTCATTCAAGCCCAATTCAACTGGAAAAGACAAACCAAATCACAAATCACAGCACTGTGTTTATTTCACCCAAACTCAACAGTTGGCACAGATGGAATTAATAATGTAATAATTTTGCAAGTTTTCGAGAGGCATAGAAGAGATGTAAATTAAAGGTTACTACACTCACCGTAGGACTGCACCACTCCACTGATGAGTCTGGTGTTAATAGTCTCGCCATTTCTCTCCTTCTCAATGAGTTTTAACACAGCATTTGTCACCTAGACAAAAGAAAAGACAGGGTATTTGAAGTATGATGAAAATGAAAACATACCTTAAAAATGGAATGTTATAAATTGCCAAAAAATAACTTGCCTGCTTGTTTAGTGGTCTAAATAAACACTCTCTCCAAGTGACCAAAGCAAGCTGTGAAGGAAAAACATTATTAGAAATGATAAGATTGCTGTTTATATGTGACTTTTTCTTTAGAACTGCAATATAAGGCTATATTTATTAAAGGGTTAGTTCACCCAAAAAGGAAAATTCTGTCATTAATTACTCACCCTTGTGTCATTCCAAACCCATAAGACAGTCGTTCATCTTCGGAACACAAATTAAGATATTTTTGATGATATCAGAGAGCCATCTGTCCCTCCATATGCAGCAATACAACTGACAAAACAACTTGCAAAAGTGGGGCTGATCCAGTGATGTCACTTGGACTGTTTTACCGATGTTTTTGCTACGTTTCTGGATCTGGGATCACTTCAGTTGCGTTGCTGTCTATGGAGGGTCGGATGGCTCTCTGATATAATAAAAAATATCTTAATTTGTGTTCCGAAGATGAACAAAGGTCTTACGGTTAGTTCACCCAAAAATAAAAATTCTGTCATTAATTACTCAGCCTCATGTCGTTCCAAACCCATAAGTAATAAGATTTGTTTTTATGATGATGAGTATTTATTATTAACACTACTATAAACAGAAAAAAAATCTAAATAATATTACAACAACAATAAAACATCTATAAAATATAATCAGCATCATTATTAAACAATTAAGTAAATTATTTAATTACAGTTTCATCAATAGAACACACAGTAAAACAAAAACGTTTAGGTTAGTAACACGTGCACAAGATCAACTTATGCTTTGCTAATGATTAAGTAATGCTCATCTAACGATTTCGTGCCAATGCACCAAGCCCATTGGTTGTCATCAATTCCCTCAAAAAGGCCTGGGGCTAGTGTTAATTCACACACCAAAAAACAGCAAATATGTAGTCTCAGGTCTTCACAGGCTATTATGAGCAATAAATATAGCTAAAACTACAATACAGCATAGCCATTAATCCACTTTTTATGAACACAATGAGTGGAAATGTAAAACAGGAATCTGAGTCAGACAGGGGCATGTGCTGTTTCTCGTACCGAGTAGATTTCATAAATCCCTTTCCGTCCCTCATCGCACTCTCGGCGCACCCAGTGTCTGTTGAGGTAAGCACAGATCCCATTTAACACTTTACTGGAGAAGCGATAGTCCTCCCACTGCTGCGTGTAGAACTTCAGAACGCTCTCATCCATCAGGTCCTCTCCGTCCTGCCAGACACAGACAGATGGAGGAGAGAAACAGGAGGAGGAGTGACAACAACTCACACTGTTATCCATTTTAGCAACAAACAAACAAATTTGTGATATACAAGTATAACAAACCATATCAATAGCTAATCATTTATATAATATTTAATATAATTAATCCCTTTCTGTTATGGCCAGTGCAAACAAACAGTGTTTGCTTTAAATACTAATTAAAAATCATCTGAACAATTTTATCATGAACCAATGCATCATGGTACCCTGAACACTATACACACTGTAGGCTATTACCTTGAGAAGGTTTGTCAGGTAGCTCCTCAGAAACTCTTTCAATCTTTTGTAGAGTTCTAGTCCGACAAACTGTGCCCCGCCAGGTGTGGCCGTTTTTTTGGAGGGTTTGGAGGGGGGGATGCCAGCACCCCTGGCCTGGTTGGACTGGTGCACGCTGGTACAGTAGTTATACACATGTCTGAACAGTAGGTTAAAGTCTTAAGATCGTAAATGAGTAATAGATTACAGGCAGCTCACAAAACAGAAATATTAGCACATTTTTACACTGACTGGATGCCATTCCATAATGATGATGCTTTCAGTTTCAGATGCCAAATAGCTTTGTCTTTGTAGCTGTATCAGAGTACAAAAATGAATTAACATACTGTGGATTAATAGTGGCAGACAGCCACGTAGGAGGATTTACTCTTATGAGTGTTCTTGAACACATCAGAATCGAACATGAAAAGCATGAATGCAAAGTCCTATGCGGACTGAGCACATTTCTTTGGGTAGCAGATGAAACTCAGAGCAAATACGCCCCGGTGTTTGATGTGGCACTATAGTGGGTGAAATGCAAAACTGCAAATTTGAATGCGGACAGAGGTCCTTGTCAAAGTTTTCATTTCCCAGACACAAACTGCTTTGATGAGCTATAAAGCGGAACACACACGGGCTGGGAGACGTCTGGGATTATATAAGGGTCAAATAAAACCCTCACTGACTTCTAAAGCTAAATTATTTAATTTTATGATACAACAACTGTCACATTGAAGAAATTCAGTGTGAGAAAATGCGTATCTTAGCAATTAGATAAAACCGATGAAAATAAATTAAACCTAAATACAGAACATTGCAAAGTAATTTTGCACAGATAATAATAGTCCTGGGCACTTATGCTGAATCAGTCTGAAATCAGTTGACCTGCTCATTTAATTATAATACCATGCAATTAATTTCAATTAATTAATTAAGGTCTATTTTAAGTTAAGTTCTTTTTAAATAATAAACAGGCCAGCCAAAGCTATAAAATGCGGTCAGTAAAAAAAATTTAATTGCTATGAAGCTCATTTAAAACAGCATATTCCACTCAATGATTTAATGCTGTGTAATATTGAAGAACAAATAATAATCACTTCACAAAAAAAGATTAATTGTCCATAGCAATTAGTGTAGTGATTTATGAAGCTCAGCGCACACACAAGTCACTTTTGAACCAAGCAGTTTTCTGTTGGTCAACACAAGATGAATTTGCGCCATCAAGCTAAATCTGCACAACAAAAAATTTTCACCCCTTACACAAAACTCCCGACCACACACCTTCCCCCAAAAGTGGCAGGATTTCAACCGTGAAATTTGGTCGAGCAACCTTTCAGGCCTGAGATAAACTTAAATCCCAACTTCAGAACTAACACAATGAGTGAGATAAAGCTGATGCACTTTAAACAGCACATATTTACCATCCATTCATAGCAATATAAAACATTGCCTTTACATTACCCTCAAACCATTAACCCATCAATGAAACAAGCAACACAAACCATTCAAAGGGTTTTCCTCATAAGCCAAGGTCTTATTCTCACTACAAGTGCAAAATTCACACACATGGCACCACACCTAAAAAGACAAAGCCTTTCAGTGTGCTGGCCACAGCTGCTGCCCCCATTAATCCCCATTCATCCCGCGGTGCCTGGTAAGATACGTATAGAGTTCCATGTAGCGTGCCTTAGCCATGCTCTGGCGTGTATAGACCTGCTGTATTCCTGATCTCAGGTCATCCCAGATCTGGTCCAGCCCAATCTGTTTGAGCCCGTGGGTGTTCTGGCCCCTGTTGGATGACATTGTCTCTGTGCCGGTCTGTTCGCGTCAGATAAATCCTCTCTTCTCCCCGTTCTGCTCCAGAACACTGCTGCTTCACATGTAGTCTACCATGCTGGAGAGCATTCAGACAGGATCAGGTCAGGGATGAGTACTGCTACACTTCACAGATAGTGCTGCAGACTGATCTTGGGTTACAGCACAGTCCGAACACTTCAGCACGGTACCTGGGAGAGCAAACAAATCAGAATGACTGCCATTTTAAAAGGGTGCAACATGAAAATAACCATAAAACAGGGAACATTATTTTCATTATGATGGATATAATAACAACAGCAACAGATTATGTCTGAAGTTATGAATGTTATACAGTGTTATTATCAGCTACAAGTGTTAAATAGGGCACAACTAGCTTATCCTGTAGGAAAATATAAAAGAAAACTTAAATTGGTGCTACAAGAAAATCTAGAAAAAAGTATGTGGCAAAAAGCTAGAAAAACTATGATGCCCTTAATACACCAGGTTCGATCAGATTATTCACAAGCATAAAAATGTGAAAGTACAATCTGTAGTTTTCCCTGGAGCTGTTAAAAATCTTTTGGATGATGTAAAATGACGTTAGCTGACAAACAAATGGATATCTTGGTGTAGGTAACATGGAAACATAATACGCATTGTTCATTTACTACTGATGCTGAAAAACCGTAACAACACAAAGCTGGCTGAAACATCCATGACCTTACCCTTTAGGAGAAAAAGCAAACCTAATAGGAGACTCATGGGAAACTAAGCATCATTCCAGAGCTGCACGTGAAGTGACAAGTGTTGGGTCAGTGTTATATTTAGCTGTGTGTCCGACTGCTGTGTGTTGTGGTGCAGAGGATATGAATCTTGCCGGTCATTGTTTACATGTTATGACGTTCGAGATGCCACATGTCAGAGAAGCAAGAGCGAGCGAGGGATGGTGCATCAAAACATGTGACCAGCAGGATTGGGTTTAGCTGGGTTATTAATAGCAATTCCCACATCGTTCTTTCTAAGGCTTCTTGTTTACAGACAGCTGTTTCTATAGCCAGTAGAGCTAACTCTATTGACCAATATATGTATGAGAGTAAGTTCATTAAAACCATGTCTGACTGATAAAATGTAACTATGAGGATTCAGATAGACATTAATTCAAGTTTAGATGTAAATGCTCAAAGATCTGATGATCTGTAAACCAATAAAAGCAACTGACCCAGCCCTGATAAATCACTGACCCAGAGAGTGAGAGGTTTTACAGCAGGGGAAATAAACAAGATGGAGTGGCGTCACACCGTCAGGATCAGCCCAGCTTATGGTGACACATTTAAAAGATGAATGCGGTTGAAGAGGACAATGACTTTTAATGCTCCCTTGCTCCATTACACACAGCTTTGTGATACATGTTGTGTCTAAGCTTATCTATTAGTTGCACCCTTATCTGTCAGCCTCGGTAAGCGGGACAGCTCTTAATAGTTGTAAGAGTCATTCATTACATTTTACTACATTTAAGGCAGTGACGCTCAAGTGCTTTACTTGATCATTGTGGGAAAACAGTTTGTGAATGTCAAACTGCCTGAGTCTGGTCACATTTAATCTTATTAGTTCAGCCAAAGCAAGGCTAGACTTTCTGACCCACATTCAACAGTGGGATATTTCCATTAAATCAAACATGTGATCTGTATGTTGTCAAAATCCCAAAAATCATACAGTATCACTTTCTTTCTTCTGTGGAACACAAAAGGATATATTTTGAAAAAATGTTGTTCACCAAATAGTTTTTTTACCATTAGCTTCCATTTTATGGAAGAAGAAGAAAAAAAACATGTCTTTTGAGCTCCACAGAAGAAAAAGAAAAGTCATACATGTACAGAAAGAAAAAAACTAAACTTAATGAAGGCATTACACACTGAACACTTCTTTACCTGTCAGCTTATCCACCATAAGCTTGAACGTTATTGATTACGTATGACAAAAGCGATTATTTGTTCCTTGAGTACAAAAAACTCAAATCTACATGACTATGTATGAAACAATTCATGGACTTCATCTACTGATCTTTTTTTTACATCTGAGGACGCCTTTGCCAATAAAGCAAACCAAAACTAGCATGATTCATAAACCATCCTCATGGAAAATGTTTCTAATTTCAGAAGGAAACATACCATGCACTGACACACGAGGTTTGGGAAACGTCAAAAAAAAACCCAATTCTGAGTCACATATGTCTCCAAAAAACTACTGAGCTGCCTACCTAACTGACATCATTTTGGCCCAACAATGTTGTCTATGTAGGCATCTGAGACAGCAGAATTCGTGTAAATGTGTATAAATGACTGTTCATTCTTCACTCGGCCTCAGCTTTAGGTCTCCATCACACACTTGACCAAAAAGAGCATGCTAACATCTTAAACACACAATACATGTTAATTAATGCCCATTTTAATGTAGTATTTTTCTACACATTATCAATGCTAGTAGGTAGCAGCTCGCTAGCTTCAGGTAACGTTACCCTGTAAACTGCCGCTGAGGAGAAGTAGTAAGACATATTAAAGCCAAATAAACAACTGACATTAACATATAACCCAAAAAATAAGACAAACAAGATTTCCTATCAACCTACGGCTCTAATTCGGCGAAGCTTTTAAAAGATTGATGTAAAATGGCCACCTAACGTTATTCATTAAGTCGTTTGTAATAGCACAAAAACGTTTGTCTTCTTTCTTGTTAAATTGACAAATACATCCGTCTAGTGATACGTCCAGCCTAACCGGGGTGTCTGACAGGTATATAAAGATATTCAATCTTACCTGTGTCCGTTTCTAACGTCGAGCTGTACGAGCTTGAGGCCCAGTGCTGTCTGTGTATGACTGGAGGAGGAGATGATTGGGAATTCCGTATAAGAGCGCGTGAAGCGTCATACGCCACAGCGCAGAGAAATACAGCGACCTCTAGTGTTCACTGACACATACAGCGACACCCAGTGTTCACTAACTAGTGCCCTACCCCTAGTGTCCACAATGTCAAACTGTATCGACTAAGAACGGTCGATCATCAAATTTCCCCCCCCATCATTCATATAGTTTAAACTTATGTTTTTTATTTTCTAACTACCTTCACTACATCGATTTTTTCCTTTCATTAGTGATTTTTGTGTATTGTATTTTGTAAACCGTTTTTTATAAAGTGAACTTTGACAACACTGAGCCTTCTCAAACCCTAGTACACCCAGTGTCATTTAATGCATTTTGCTAAAATACAGTAGTGTTCCCAGTATCCAGCCAAATATCCAAATACTTTTATTTTGTAACAGCAGGGTAATGTTTTTTTTTTACATTGTAAAGAACCTTACCCTACAGTTACAAAATAAAAGTATTTGGATAGTTTACTACAGTATATATAATAATGTCTTTTAAGTACTATAAATGTAAATGCAGCAATATGAAGACATTTTAATGGAAACTATGTTTTGAAGAGAAAAACCTACAGTTTATAATCGATAGAAAATAACTACACTGCACATATCCCAACCAGTCATTCATAAACCAAATTAGCTACATGACACACTATTTATATTGCATATATTTTAATACATTTCCATCGGAATGAACATTTTCCTTTGTAAGAAAAATACTATATAGTACAGAACACAAGAGTTCGACTGTCATGACGCTGTAGTCCTTTTCATTTTACATAGAAAACACTTTTGGCTTTAAACATTTACATCAACACTTTGGGCTGAAACATTCTCAACAAAAAAATCCTTATTCTTTTCTGCATTGGTTTTCAGTTTCGTACTCTCTCACATAGCCCAGTTTCCTCAGTGTCCTTCTGATTGTAACTTCCGAAACTTTGACTTTAGCTAGGGCAAGAGACGCTTGCAGTTCTCTGGTCGTTATTTCAGGTTTCTTCGTGACTTCCTTGATGATTTTACGTTTGGCCTTTGTAGACATTTTCGGCGGTCGACCACTCCTGGGAAGATTCATTACCGTTCCAAGTGTTTTCCATTTGCAGATTATAGATCTGATTGTGGATTTGTGAAGTCCCATAGTCTTTGAAATGGATTTGTAACCCTTACCAGACTTATGGTAAGAAATGATCTTTTCTTTGATATCTTGTGAAATTTCACCTGACCTTACCATTATGCATTTACAGACCCTTTGTGTTGCCAACTTTGTCTATTTAATGGCTAAGGATCAAAATAACATTTAATATATGTAGTGCTTGCCGTCTTCAGGTGGAGCTGAAGGCTGATCTAGGGTGTCCAACCACTTCAGCAAGGCATCTACGAAAAAGCAAATAAAATACTTAACTCCTGTAAATGCATAATCGCTCTGGGCTGCGTTTCCCAAAAGCATCACAAGCAAAAAATTGATTGTAGATCCTTTGCCACCAAAGGAGCTATGATTAACTTTTGGGAAAAGCAGCCCTGGTCTTGGTGAGGCAAGTTTATTTGCAGTATATGGCATACATATATTTCATATTTCATACACAACCATAGTTTAAGTTATAACTCAAGTCCAACATATTTACACTATTGATTCATTTGGAAAAACATTACATTAAAACTGAAACAAATTCCATTATTTTTACATCAAACACAATATATTCATTGTTTCTTAACAGTGTATATAATTAAACTGAGTCGTTTAAATCAGTCGAACTTCCTGTCAACCCAAAGATTTAGAATCAAACGTGTGGTAATTTCAAGATAATTAATTTTACCACAATATTTGTAAACAACATCAATAGGCTACATTAGCAATGCAAGCTAACAGCTGGTTAGCTTCAGTTACCCTGCTGAAGAGATGCTGAAAAGAAATATTAAGACATATAATGCAAAATAAAGGAGTTGCGTTTAAAGATAAGTAAAATAACTACTAAAATAACACTATGATTATTAACCTGCACCCACAGATTTAAGCAACTAACATTAACGTTACTGGTTTTCTATCTCTTAAACCCAAAACATTTTCCTTCTCGGTGAATGGGCAAATATCCCTCTTAGTTATATGTCAAGCCAAAACGACATGTCTAATAGATTAATAATTATATATAATCCTACCTGTGATCTCTAAAGTCCAGCTTTAATGGGCTGAAGTTTCCATGCAGCAGCTAACTGAAAACCCTTTCAGCTAGGGTTGCCAGGTTTTCACAACAAAACCCTCCCAATCGCGGTCCGGGGAGTAAAATACACGTTTTGGCGAGGTTCCCCTGGACAAATTTGCGTCGCAGGGGCTAATTATCACGTTATTGGGGTCTCTTAAACCCGCGTACATAAAAAAAATCCCGCGACAACAGTGTTAAAATTGCCCAATTCCACGGCAGCAACACGGACTTGGCAACACTTCTTATAGCAAATAAAGCATTTTAGGCCACATCGACCCCTAGCGTTCGCCAATTTATTCACCATATTCACATAAAACTTAATTATTATTCCTTTCTTATTAATGTTTTCTCAACACATCTATAAGAAAAAAAGCTGAATCTAAGTTGCAGTATTTTGTTCTAAACGGATTAGAAAAGACAGTATTTTACATTGCTCCAGTCCAGTCAGTAAATCATTTAAAGACATTCAGACACCCTGCATCGTAAAATCAATCTGAAGAGAGGTTAAAATGTAAGTTTAAGTATATGAAACTGGTAGTAAACTTTGTCTTATGTTGCAAGGAGAAAACATCCTACTGAACACCAGGGTATTCTGGCCTCAAGGATCATTTATAATTGTAGGGGTACAGTTCTTCTTATAAATGGTAACACTACTAGTCAAAATATGCAAAATTCCCCAAATTCCTCCAGTAGCACAGCGATGACTCATTCAGGAAGTTACAAAAACACAAGGACAACACTGAAGGAACTGCAGGCCTCTCCTTGCATCAATAAAGGTCATGACTTCCCAATCCAAATGTTTATTATTTGTTTATAATAGTACTATATTGATGAACATTTCTCTTATTTTGCTGTCATGCCTCATACAATGAGATGAACAAAAACATTCATTAATGCATAAATCTTATTGCACAGAATAACTTCAATGAGTTAACAAAATTATATATATATTTATTTATTATGTAACTATTCATGCCTGACATAGAAGTAAAAAAAAAATAAATAAATAAAAAATTGCATATTATATATAGTGCTAGCATTAAATACAAGTACCAAATAATGCTGGCAACATGATTTTACTATGGACTGTTTCTGACACAATGGGATCCTTTTTAAACAAAAACTTCCACTTCTGCCACTTCTGTCTTTACAAGATTTTCCTCAAATACTTGAGTGTTTTCCTGTAGCTTCCTCTCCAACAAGAAATGAGCATTTATTTTCTTCTTTTTCTGCAGTGATTTTCGCCGTGGTAATCTCTCACGATGCCTGATTAGGTCCAGTCTCTTCCTGACGGTGGACTCGTGAACTTTGACTTTAGATAGAGCAAGAATAGACTGCAGCTCTTTAGATGTCACTTCAGGATTTTTTGCGACTTCCTCGATGATTTTATGTTGCACCCGTGGAGAGATTTTAGGCGGTCGACCGCTCCTGGGAAGATTCATCACTGTTCCAATCGCTCTCCACTTACAGATTATGGATCTGATTGTGGATTGGTGAAGTCCTGTAATCTTTGAAATGGATTTGTATCCTTTACCTGCCTTATGGTAGAAAATTACTTTCTCTTTGAACTCTTCAGGAAGTTCATTTGATCGTGGCATTATGCATTTGCTAAATCTTCACAGGATGGTCCAGGGTTACAGCAGAGCCCAAACACAAAGCATCTGTGAGACAACAAATAATAAAAGCAGGTTTTAAACCACCTTGTTCTCGCAACAATAAGTACACTACTTTGATTTTACAGCAGGGGAAATAATGAAAGAAGTGGCGTCGCACTAGGATTAGTCCAGCTTATGGTGACATCCAAGAGATACAGACTTACTTTTACTTTAGATTATGGGTCTTACACTGAAAACAGACGTCAAACTGCTTGTGCCTAGTCACCTTTGACCTTCTTAGTTCAAGGCTAGACTTACTGACCTAATAGCCCACATTCATTACTGTGGCATATTCACAGCAAACTAAAATACAATTCTGTCTTTTCATTTTATCGACTAAAGTGAAATTTAAACTACACACACATACATATAAAGAAAAAAATGTTACCACTTTAGGCATTAGCCTAAGCTTTTCTTAAAATTTACGGTACAAAAAGTGAGTCACATTTCTCTACATTAGCATTAAACCACTGTAAAAAACAAAGACAAACAAACCCCAAAACAAAACAATGTTTATAAGACAATTCCAACACTGGTTAGCTTAATGTATATTAATGCGAAGTAAACGACCGACAAACAAAATATTATTCACAAACTCCTTTAGCGTGGCGAAGCTTTTGATGTATTGTGTAAAATGGCCACTTACTCGGTCAAATATCCCCCGAGAAGAATAAATGATCTTAAAACCCTAGTGGTATTTCTTCTTACCCGTTTGTAATATTGCGCTGTAAGAGTAAGAGAGGTGTGGAGGTGTTTGTTCTCTGCAGCTGGAGATTATTGGGATAGTAATTCCGTAGAGCGCGTGAAGCGTCATACGCCACAGCTCAGAGAAATACAGCGACCTCTAGTGTTCACTGACACATACAGCGACACCCAGTGTTCACTAACTCCAGTGCTCCTCAAACCTTTTTAACTCCATGGTCTCTTATAGTCAAGCTAAATACTAAAAATCACGGGCGGATCTAGGGGTGGTGCCAGAGGGGAACTGACCCCACTTTAAATCTGCTTGGCCCCTGAAGCAGAGAGTATAGTATCTTTAATACTCTGTGCCGGAAGTGCCCCTTTCTTGTCAGTCAGCTGATTTAGGCTCGCGATTGGCTGCGTCCGTTCTGGTTCGTCTTTTGAATAGCAACCTGAATTACGATTTCTGTCTAATGCTGCTAGTGCTTATGTTTTCACCATCTTCCTCCCTTTTAACGGCAAATACCTATTCAAAAGTTTTCCAGTGTTTCCTCCCAGTAGGATCTGATGGTATGTTTTCATACCGCAGTAGTTTTGAATATTATCCAAATCATAAACATTTGGATTAATGATTAGATAGCTACTGTTTGCATGTCTTGATGACAGTGGGTTTATGAAAGTGTATTAGGCAGCCATCACAAAGTTTTTTTTTTGTTTCTTTCTCTATTAGTTTTAAGGCATTATGCATTATAAATAACTATAATATATCGTATGTCAGAACAGTTTTAATGTGTTATAACATTTACTTATTTGTGGTTATAGCTTTTAAGAGTATGGTCATTTATAACACACAATGAACATGATAACAATGGATCATATAGTGATATATATATATAATGCATAGTTATAATGCATTAAGTCTCATATCTTGCCATTTTACCTATGTTACTTTACTTAAAACTGACAAATACCACTTCTAAGTAATAATAATTACAATACTATTTTTTTTAATCAAACAGCCATAAGATCAGACATCGGATCTATGTTATAAATAATCATACTCTTAAGTTATAATGACAAATACATAAATATTATAATGTATTATAATTGTTTTTATGATTATTCATATATTTCAAATATTATAACACATTATAAGGTTTTTTTTATAAAGTCATTATAATGCCTTAAGAATACCCTTATAATGTATTATAAATACAGGCTCCATAGAAAGTGTTATTTTCACCCCATTCAGCAATACTCCTGTGTCTGAGGATAGTTACTTGTGTACTCCTTAACTTTTGTATTGTCTGCTTACCTACTGGCCTGTATTCATCTGTTTATCATCAATAAACCTGCATCATTCTCTAACTCCATCTTCAGTGTGTCATTACAGAAATCTGCTAGTGTGTTGCGCATAATAATTTGCCCCCCTCTGTAAATTTTGGCCCCACTCTGGCCCCTGCCTTTAAAAAATCCTAGATCCGCCACTGCTGAAAATTGACAAATGGCTCACAGAAAAGGCTAAACAAAGTCTCCAGTTCCCACATAGTAATCCAGTTTAAGTCAAAACACAAACGTTGCGGAATTTTAAACAAATTACATAATTATTTGCAGGAATATTTTATTGCCTTTTGTTTTTTTACAATTTCCTTTGCATAGAAACAGTAATATAGATGAGTATTTGTCTTATTTTTCAGTCAGGCCTTATGCAGTGGATTATGCTACCTGACACAACAAAATGTAAAACATATGTCACCAGAAGTAAACACAGATACAATTATTTTTATTATTATTATTAGTAGTTTGTTGCAGGCCTGTTTGTTATACACTGGACATGATGGGACTCTTATCAAATAAAAACTTCCACTTCTGCCACTTCTGTCTTTAAAAGATTTTCCTCATAAACTTGGGAATCTTCCTGTAGATTATTTTCAAACAAGGCACAAGCATTTATTTTCTTTTTCTGCAGTGTTTTTCTCTTTGACACAATCTCGCGTTTCCTAATTTGGCCCAGTCTCCGTCTGATTGTAGAGTCATGAACTTTGATTTTAGCTAAAGCAAGAGAAGCCTGCAGTTCTTTGGATGTTATTTCGGGTTTCTTTGTGACTTCCTGGATGATTTTCCGCTGTGTCCGTGGTGAAATTTTTGTGGGTCGACCACTCCTGGGAAGATTCATCACTGTCCCAAATGTTTTCCATTTGGAAATTATAGTTCTGACAGTGGATCGATGCAGTCCCATAATTTTAGAGATAGCTTTGTAACCCTTACCAGACTTATGGTAAAAAATGATCTTTTCTTTTACATCTTCTGGAATTTCCTTTGATCGTGGCATTATGCACTTGCTGAATGTTTGGTTGAATCTTCAGGTTGAGGTTGAGAAGTGCTGTAGAGTCAATCCAGGCACTTCAGGAAGGAATCTGCAAGTGTTAACATTTGCATTTACATTTGATCTCTCTCCTAGATATGTTTTGAAGACCTGTTTAGTGACATTAAAAATATGATTTAGACAGTTATACTAATTTAATTAAAGTTTAGGCCTACTTAAACAATTCTGATAAAACATTTACACAAAAGTTTGATCAATGTCATTAAGACTAATCAAGGCTGCATTTATTTGATTGATTGATTGATAGATAGAGAGAGAAATATTTCAATTTGCAATTTGTCTTCTGTTTTAGTAAATTTTAGCTAAATAGATTTCTGTGATGGCAGTTCAACGTTTTGAACGGCTCAGTAAAACACTAACCTTCCTAAAAAGTCAACCTCGTCAGCTGGGGCTCTGAAATATATGAAATATAAACACGTCCAGCTACATTGTTTTTAGCAAATGAACTTAACAGTTAAACAAGCGGCTGGATAACCCAGCAAGATCTTCACGGTAACTGACACCAAACGGAACGATTGTGACCTAATAAACCACAACTAGGGAAGAGTAAACGATAAGGGAAAATAACAACCTAAACAATAACTGACATTGCCGTAGTTATTGCATTTTAAAACGGTACCTTAACGTATTGACATAAATAGCTTCTTCTTTCTACATGTTCCAACTGACATGTCCTTCTAAAAAATACACAGAAATATTTAGACCAATCTTACCATGCAGGTTTGTGTCCCATAAGTTGACAACATCCGGATACAAATCGCATGTTAACGCCAAACTGTAAACGCAGCTTCAGAGATGCTTGGGCAGCAGCTGACTGAATGCCGCTTCATAAGAGTCATCACAACGTGTCAACATAAGAGACCTCTCTTATTTGCAAATTAATATGGACTTCAGTTTTTATATGCATGTGTAACAAGACTATAGGTCCTGCCTCGTAGGGGGATTTTAAAAAAAACTACCTTGGAAGACTTAAGGAGGAAAGGATCTTGGTCCCCCACCTCAGTGCTTTGAGTCTCGGTGTATATGTTGTGTATACGTGTTACCTTACTCTGTTACAGTACGCTAAAGGGACCAGAGAGTGTGGCTTTAGTTAAGCTGGTAAGTTCGGTAATTCGGTGACTGCCTGAAGTGTAAATTTGTGAGGCAATATAACAATTTACATTCCCACCCCTGGCACCTAACAGAGCAAGTGAGACGCCCCTACCCCAAGGTAGAACAATGATAAACGTTTAATCAAATTGATTCCTTCTTTTTTTAGGTTGTTTGTTTTTTTCTTTTGCAGTGTTTCAGTGGGATGAAGAAGATCAGAACAAGACATGAAATTAATTAAAAAAAAACAAAAACAAAAAAAAACAATACTGAAATCTTACTATCCTCTTTACCTGTGGTGCACCACCTACTGTATAACTTGTCAAACCTGTATACCTCTGGTATAACAACCAATTCACAAATAATTCACTCAAAATAAAAGCAGAAATGACTTGACTCAGTTCACATAAACAATGAAATGACTTTTGCAAATCCAAAAAAAAAAAAAAAGATTCAGTTCCCACACCAAAGTTCACAGCTCGGTTCAATCTATTGAGTTCATGTGTATGTGTGCAAAGAACGTTTGTGATGAACAATGAATTTGATGACTTGCGATGACGAAATGAACAGCTACGGCAGGACAGCGAGGAGATGTCGTGAGGATGGCAGAGTAATAAGTTCGAATGATGCAAAAGCAACGACGTGCAGAATAAAACTTGCGGCTCCAGCAATTCTCCGTCGTGCTCTCAGCCTATGGCAAGCCGTTTTAACATTTAATCTATAAACCGCATTAGTATCTATTTCCATGTTACTAGTACTTATTTTTTAGATACTAGTATCTTTTCCATTAAGTACTAGTGCTTATTCATTAACTACTAGTGCTAAGTCGTTAAGTACTAGTGCTTTTTTTATTTACTAGTGTCTTTTCTAAAGTTACTAGTACTTATTCATTAGATACTAATACGTTTTCATTAAATACTAGTACTTATACCAGTAGTGACTAGTACTTAATTAAACTCTCCTTGTTAAGACAAAATAGAACTAGTTCTTATTTTTTAGTTACTACTAACTTTTTAGACCAGAAATATCCTGAACTTAATAGATACTAGTACTTTTTCAATTTGCATTTCTGCCCAGTAGGCTGATCGTATATAGAATATTAATGAACCAGCAACATAGGCTATAGGAGAGAGATTCGACAGGAAACAGAAACAAAGAGATGGATGTAATTGGGTTTTTTTTTGGAGGAAACCACATAGAAAAGAAACATTCATTTGTACACAAACACATGGAAAACTTATTTTTGTCAGTTTTGTTAACTAATTTCGTAAACATGCTAGCCTAATGTGCTTGCTGGTAATCGAGTGACCTCTAGTGGCCAATTATTTTTCTCGTTTTCATCCAGTAAAAACAATAAATATCATATCAGGTTTGTACATTACCTTGTTTTTGTTTTTTTGTTTTTTTGCATATTGCACTGGTGCTACAGACATTGAATGTTTTTATATTGATATTCTGTGGGCACTGGGCACATTGGTGCTGCAGACACTAAATGTTTTACATGAATGCTCTTTACAGGGCTCACAAAATCCAAACGTTACAGTTTTCAGACAAACATTTTATTTGTTCGGAAAAAAATACATAATCATAAATTCTAAACAAAAAAAAAACAACAGGTTTGCTGTACACAAGGGTGTAACTTTGGTATGAGAAGTGGGGTGATTCAATTTGATTCCCATTTCCTGCATTTACAAGGGATTTATTTTTTATGTTTAGGGACTATGGTGATGGAAAATCCAGGCTAAGTTAATTATAATGATAAATTCTGACAAAAAAATAATAGGCTACTACTACAATCACCAAGATTTTAGAGAATAATTTTATAAAGTAAAATGTGTGTGGAAAAAATATAATGTAGGACTTAATTTCCACGGTTAAACAAATTTTTATTCCAAACTAACTACTGTACCTGAAAATGTATAAACAAGTGAAGTGAAGTGACTTGTGGCCAGGTATGGTTTCCCATACTTGGAATTTGTGCTCTGCATTTAACCCATCCAACGTGCACACACACATCAGTGAGAAGTGAACAAACACACACACACACTGTGAACACAAACCCGGAGCAGTGGGCAAATTAACCATGAACAAATTAAGGGACTAGCTACTGCTTGTCTCTGTTTCACTCTCTCTGTTCTGAAGCAGCTCGACCTCATCTTTCCAATATGAAAACGACTGAGATATGATCATATTGAGTCTAACATTAAAGTAGCATTCAGAGTCTTG
>JAUMHE010000082.1:8222359-8234949 GCA_032359235.1 Enteromius mattozi
TGATGATGAAGTATCTAGTCTATAACAAAGTACAAAAACAAAAACTCCTTGTTAAAATCATAATTAACTTGTCATAACTGTCATAATTAAAGATCATAATTAACTTGTTAAAATCATAATCAGTGTCCTGCTCAGTCCTGCTGTGACGACGTGAGGTCTCTAAACCTGATTATTTTTAATTAATATTTAATTAATATTATTTCTAAATGAAAACTTTCAACAAAATAAGGATATTACTTCTAAATATTACTTTTGGAATAGCCAATCATTATTTCACTATAATATGCAAAACTGAGTATTTAAGAATAAATATAATAATAAATATAGCTGGTAGACAAACACACACACACAAAAAAAAAAAAAAATAAATAAAAAAATACACTTCCCTACACTGGAGAAAAACTAAGGATTTGCAAATGTGAACCTCAGAGTTTTTAATTATTTTTGTTATTTTTAGCCAAATTAGGGTTTTGTGAGCAATGAGGACTCAATTAATGTAATTTCTTTTCATTCATTTTCGTCGCCGAAGGGCGCCCTCGCTCAGAAACTTTACAAGTGAGCTTTAGCTGTTTACGCACTGTAGTCTCCCAGCTGAATAACGTGCAGATAGGCTTTTACTGATGAAACAAAAGAAAATTAGAAAGAAAATTAACAATGATTGTGACAATGTATGGGTTTATCTGTGCTTTTGAAGCCATCTCTGGTATTTTTATAAGAATAAAGTATATTTAAAATCCAATGCCAATTGACAGCCTTTATAATAAAATGGCATGGTTTCTGCCTCATTCTGTTTATTGTTAATATAATATACTGATAAAATTATTTCAAACGTTTGACTGATGTTACGAAGTGAATTAGGAGTAAAAACTTTTTTGTTGGACAACAAGTTTGTAATCTTTCCTTATGTTTTCATTGTAAACAATTAGCAAGATGGGCTAACATATAAAGCCGGTTAGCCCTATTTAATCAATTTTTTTCAGCATATTAATGTTTTTATTGCCTTGTCGATTCTGATTACACTAGTACTTAATGGAAAAGATACTAGTCTCTAAAAAATAAGTACTATCATGAAAATAGATACTAGCGCAGTTTGTTGATTAAATGTTAAAACTGCTTGCCATACTCAGCCAGCCTTTCACACTGTTGTCTGTTCGATGACGCGATCCGCCGAACTTCTACAACAGGTCTCACACGATGGCGTCACACGACTCACAAAAACTCAAACTAACTGTGTATCACGAACTTTACTGCATGTTTTCTGCTGAAAAACTGTTTCTCTATCACACTGCAAACATGGCGCATCTTTCTCGCAAAAACTGCACTCTCCTCTTCTCCTTCCCAGATGTCTTTGCATCTCCCGCAAAACATACTGAAAATGACCCCATTCCCGTCAAAATAAAAGTCCCTTAAAAATACCTTCGTTACACATGCCATGCACTATCCGTATCTAACATCTGTCTTTAATTTTAATGTCATAGCACGTGTATGTATCCTTGTGTTACGCAGTAGGCTATAATTGTGTAAAACAGTTTTAGGTGTCTGCAAATAGCCTATAGATATGTAGGCTTATGATAATGTAACTTTATAGGGACTGAAAGATGTCTCAGTAATCTTATATTCAACTCAATAATATATTTATATACTTACATATAGTAACACAGTCCTGTCTAATGTGAATGTAGGTGCCACTGAAACAAAAACAAAACAAAACAAAACAAACAAAAAACCACACAACAAACAATTGTTAGGTACTTCTTTTTATTCCCTTCCCATAAGAATAGCCACATTAATGAGGAATTCTCTTATTTTGCAATCAGGCCTCACACAGCAATGAGATGGATGAAAAGAGGTCAGTACAAATATTTTATGTTAAACAGCCAGTCGAGAACTGAGTTGCTCTAAATATAAAAAGTATTGTACTATTCATTCCTGACTTGTCAACATCATAACAAAAGGTAAAAAATATGCCCCCAGGAGTAAATACAATTGCGATATTGCACAATAGTTTAAAGTACAGTATGTACAATTTCCCATACAGTGGTCATGCTGCCGTTAAAACAAGTTGAATACACAAGCAGAATGCAATCATAAAATGAGATACAGATGAGTAAATATAGTATATTGTTTACACTTTCACTTGTATATTTACTCATAAACAATAAAATGTCAAAGCCTTGAATTGCTGTGATCAAAAAAATCTATATTTACATTTAATAAAAAGGCCTATACATGTGCCATATGAGAGGCAGCAGAACTGTGTTCAATAAATAATAAAAAACATTATTTTGTAACCTCTTGTCATAAAAAGAAACAAAAATCACCTTCACAAAAGATAAATTCAACATGTCTAAAGAATAATACTGTTAAAGGTAAATGAAAAGGGGTCATATTATGACAATTAAAATGATCAAAGCTTTCTGTCTCCATACAAGGAACGTTCAAGTACATCTTTTTTTTTCTTCACAGATCTTGAGAACACTTTGTAAATCCTTCCTCTAATACACAGATAGATGAGTCACAATGAAAGGCTAGATCATCTACAAAATATCCTCATAAAAATATATTCATATATTTCATTTATTGTGAATCCTAACTGACTAACCTTACAATAATACAAAACAATGTTTATATTTTCAATGTAAATGAGAGGTGAAGAAATTGATATTAGAATATAAAAGTGTAACTGATCAAGACTCTTGTACATTCTCACGAATCCTTCATTATACGCTCCAAGAATGTTAATTTGAACAAATTAACATGGTTATATTCTGAGATGTGATTGTGAACACAAACCTTTCCAAACATATATCTTTACCCATACACCTTTCAAAATGATATTAATCTAAATTCTAAGAAGATGCATTCCTATGTTTTGCAAAACCACATAAATAAGAGAGCTGATGAAACAAACACATGTAGCTTGATATCTCTATGAGAGAATAATAAACTATTCAGATCAGAGACTCAGAATTACTCCAATACAATGGATGTGTCATAATTCTAAACCTAGATATTTATAACAAATAAATACATTACATTGACACACATCAGTTTTCATCTGTAATCATTCTGTGAACCAGCCTCTGAGAGAATGGATAATCTGTAGGTTAATGATGTTTAATTTGACATTTCATTCAGAGAAGTAAATAATATTTAAAAATGTTGAAAGTAATTAGACAAAATGCACAGTGCAAACAATTTATATGACACTACTGGCCCGAACTACATAAACATTGGGTATACTTTCTTCTCAGTCAAATAAATACAAAAAAACTTTTGATTTGTTGGGATTCTCCTTTTATCTATTTAACCAAAGTGAATTCTCCAGAGACGGTTGGCTGAATCTTAAAGGCACCTTGAATTAAGTAATTTAATTGGGTATCAGTGGTCCCACCTTCTTCAGCTGCAATGACAAACACTGATGATACATGTTTGGGTTTTCATCTGCCAAATAGATGTCACTATGCCAATGCTTTACCACAGCCTGCATAAATGAATCACAGACAAAATGATCTCTCAAAATAACATCTTTATGCCATGATACATGCCTTCAGCAAAACAAATGCTTAAGACTGAGAGGTGTTTGGCAAAGAACAATAAGCCGAAGGATTCCACAAGAAATAAATGAGCATAGCTGTGCAGAAGGCTACAAACAGACAGCGTCGATTTGACATAATTCTTGGTGCATGCCTTGTTTTTCTCCCCCTCGCTGATGATATACAATCTGATGTCATCTTTAACTTTTATCTCTGTCGTTTGTGCAATGAATTAAATAAAAATCTTCATATAGAGTATTTAACATTTACAGTCTAAAAACACTTTCCACACAAGGACTTTTTGTTAGATTAAGCACATGAAGAAAATGATTAATCTTACATAAAAAAAATTCCGTAAAAGAGAATTTTGGCAAATAATTACGTTTCTGTTAAAAAAAAAGAACACGTTGTGAAATGATTTATTAATGTGAACCAGAGATTACACACTTAAAAGACTTCTGGCAAAACACAATAGAAAGAGACAAGCCAGTCACTATGTACAGGACAGTTTCTCAAACTGGTGATGAGCTTGATCCCAAAACATTAGTTCTGATACTCAAAAAAAGATTCTGAAAGAGTCTGTACACCCCCATTAAATGAACCATTCTTTCTTGCTTTCGTCGATGGTCTCTGTGAAATTGGCCTCGGTGCCGATAATGGCCGCGTCGGCTGACTCTGATGACTCTCCTCCCTTGGCCTCGTTGGTGTGATAGGTGCCTTTATGGCGGAACATGTACCGGATCAGAAACACCAGCGTGCACAGAATAGTGAAGATCACAACTGCAATGATACCTGCAAGGAAAATACATTCACCACAGTTAAAGAAACAGGAAAATAAGCTGAAAATGAAAAAATATATCCAAAATATAGATGAGCTTGTTTCTTCATTGGAAAAGATTTGGGAAAATTAAGCATTACATCACTTGGTCACCAGTGGGTCTATTGCAGTAAATGCGTGCCATCAAGAGTTTCAGACTTGCTCAAAAATCTCCAGTCCATCAATAATATCTTGTGAAAAGCTGTGTGTTTCCAATATAGAAATCCCTCAAGACATTTTCCTAATTGATGGACTGGAGTCATGTGAATTACTAATGTGATGTTCATTCTGACGGCACCCATTCACTGCAGAGGATATATTTGTGAGCTAGTGATGTAATGCAAAAGTTTTCCAAATATGTTCTGATTAAAAGAAACAAACTTTATGTTGGAAGGCCTAAGGGTGAATACCTTTTCAGCAAATTTTCATTTTTGGATGAAATATTCCCCTAAAACAGTGATTCCCAAACCTGTCCTGGAGGTTTCGGAAGCACTACCCTAAAAGAATAGATAACTTAAAAGAAATAAGTTTATCTAAAATAAATGAGAGTATATTTCCATCTCACCTCCTATTATAGCTGAATTCCTGTTAACTCCATCCGGTATCACTCTTTCCTCATTGAAGGGGAAATCAGCACCTGTAGATGATCATAACAATTATCAGATATTATTGTTTACATTTCAATTTTAGTTACAATCATTTTGTATTCTTGTCATTATTCATATGAAGTAAACTTACTGAATTTTTTAAATGAATTTATTAAAGTATGTTTCACAATAAAATGCTATTTCAGTTTTTTACTTAAAAGTTTTACATTTAACGCTGTGTTACTTGCCATTTCTTTGGAACTGTTAATGAACTTTATAGCAATTTCTGAGTGAAGAAAATGTTTTTCTACAACATTTCCCTTCAATGTAGATTTTGTTTCAGTTAACAATAATAACCCTAACGCTGAAAATGAATAAATATAAAAGTCGGACGTCCAAATCTGAATCAAGTTCTCTATGCCAAAATGAATTACATTTACAAGCAGATCTATTTTTTAGGGAGCTAATGTGACTAAATCCTTCTCAATGTATTTGTCAGATACACAAATGGTTTAATATGATGCACAAATGTATGCTGAGGGAGGCATATTGGTCTTTAAAGAAACCATTTTGTTCACTAACTGGCCACTGACCTTTTTCTGGTTAAATGAAGGTTAAAAAAAATAAAAAATAAGTATTGAACTTTTGCTCAGTATTTCAATTTCATGTTTAAATCACTCTGTACAAGAACTGTGGCAGTTTCTATAACGAGGTTTACAGCGGACAGATCTCGTCGGTCAGGTCAGCGCTTCACTCTGGAGGTGCTGAAATCAATAACTAGCATTAGAAATTAAATGTCTTTTACACTTCTCCCGGGAAATAATGCAGGACTGAGAGATTTCAATACATTTCCGGGACTTCAAGACCTCTTTTGGTTGTTTAAATGTGCTGACCTGCGTCGAGGTGCCACGGGTCGGTTGCAGCAGACATGGGTGGGATGGTGAGGGGTGATGCTCCGCAGTTGGATTCCACCAGTTTACCCTGGTGAGAAACGGGCACAGAAGCGCGGGACCTGAGAGCTGCTTTTAGTGGAGCAATGCTGTTGAACTGCACTCTGGACAGGCAACCCACAAACCCGGGGGTGTTGTATTTTTCAATAATTACTGGATCAATGTACCCGGTTTCTGCAAGAAGAACAGATACAGACAGGGATACAGAGAGAATAATCAGTATCTATGTTTGAAATGTCAAGACAGCCTGAAATACAAGATAACTGCAGAAAACTGATCCAAGACTTGTTCTGGGAAATCTGCTCCATTTCACTGCAATAAAAGGATAAGATCAATGCATGTTCATGTATATTGTACGTACATCAGATATGCATTACAGTGGCATCTTAAAATAAAACCTTGAGGGAACAACTGTCTGAACAAAGAACATATCATTTTCATCACTTGAAATACAAACATCTTGAAAATAAATTGCTCTCTGCATGTATGCCTTTCCTATTCAATGCTTTACAGATTTTAAATGCAAACAATTTGTTTATTTGTTGTTATAGTGAATATTTAAAGAAATAGTCCACTTACTCATTATGATTTGTTCCAAACCTGTACAACTTTATTTTTTTCCAGATCTTTGATCTAGTTTGTTCATGAATTCAGTCACAAAAATTCACTGCTCACTGAAGATTATTAGTAATTATTGACTTACATTTTGTTTTGATCCAGTGGTTTGTTTCTTAACTAAAACTAAAACTTTGCTTTTATTTTAAATCAAATAATTTATTAAAATGAGTATTGAAATGATTTCAAAAAATCTGAAATGAATATAAATGAAAGCTTATTAAAGCTTAAATTATGTGCCACTTTAATGGTATTTTAATGATGCTTTCTGCTCTTTTTAACAAGAGCGACCAGAACATTCTTCAAAACACCTTCTTTTATGCTCTACTGACGAAATTAAATCCTACAGATTTGGAACGACATGAAAGTGAGTAAATGACGACAGAATTTCATTTCCCTTTAAACCCTGATTGCTGCTCAACACTCCAAACCGACCTTTATAGTCTATGATATTTAAATCCAAACAGGAGAGTAATCCGGACATAAGATTAAAAGCCAGTCCTCCGGCATTTTCATAAAACACTTTCTATTACACTTCTTCTCTTTTCTCTCCCCCTCTCTCTAGTCTTCAGGCACACTGACACATCCTAGTGCCTTCAAAGTGCAGCAGAGATTTGCCTAGTGAACCCCTCCACCAAACGCAGACAAAAGAGTCCGTCTAACTGCTGCAAACCTCTTCAAACCTGTGTTTGTGAAGCCTCTTCAAAGCAGCCGCGGTGCGCAGCTAAATTCAGCATTCTCTCACCACAGCCAGGGGTAAAGTACACACTGTCTCTATGGTAAAAGACCGCACATGAAAAACACACGATGAGAACAATAGATAAAAAAAAACAAAGATAGCTGTCTGTGTTGTGCATCAAGAACATTTCATAGGGATGATGATTTTTTATTCAGCATATCACAGTAAAACAGTTTTATACCTTTGGGAGTGGCGGTGTGTAAGAGATATATTATATCTCTCTATAGAGATATATAGAGACAGTATAATAGAGATTCAAGGTTGTGCAACATTCAGATGTAAATTAAGAATGCCTTTGAATTGAAATTCAACTCCTGACAAACGTATTTGCACCAATAAACAAGATAAATTATTTTTTAATGAATTTAAATATATATATAGAGTACTATTATTCAAAAGTTTAGGGTTGGTAAGATTTTTTACAATAAAAAAAAAAAAATGTATTTTATGTTTACCAAGTCTGGAATTATTTGGTCAGATATACTGCAATAAATAAATAAATAATTTAAATAAATACATTATAATTTAAAGCAAATGTTTTCTTATTAAATGTTTATATTTTAATTTATTCTTATGATTACTCCAGTTTTTAGCTTCACATGATCCTTCAGAAATCATTCTAATATGCTGATTTTGTGCTCAAGAAACATTTTTACATTAATTTCTCTAATGCTCTAATTTTAATAGATATTCGTTATCTAACATCTTATAGATGTTTGTAATATTATATATTTTATTATATATTTCTGTACTGTCACTTTAAATTAAATGCATCTTTGTTAAATAAAACAAATGGTTCCATAAATTGATAACAGATAATAAACCGATCATTTAACAATACAATTTTTATTTGAACATGTTGCAGGGTAAACAAGACATGTAAGAAATTCTCATGTGTGTTGCACTAATGATGCTTCGCTACATCCAGAAATGAAGGCAAAAACACAAAATTATTCGAAATGCTAGGTCTCACGGGGCTAAAATGGGATTGCACCCCAGATTCAGCAAAAAGGAATGGCCTCCCAACACAACTAAAGTCAACCTCGCAGCTCAGTGCTCAGCAGAAAAAAGAAATGTGATAACATCCTCACGAATACGGTCTGCATCTCAGATTCTTGCTGGCACAAGTTACACAGAACACTTGCTCATTTTCAGCACTGAATACCAAAACACAAAATCTGATCTGCTTGAATTTCAGTTTCAGTGATCTGTTTCTCAATAAGAAACAACAGAGCTGGACGTTACATCTCCGAAGTGAATGATCTCATTAAATTCTGTTATTGCCTTTGCTTTAAATGACTAGAATATGAAATTACAGAGAGTAATTGGAGTGTCTCATCACTTGTATTAAAAAACGACATCAAAGCATAGCAAATCAAACGATTAAAATTCGTCTCACATTCACATCCAAAATCTACTTTAAAATGCAAATATTTTCACTGATTTAAAAGAACATAGCTACTGCAGAACACCTGACTGGAAAATGCATTAAAGCTATTCAGGTTAATGTTTGTTATATGAAATATAACATGTTCTGCTCTGTATTGGTTCCTCAGAGGCGTGAAACGTGGCTGGAATATTTATGAGAATTGACTGATTGTTGCTGCTGCAAATTCAGGTGGAAAGCTCTGGAGATTTCTCTCTTGCTCTTCATGATGCCCTGATTATTAGAGACACGCTGCAGTATTTGCACTTCCATTACCCCTTGTTTTGTGCAAACTGGACTTTCATTACATGGTTTTTACCCCCTTGATGAAATGTTTTCTAGTGCAATCAGATGGACTCAAATCAGCCACAGTTCTGCTTTCCTCCGACGTTAAGAGGGAGGAGGGAGCACTGCAGTTTCTTTGTTCCTCAATGCTGCAAACTTTACCTCCAGTCATAGTTATGAGAACAAGCAAACATTGATTTTCACAATTCCCACCAAAAGTTCATCATGGTCTGCTTGTATAAACACACAAATCCTGTTGTTTATCTCCCTGTGATTGACTGATAAATAAAAGCAGACGAATGCAGCTGGCTGTCTGTGTCCTGTTGATCTTGTGGTGCTTGTATGGTGCTTTTTGTGTGGTGCAGAGCAATGAGATTCAGGTTAATTAGATTCAAGGTCAAGATCTGGCTGATATGAAGGAAGGGCGGATGGTGTGACCTGAAAGTGATGGTGGGATCTCCCCCCACCCAGCACCACCACATCGCATTATTTCAGTGTGCTTGTGTGCAGCTTATGATAAAATAAGACTGGTAAACAAAGGCATCCAGAGCTGCAATTTTGATGTTATATATTTGTGGCCAAAATACATGGTGAATACATGTTTTATAAATGTATAAACAGTAAAGCTCAGTAAAGCTTTTTCACATTGAAAATCTTTGTATCTATCTATAGCTTCACTACATATATATATATATATACATATATAGACCAAAATATATATAAATGGCCAAAAATATTGTGGTGTGGCTTTTATTTTTGTTGTAAAATTTTAAATATATATATAGCTCTATAATAAAGTGGTAGAAAATTTAGGATAATATCTTATCAAATTCTTTTTGTCACTTTTTATTATAAAATCTGAAATATATTTGATTTGATTTATTATTTATTTATTTTTTGCTGCATGGGTATAGACGATAAAGACAAACACAAATGTGACGGACAATGAAGATTATTTTTTATGAATTTAAATTATCATAAAAACATGGTAATATAGTTTCCTTGACAGCACCAACTTATACTGCAATGCACCCATACCTGTAGCCAACTCCTGAAAACGTTTCTTCCTGTTTTATAACGCAGTTCAGTGTAAAAAACCTTCTGCTGTAAAACTCAGCAGAATCAACTGATGCAGTCAACACAGTACAGTATATCACTTTAAAACCATTTCATGCAGAGAAGAGATATGTAGAATTATGCAGTGCAAGTAAAACTGCTATTTGAATAACCATAAAATAATTTTAACAGCTCTTTTGTCTATGAACGCTATGAATTATTCAGAGACATTAAAGTAAACACTGCTATCCTGGTAGGGGCCATTATTGCGGGGGAGAGACAGGGAAAGAGGGGGCAAATGAGGGATTGAAGACTGTCTTTTGACGGATGGGTTGGGAGATAGAGAGAAGGGGTGGGATGAAAAGGTTGCCATGGTAACAAATGGAAGCCGGTGTAGCAGGAGTGTGAGAGAAAAGGAGGTGGGAGATGCTGGACCACAAGAAAAGTGATAATGTGAATTACAATGACACTGTCAACACATATCATGATGACCTAACATTTAATTTCACCTCTTTTTATGTCATTTGCTCTAGTCTTGCTGTATTGCTCAGAATGGAAGAGACCAATCTTCAGACCTTGCTGGATGACGCACCATGTGCTAACAGACTGAAACCGAACAACACCTGTCCAACATCACATGACAACAACCTCCAAAGCACCCGAAACGAAACACACAGCTATATTCACACAATTCAAGTAAAAATGCAAACAATTAGCGCTGATCTGCCAGTACTTTTTCTGTTATTTTACAGATTTATTGTTTACAGTATAGTATCATTTCACCCACTTCAGATCAGATACCTGGAAAAATGCTAAACTGACTTCCATCAGCC
This sequence comes from Enteromius mattozi, assembly GCA_032359235.1. NCBI lineage: Eukaryota > Metazoa > Chordata > Actinopteri > Cypriniformes > Cyprinidae > Enteromius > Enteromius mattozi. Next base: position 8,233,204 of record JAUMHE010000082.1, read on the forward strand.
AAAAATGATACGTAATAATGTTATCTGCTTCAGGTGTACAAGGAGCAACCCATAATTGAAAGAGAACAAGCGGGCTTGTGTGTCCTGAAGTGTGAGTTCTCCAACAATCTCGAGTTTCACACTCACAGGACACCCAGGTTAGAGAGCAGAAAAAAAAAAAAATATATATATATATATATATATATATATATTTAGGCTATATGTTACCATGGACAAAAAAACAGTCATAATTGTCAACACTGAGATTTATACATATGAAAGTTAAATAAACATGCCTTCTATTGATGTATGGTTCGTTCGGATAGGACAATATTTGGATGAGATACAACTATTTTAAAACCTGGAATCTGAGTGTGCAAAAAACCCACCTTTAAAGTAATCCAAATGAAGTTCTTAGCAATGCATATTAATAATCAAAAAAAGTTTTTAATATATTTACAGTAGAAAATGTACAAATATCTTCATGGAACACATATATATATATATATATATATACATGCTGCACTTACTAAATATAAAATACAGGAACAATTATTACAGTAAAAAATAACATTGAAACATAGCATATTTCAAAAGTAAAATTATTTGAAAATGTTGAATGTATATACATATATATATATATATATATATATATATATCCTCAGGTTTGAGTCTGAAAGAGATAAAAATATATGTACTGTATTTACTGAAATATATTAGGAAAAAAGACAAACGTATTTTGTGAATTTAAACCTCAGCGTTCCTACTTATTCGTCCATCAGCCACCCTTGGAAGGTGCTAACACCACCTAACACTACCTGCACCACACACATATTCCAGCAATGCAGAAAATGTGCCAAACAAATCAATAACCAAACAATGCTACAATACATTCTGATTCTAATTTAATATTAGGAACAGGAATACCTGAAAGACTAGTGTGGGTGATCACACTAAATATATGTATGGCGTCCTTCACCCTGGAAACACAGTCTCACATCCTCATTCAAAGCCCTCAGTGCTGCAGTACAGAAAGCAAACATTACCTGCCTGACAAGCTTTGTTATCAGCTGTATCTCACTTTCTTCTTCCAAAATGCCAGCCTTCTTCTCTGTCAGTGTATGCTCCTCTCCACGCTGCGGATGCCTATGTGTGTGTGTGTGTACGTCTGCAGCTGGGGCTGGGTGATCACAGACTGCAGCCCCTCTACTGTTCCGCACTCATTGACATCCTGCTTCAGCAACACCTGGAAACTGGATTCGTCTGTGGTGTGGATCTGGAGCCCCTCACGCTGGACGATGACGGCACCCAGAGCCGTGCAATGAGCATAGAATAACCAATGACATCACCCATCTGTTCAACAAGGCTTTGATGAAGACCAGACGGACTGCATCAGGCTGTCTTTCAGAGAAGCTCTGTTCAGAGTAATAGAATATAATTTTGTTTTCTTGAGATCATGTGTTAGTCCAAATGACTATTCTGCTTTAGGCTTTGTGTGGGAAAGAGTGGAAGTAAAAACTTGCTCTGTCGCCTCTGGCTCTCAAACATGCTTAAAAAAAAAAAGATTCTTTAGTTCTAGGCAACGATTAATCACATTCAAAATAAAAAGTTTTGTTTACATAATGCCTATGTGTACTGTATATATTTGAAAAAAAAAAAAACTCAGACTGGGCCGAAGGTTTACCTTCCTACAAGACAATGACCCTAAGCACACAGCTAAAATAACGAAGGAGTGGCTTCACAACAACTCTGTGACTGTTCTTGAAT
>JAUMHE010000082.1:8248752-8259453 GCA_032359235.1 Enteromius mattozi
TTTATAGATTTGGTTTTCATTTTAATAACTAACTTTAGTTTCAGTTTTAGTTCAAATTTAGTTCAGATTTAGTTTATTTAGTTTATTTTTTATTTCAGTTAACAAAACAATTCAAATAGTATTCGTTTTTGTTATCGATAATCCTGGCTTGATCTGGATCTTTTTTTTTTCTCCATAGTCCAAAGATCATGCTGATATGTGGTAAGGCGGCAACAGTTGAATGCAACCACACACACACACACATACACATTCGGTGACAGCTTTAATTACCCCGTTACTGCTGATTCACTGGCACTCCTAATTAGCATGAGGCATCTCAGCCTCGGTATTAAAAAGAATTATTTCCGCTAAATTACTTTTTTGTGCTTGAAGATACGGCTGCTCTCTCAGTCTCCTCTGTGTTGTGAAAGTGGCGCTCTCATCGCTGCGCACCGCCGTGAATACAAATTAGCCTCAAAGAAAGAAACGGAGACTCCAACACAATGCCATTTGTCTGACATATTTCAGCTCTAATTTGTTCCACTGATGTGGCGGACTGATAAATGCAAGCATGTTTATTCAGACGCCTCCCAGGTGCGTTTGTGCCGGGTAAATCAAGCAGGGGAAGCCCTCCCTTACCACTACCAGCAGTCTCCAGACCTTATCCAATTACACTGGCCAATCTCAGAAGACCTCGTGGGCTTGTGTTTCTGCTGCTGCTAATGGAGGAGGGAGTGTTGCCATTCGTCGATGGGATAATGTGACCAAATTAAATTGCTTTCAACCTGTTTACCTCTGAAACTAATGGGCAGCAGGGATGGAGGGATGACACGGAGAGAGAGGGACTGTCCCTCGTGGTACTGCGGCCCCATTCTGACGCGGCTAGTGCTAATGAGCCCTGCTGTGGGCCTATAATTAATCTCCATCCAACAAGCCTCCTCTCTGACAGGGCCCCTCCTGCGCCGCGGCCACCCAGAGAGGGGACACTCGGCCTGGGAGGAGACAGCCAGATCCCCCGGGGCATCTGCTGCTCTGACAGAACAAGCTGAGTTATAGCCGCAACCCCACTGAGAGAATAACTTAAACTGGGTAAACACCACAAGATAATCGAGCTGATTTCCCCCCTTTCCACAATTGTAGGTAATGTCCTGTTTATCTTGGTGGTACTAAAGATTATCTTATTAGATTTTCCTGTGGTGTGAGGTGTGTTAAAAGTGACTTAATCTGTAAATTGTGAATATTCAACATGCTGAAATCCTGAAGTGTTTGGTGAACCCTGAGGACACCACACACTATAGGATCAAAAAAGTTAAATGTAGGATTTTTTCCCCCTTATGTTTGTGGTAGATGTAAAAAATATTTTAGCGTGTACCCAGCTTTAGAGAGTTACAGCAAACAAACACAGGAAATAGAAGAAAAAATTATGGAAAAGAGAGTGGGTGTTAACAGACATGAGTTGTTCTAAGAAATTAGTTTTGGAAAGGTGTAGTTTTAGGAAATGTGTATTTTTAGGGAAGGCCAAAAAAGATTAATAAATGCAGAAAATTAAACTGTAACCTTGTTTTTAATTGTTTTTTTAAAATCTCACAACAAATGAGAGCTTTCATAAAATGTACACCTGTACAAAAAGTACAGACCTAATGTATTTTAACAAAAATTCCATAAAATTAGAAGTCCTTCTACTATTCTCCTGAGCAAATGAATTATTTCTGGTCTGCTGCTTGACAGAGATGGTGAAAAAGGGGCTCAATGCAATAATAAAAACATAGTGCAAGGTCTACCACATTAGTCTGATAGAAAGTTGACCTGATAGTGGGAACCCCAAAAGTATTCATTAATCTAAATTAATAACACATCCCAAAATGAAAGGGCGCTCTGCTGTTTGCCTTAGGGTTTAAAAAAATCTTCAAAAACTTCAAAAAGATCAAGTACATCTGTTTGCTTTTCCCACATGGTTGTTCTCTTAGTTATGTTTTGACCTTTCACTGTCTGATTCAAAAAGGGTGTGATGTTTCATTCAAAAGAAATATCACAGGCGTGGGTGTCTGCAAAGGTCAGCTGGACTGATGTTACTGTCTCTCATCTCATATTCCTTTTGAAGCAAGTTCTTTTCTCTTCTGGAAAACGCACAGGTGGGCAAAACCTGCATCACAGAAATCTAAAATGCAAAATCAGAATCTGATTCCTCAATAATTCACAAATAATTTAACACAATCTTTGACTGTATAAATAAATTCTCAGGTCTGTAATAGAATATTTATTTGTATTATCTTTAATATAATTTAAAACTGAAATGTAAAAAATATCATTACAATTAGAAATGCAAGTGAATATTTTTAATATAAGATGCAATATCAGTGTTGCTGATTAACCTGTGACTGTGATTTATAGTATGGATTATAATCTCTGATATAATTTTTGATTTCAACAAACCAAAACTGCATCTGTTATGCTTCTGCATAAGTAGATGTATATCAGGAGTGGGGATGCAATTGGATTTTGTTTTGTAATTTCAGTAGAATGAATAGGGAGCCGTGGAGAAGTGATAGATTAAAATGCGTCATGCTGGAGAGAACACTGCCACGGCCACCTTCCATGACTGATAAAAACCACAATGACCAATCAGCATAAAGAAATCACAAATTCCAGGGGTAGATTGTCATTTATTATAAAACGTTTCACAATTTCAAATGTGGAAGGGACAAAACTGGCCCCACTGTCCCGGTGTTTAAATCATGTCTATAGGATAGCAGTATTCTGCAGTGTATTTTAGTGCAATTATGATATATATTTTTATTCTATTTTATTATTTTTATATATGTGTATGTATATATATATTATATTGTAGTTTTAAATACATTTATATTTCAGTTTTAGTTTTCAATCTTTACAAAAGATTTCTATTTTAAATAAACTCTGTTCTTTGTAATGTCACATTCATCAAAGAATACTGAAAAAAGTATCACTGTTTCCACAAAAAACACTGAACATTACAAATGTTTTCAACATTGATGATAATAATTTTTCGCAATATTACTGTTTTTTTGGTAAACATTCTTTTTTAATCAAATAAATGCAACCTTGGTGAGCGCAAGTGACTTTTTAAAGCAAAGCAAAGCAAAGCAAAGCAAAGCAAAGCAAAGCAAAGCAAAACAAAACAAAACAAAACAAAACAAAACAACATGGACATGTATTAAATGTCAAGCAAGTTAATGTTATTTGTCATTTCCAACAAAACTAAAAACAGATCTGTAATTTGGAAAGAAAAGCTAATTTAACAGCCCAATAAACCTGCTGGGCTAATTAAACAGAACCTTTCAGGCTTAGACAAATATAACAGATATCTGTAGGCAACCTGCCTTTAATTTACACGTCTACATGATCTACCTTAGGAGTACCGGCTTGATTGCCATGCAGTGTGTGCGCATGTGTGTGTGTGTGGTGCTAAAGGACACTCAACACAGTTATACACACAAGAAAATAAAGGAGAGTTATACACACACACCTAAACCCCTCATACACATAGGTCATTGTCTGAAGGATGGGTCTGGGTTTCTATTTGCTGCAATGTCAGCAGGGTTCCCAGGGGCCATAAAGACAGGGTAAAAGGGCTATGGTTTTCGCTTTCTCTCTCTCTATATTTCACCCCATGCCAGATTTCCAGCTCTGGTCTGTAGGATCTCAGGCTTGGCAGAGCTATGTAGCAAGAAATGAAATAAGGCAGAATTAAAGAGAGCTACAGCCCTTCTTTAAGCCTCATGCCCACGGGCTTATCTGTGCTGTGCCTCATCCGTCCAGACAGCGGGAATTTGATTATTTGATTTAGGATCCCGGAACAAAGCAGGAGCCAAAGACACAGACTGACCAGAAAGAGAGAGAGAGAGAGAGAGAGAGAGAGTGAGGGAAAAGCAACAAGACAACGAAGCCCACAATTTTGCTGACAAGGTTACGTTATATCTGACATGATCTTTACACCTCTGTCATTCAATATTATTCTCTTGGGACATGTCTTACAGCGATGGCGAGGGGCGAGGAGGGTCCCGGCCAACACATACACTACAAGCCTTTGACACAGCACTGAAAGTCCCTGACCCTTCTGTAGTTAGTTTCTATCTCCTGTCCTCAAATACAACTTGATATGACCACACTTTCTACTGATCGGGTGCTTCTGTGATCTTGATCACAGCTTTATCATTTCATGTTGCTGAATGTTCTGCTTTTTGACCACACGAGGTGCTGTTGTCCTGCTATTTAGAACATAATAAAATCTACAGTTCACTCTGAGTCTCAGTTCAGAGATCAATATGGGCTTTCAATTATCTAGATGGGCCTGTGAGACCAATGCAGTGCATCCTGGGTAACAGACATGACACACATTCACTCATACCCACATATTTGAGATATACATCCAGTTACAAAATCAAGAAAGCTGCAACGATTTTAGGCATTACGCAATCTTAAAAAAAAAGTTAGTTTCGACAAAAATTAAAAGCAGAATCACATATATTCTTCATGGATCAAAATGCATTGAAGGCAGCATGTAGCTACAAAAATGTCATATTTAAATAAATGATAGTACTTTATTGTAAATGTATTATTCTTATTAATGAAATAATTTAATTATAGTTCCTAATTCAAAATGCAAATATCTTTACACATTTCTATCATTTTATTATAATGAAAAAGAAAGAATAAATAAAATAATACATATCTATCTATCTATCTATCTATCTATATATATATATATATATATAAATTTCTTGTGTGTGTGTCTCAATATCAATAAAATACTCTTAAATAAAAAAGGGCACTTTTCCCCAATATATGTACTAATTAATAATAAAACACTATTGTTATTATGAATATTTATTACCACATTATTATTTACTAATAAAAAAATCTAACAAAACTAAAAAAAACATATAAAGATAAATACAATTTAAATTACATTAATATGTTTTCTGAAATATCTATAATACAATTCATAATTTAAAACCAGCACTTTTACCTAATACCTATATACTATATTTTCATAAGTTATAAAAGTGTTTGATAATTATTGCAGTACTACATAAAGTTGTAACTATATAAAAACAGTTTAAATAATTTTATTTTATAATGAATATAGTACATCTTTTAATTAAATTACAAAACTGACACTTTTAGCATCATGACACTGCCTTTACTATGAAATTAACTGTGAGATGTAGAAGATTTTGTGCAATTCATATACAAATGTATTTGTATGGCACAGATAACAACTACCAAAGTAGTTGCCCATGTATAATGTTTCAAATCAGTCTCTTATGAACTTTCACTTATGTTAAGATGCTTCCTTACAAGTAAAAAAGCTAACTTCTATATTATTGGATGGATATTACATAATACGATTGTCCAACGATAATGATTGTAAAATTGAGAGTGGTCAGTTTCATGTATTTCCCACCTGGACTTCTATGTCTCTCTCCACCCGTGAGATGTTGACGGTGTGAGGCTGCCCGTTGGCCAAGTTCCTCTGGTCAATATCAATACTGAAGGGTTCTCTGAGACCACCCAAGTTGTACCGCAGCTGCAGCGTACCTGAGCGAGACAGGATGAGACAGAAAGATCACATTTATCCAGAACTCAATCGCACTGCAGTCTTCCTGGATGCAGAACGGCCGAGTGAGTGAGAGTTGTGCATCAGTTCTGCACCCTGACAGCACTCTCCTGTGCAACGGCCCTACAGGCTGCAGGGAAGAACATTACCTCATTTGGGTTACCGCTCAGGCCAGCAAGATAAATTTGCTCAGAGACTACAGGGTAAAATACGGTGTGGTTTTAGGCAGCTTAACACAAAGAATAAGTATCACCAGTCTTGTGTGCCCACTTTGGGTTTTATGGAACGGTGTTTAGCGAAAGCGCCACTCCACAAATTAAACAACGGGACATCTGAGTCACTGCGTTTAATGTGAAATCCTGTCCCTGAGGGGCTAAAGGGTCTTTTTCTTTAAACACCAGATGTGTTTTACTTCGAAACTCTAAAAGAATTGGATCACAGTGTTGCGCTTATGCCAAACAAACAGGGATATAATTGCCTGCGCTCTGCCATTTGTCATATAATTAGCTTTTACTGTTGCACTTCCACTTCAAAAAGCAATTCAGCCTGCTGCAATAAATTTTACTTTATTATTACAGTGCAGTTTCAAAACTGCTGCAGAACAATCTTTGCAGACACACACACACACACACAGATGTGTGTATTGCATCAGCATCCGGACTTAATGATGAACGAAGACTAACCAGGTGTGATGCGATAGGTTCGCAATTTGTCTGTTCATACTGAAAGCAACAATACTGTGCGAGGCAGCACAATAAAAGCTAATCAAAACATATTTGATGTTAAATATACAGTTCAGTTCACAGACATAGGATTTTACTGACTTTACAAGTACATGCCATTATTCTACTAACCCTAACCATAGATTTACTGAATATAGATTATGGCTGTTGAGGGCCACTATAGATAAGTCATCTGCAATATTGAAATGGTCAAAGTTAGAGTGAACACAAATGAACACGTGAGAGAAATTTGACATACTTACATGAATATCTATATCTGCAATAGAACTCTGCAGATGATTTTGTTAAATTAACACAATATAAAATGAAAGCATTAGCTTACATGATATTACACAGTTTGAAAAAATCTAATATTGAGTTAATTGCATATAAAAACACAAACACATTCTCATCTGTGAAAAGGTTTCCCACTGTTTCTTAATTTTTTACTGTGGACGGTGGATGTATTTGGAGTGGTTGAATGTGTAATCTATGTCTATGACCCTAACAGTTTCTACTCTAATGAGAGTTAGTTAACATGCTAATTAATGCGTGTCAGTTGACATAAAGTAAAAGTTCTTTAGAGTTAATAGAGTGGATAGAAAAGATCTGTTCACTGAAAGCTTCTTTAGGGAATTCAAAATGGTTCTTCTATGGAATTGCTATAAAACCCTCTTTTGCAGAGTGACTAAAATATCCTACCATTGTGACGGAGCACCACGGCCATGTAATCCTGGGTTTTTGAGCTGACATAGACTAGAAGGCTGGGAGAAGTGGAGGTGCTGAAGCTGAAAGTCAGGTCTTCACGTGTCAGGTTGGTTTCGACAGGAAAGTTGTGGATAATGCTCTTCTCATCCAGGCTGGAAGCTGCAGCCACTACTTCAGGTATCAGATTATACTTGACCAGCGTTCCCGCCTCAAAGAAACCCCCAACATCTGGAAAAGTTTTAAACGACCAATCAGATTTGAAAAAAATACAATCACAGATTATACTGATACTTAGATATTAAGTAAAATGTAAAATTGTAAAAATGTAAATTTTAAAAGTTTCCTAAGCTGATAAAAGCTGCATTTGTTTGATCAAAAATACAGTAAAGACAGTACAGTGTTACTGTAAAATATTACATTTTAAATATATTTAATACCACACACCCACAAACATACAAAAAATTAAATATCATGTCTTGTTCATCATATTTATTTCCATGTAGCCTAAAGCAACAGAATGGAAATTATATCATGTTTATGAGCAACACAGTGCACCTTTGATCTTGTAGTATCTTTTATACTTCAAGACGTCAGAAATGTCCATTTTGACTGCAATTATTTCACTCCTCCTCTCACTGCAGCTGCCTACTCTCTCCTACATTTCAGGAAAGGCAATGCCGCGTCTTAAACAAGCCTGCGGTCTCTGGTGAACACGCTTACGACAGTCAGCAGAATTCATAAAAAACTTTATATCCTTTATATCCTATATGGATACCTTTTATGCAAAAATGCATAGATTCGCTTTTATAGGCCTTTATTCACCCCCCAGAGCCATGTGATGCATGTTTTAATATGGATGGATATGCTTTATTTGGCTACTTTGGACTATTGAACAAAAACACCCACCTACCCCTATTCTAATGCTTAAAGGAGCAAGGAAATTTTGGAATATAACTCTGATTGGATTCATCTGAAAGAAGAAATCCATACACCCGGGTTGCTTTAAGGTGAGTAAAACATAGTGTAATTTTCATTTTCACTTTTGTACAACAACTTAGTTAATAAGAAGCTGATATTGTGTTATATTTTAAACACAATTTTATGTGTTTCACTATGTTTTGAAGAGAACATATTACCTTAGCCATAGCAGAATTGTTGCACGTCTCCGAGCAGCACAGCAGTGTTTGAATGAATCGAATGTTTTTTAAAAAAGGATAGTATACTTCAAAAATGTTATTTCTGTCATCATTTACTCACCTTTAAGTTGTTTCAAACCTTTCTTTTGTGGAACATAAAAGAAAGTATTTTGAAGACTATTGATAGTTTCCACGTGACGTCACACCTTTAAAGGAACGCCTCGCCCCCCCGGATTAATATGTGTATCTAAATATTTGTTATGTCTACTTAATACTTTCTCATTCAACACAAAAATAGCTTTAAATAATACATTGTGGGTATTTTCACATTCAAATTTATTTAGTGATTAATCAAATTGATTAATTGATACATCATGTACTTAATTAGATTAAAAAATTTATAGGTAACACTTTATTTCGATAGTCCACTTTAGATATTCTACTAACAGTAACTTTGCAACTACATGTCAACTAACAGTCATTAGAGTATTAGTAGACTGTCTGCTTAATATCTCCTAACACTTTATTGTGATAGGTCCACAAAACACTACATACTGACTATCAGAAACTTTATCAGAAAGTATATGTCAACTTATTCTACTAACCCTAAACCTATCCCTACAGTCTAATCTGAGAGTTAGTAGACATGTAGTTGTGAATTAATGAAAATTAGTTTACATGTAGTGGACATTTAGTTACAAAGTTACTTACAAAACTTACAGTTAGTAGAATGTCTAAATGGACTCAAAATAATGAGTAATTATATGTATATGTATATTATATGTTACTGACCCTAAACTTCATAGGGTTAGGGTTGAATCATAGCGAATCATTGTGTATGTGTTCAAATAATAAAAAGTCTAACTCTAAAACCAGCATTTCTTGGCCTGAAAAGTGTTGCAAACTGCACAAATAAGATGAATTACAACATGTATTGCAATATCAAATTTATTGCAAAATGTGACTCTTTGACCGGAATGCCTAAAAATAAAATATGTTGATCCAGGAACAGAACATACTTCCGGCAAAATCATGGCGACCATTCAATAAATATGCACTGGGAATGTGTAAGTGATGTCTGTCTTGGCCATCTGAGATAGAAGGGCAAGGAAAATGACATTACCGACATGTTTTGTATTCATGAGGGGCTTCTTCTACAGCTATAAAACCAAGAGGACACTTTCCTATTACCTTTTTACTTGAGGGGGAGAACAAAGGTCCTTACATGGATCGTTTAACCCGACTGCTAGAACGTGTGCAAGTATGCGTGGATTTGTCTTAGACAGAAGCAGTATAAACAATGCAGGATTTGTTGCATATGGGGTGGAACAGGAAGAACCCTGGGAAATCAACATGGGTAATGAAGTAAATACACACAAGGGTAAAAAGAGAGTGAACGAACATGACAATGTGCACCCACACCGAATATCTCATGTACACAGAGGACGAAGCGGGTTTATCTGTTATTCACGGCATTCTTTCATTCAGCCGTTTTGGCCCCCGGGAACAGAGAGCTAAGTACAAATGAGCTTTGTACAAATGCTGTATCGGGAGCAGGAAGGAAATCAGTGCGGAGACTATAGATTGGTTTAATTATTTGCTGCGAGGCCCTTGAGCAATCTTTAATTTTCTACCAGGCTGCAACACAGAGGAAACTGAGAAAGAACGACCATGTTTTAGTACCACTAGGGCAAAAGCCTTGACACACCGGGAGCATGAACGGCAGGGTAAGGATGGTACGGATATAAGGAATTGCAGTTCTTGAGTACAAAAATCCCATCTGTGATGTGTTCTGTGGACCAACAACTTTACAGGTACTGGAGCATTTATCTACTGTACAACTACTACTTTAAAGTCCCATTGAAAGTCCTGTCAAGCCTGTATGGGTTTCTTTTCTCTGTTGAACACAAAGGAAGGAACCAGGTAACCAAACAGTGAATGGTAGCCATAGGAAAAAAAATACTATGGATGTCAATGGCTACCGTCAACTGCTTGGTTACTAACATTCTTTAAAAATATCCAGCTTAGTGAAAGAAGAAAGAGACTAATAGAGGTTAAATGAGGTAAATGATGACCGAATTTTCAGTTTTGGGTGAACTATCCCTTTAAATGTTTAAAATTTATTACATTAAAGCGAGTGATCCCTTTATTGTCAAATCTGTTTGAAGCATGGTGAATTTTGTAAAACATTTTCTATCTGTCTTAATTCATGCCCAGATCTATTCTGGTTTTCAGTAAAAAGGTTATTTGGTCCCTCTTTATGTTAGATGGCCTTAACTACTCTGTACTTAAATTTAAATTAATCATTTGGTACAATGCACTTATTGTGTACATACATGTTTTTTCATTGTACTTATACTTAAAAAAAAATACCTATATGTAATTACATTTATAATTACACTGCTGACCCATCCCTTACATCTTATCCCACCCTTTAACCTACCCATACCACCAAACCTGTCCCTTACGTTACAGTGGGACAATAAGTATTTGATCACCCTGTGATTTTGCAAGTTCTCTTACTTAGAAATCATGGAGGGGTCTAAAATTTTCAGCA
>JAUMHE010000082.1:8261742-8273151 GCA_032359235.1 Enteromius mattozi
AAATAACGGGAAACTCAAGAGAGCCATGACATTATGTTCTTTACAAGTGTATGTAAACTTTTGACCACAACTGTATGTACTGTAAATATGCTGGGCTATTTATAATAGTTAAATGAATGACATAATGTTTTGTGTTTCAAGGATGAACACAGCATCATTTTAATTAACATTTCTATTTATTCCTCATCGCAATATTGTTCCAATTTGATTCCTGTCACTTAGCAGGCACTTTTCATGCCCTTGCTTGTCACTGAAAAATCAACTTCACAAAACTTTTTCTTAAACACAGGATATGTTTTAACTTTTGAAAGTGAAGCAGCACGAATAAGCTTGAGTGAGGAAAGAGCTGTTAAAACCCTTCTGAAGTTCACTGCCTCCATCTCTGATGAGCCCTGAATCGGAAATTATTCTCTAATGAAACTGTAATGAATTAGCATATTACATTTATTAGACCGTCCTGCCCAGTGGAGTATTTTTTTTCGGCTTCTACCATTGCAGTGCATGGAATGTTTATAGCCTTATATTGAATTAAAAGATCTCCAGAACAAAATATCAGGCAAGAAGTTTCAGGTTTTAACTAGCTTGTTGTTGTACAAAAAGTTACCTACTGTCCTGACAGGCCAATGAAGCTGGCTTCCCTTTGGAGGACCAATATCGCCCAGATGTGCAAGCGATGAAAGAAAGAAAAACAACACCAAAAAATAAAAATAAAAATAAATATGAATAAAATACATGCAGTGATTAGAAAACTTGAAGCATAATCAAGGCCAGGCTTCAAAAGAAAGCAAATTGGTAAGAAGCAGCTTGATGGTGGATGGTAAAGATGGATTAAAGATTCATGCAAACAGACATATGCATATTATAATACCGCAAATGAATGCCAACGTGTTAGTGGTTGTTATATCAAAGGTCTGCTTCTTATTTGAGATGAAGCGAAAGACAATAAAAAACGAGCAAGCATTTAATCCTCCATTAAATATAAAGAGGCCACTATAAATGCTAAACAAATTCAAATAGACACAAGCATCCATGGGTGAACGAAAGTAGAAGGCAATATGGTTTATCAATAAATAATGGCATGGGACTAAATGGTCTGAAAAATGAGCATTCATAAGCAGAGCCAGACAGAGGCTTGACAGGTCTGGACAGGTCCAGCGCAGCCCACTCAGCAGATATAAACCAATTAGTTTTCCAACTGAGGGTCAGGGTCTAAAGACTAAGAGTTGCTCTCCACGAACAGTCATGTCAACATTTTACATTTCTACAGAAACAACGGACAAGGATTAGACAACCTTTAACATTCGTTTGGACTGCAAAGCTCATTACACCTAACCCTAGTGTGCATGATAATGAAATTGATATGCCAGGCCAATATTCTTCAGATCTAAGTCGAGAATAAGAATGAAATTTTCATCTGCTGCATGGACAACATGCAAATGAGACCTAGAGAGGGTTGTGGCTTGCAATATATTGAATATTAATACATGATTTTGCTGGTTGCACTATCCAACATACTGTCAATTTACATTTCCGAAAAATGTACTGCACGATTTTTTACAAAAATGCATCTTTCAACTTCAAAAGATGTTCACTGACAGACTGAAGTTGTGTGGATTATTGTGATGTTTGGACTCTCATTCTGATGGCACCCATTCACTTCCATAAAAACAAATTAAAGCTATGATCACATAAAAATATGAAAAATTGTTTCATTAAAAATTATATGTAGGTGAATATTGATGAGTGCTGTTTGTAATGCTGAAGAATATAAATTAAAATAATTAAATATGTTTTTTCTTAAGCTAATTTACAGAAAAACTACATGTATAGCATTTTTTCCAGAAGATATTTGAATTAAAACGGTATAATAATAAAAATGAATAAAATAATAATATTCATAAAAGGATAATCATTTTAAAATTGTGTATTTGGTATTTTAAATTATAAATAATCAAAAAGCAGTATAATATATTCAATAAATAAAAACAATATATATATTTTATTTTATATATTTAATTTTTGTCTATTTAATTTTTAATTTAATAATATATAATAATAATAATATAATAAAATAAAAATTTAAAATAACAATAACAATAACGATAATAACCATTCCTTTGCTGGAGAATTCTAATTCTTTATAAAACCAATCAATAACTTTTATTTTAATAATAACTTCTTGGAAACTTGGAAATTTTTCTTGACGTCAGTCTTTAAATACACAAGATAGACAAGCTTTCCAAAAGCTCTCTCAAGAGAGCCACAGGGGTGCATTATCTTCCCCGTTCTTAATGAGCGTCAAAGTCATTTGTTGAAAAGAATAAGTCAAAGCACAAAATAGCACAATGAAAGCCCAAAGCCATTCTGTTCAACAGATAATTGCCTCATGAGTGACACGGCTTGCTTGCACTTTTAAAGCCATAAAAAGTCTCCTTGCTAATGTTAGCACAGCACACACGACACCATTATTAGTCACATACCCTGCTGCGTCTGAGACATTTTTCGACCATATTCAGTCAAACCCATTTTCAACTTCCTTTTCTTTACAGTGGACTTTTTCATACTTCGGAGGCGAACAGGTTCCCCAGGGTTCCATGTCATTAAGTGCAAGTTTTAATAGCTACACCTGCATTTAGGCTGCTGACTATAAATACATTTTCACTTTCAGACACAAGAACATAGAGCGCTGTGTGCAAGAACTGCTGATTTCTCAGCGGTAACAGCCAGATACAGAGAAAAAGAGTGAGGAAAAAGATAGAAAGAAAATAACTCAAATGTAAGAACAGCTCAGAACGGAGATATTCAGGAGGAATTGTCTACTATATGAGAAAGATAATGAAGAAATATATATTTTTCCATTCATTTAAATCAATAAAAGTTGTGCAGCCTATCAATAACATTATGAATGCCTACAAAAAACAACAGTACTCCAATCTCCAACAATATAGCTAAGAATGAACAGGCTTCTGAAGTCTACGGGTGGGCGTATGGTAAGAATGTGTTTGTCTGAAGTCCTCACCCACATGAGTCCATATATAAGCTATATGTGGATGTACATGTGGTCCTTACCCACATAAAGCTGGCTGTAGAGCTCCAGGCGTGTGTGTCCCTGTGTAGGTGCAGGTCGGACCTCCTTGTATTTTTGGTCTAGTTGCAGAATGGCCTCTTTTGTGTTCCTCTCCGCACTGACCCGGTGCCACTGGTCATCGTTCACTGGGGTAGGAGAATGGACATTCAGTTCCACCGGCCCGTTTCCTACATCGAACGAAAACGACACCACTGTGGGGGCTGTGTAGAAAAACATACAGAAAGAGAGACCACGCAAATTATTATTTCAAACAATTACTTGTTTTTCTGAATAAGTATACGTATAACAAAGAAACCAACAAACGTAATTAATTCACATGAAAAGCTATCAATATTTGCTAAACATTGACTCACCTTTAGGCCATCTAAAATGTAGACGAGTTTGTGTCTTCAACAGATTTAGAGAAATTTAGCATTACTTCACTTGCTCACCAATAAATCCTTTGAAGTGAATGGGTGCCGTCAGAATGAGAGTCCAAAGAGCTGATAAAAGCATCATAAATAAATAAATATCACAAAAAGTACTACATATGACTCCAGTCCATCAGTTATGTGTTTTTGCAAAAACCAAATCCATCAAGACATTTTTAATTGGCTGAGAAAACCCAGCAAATATTGTTTTTTCTGTGATTTACAGTTTCTACATAACTCATTTTTTATAAGATTAAGAACATTCTGTGAAAATGTAATCTTGATATCTTTAATACCGAGTTAGACCATGTCAAAGATTGCAATCACAGTGAAATTAATGGTTAAAATCAAACTTTGATGCTTGTTATCTCATAATTAGATTGTGTGACTTTAGCCTGGATTTCACAGTGAGGGTCACGCATGAGTTTGCTTTCTCCAGTAAAAAAGTAATCTTCTCTCAAGAGAAATGGGCACATATCAAGCACTGGTTACAGGCAAAAACAGTTCTTAACAAACATGTCGGTGGATTTTGATGTGAAAGTACAAGGGGGATAAATGTTTTAATGGAGGCAGTGTTGTTATGGAATATGAATTCTTGAATTTTGGCCTCGAGCAATAGTTAAAAATTATTGATTTGTTTCTTAAAGACACACAGCCTTTCACATCACATGAAATCAATTGATCCACTGGAGTCGTGTGGATTATTGTGATGCTTTGTTGTTTGGACTCTCATTTTGATGACACCCATTCACTGCAGAGAATCCATTGGTGATGCTATATTTCTCTAAATCTGTTCCAGTTTAGAAATAAACACATTTACATCTTGTATGGCTTGTATTCTCTTTTTTTTTTTTTTTTTTTTTAGCAAATTTAAATTTGAGTGAACTATTCCTTTTCTATGTTGAGAAAACAAAAAATCTGCTGAAGCTGGTTGCCTTAAACATTTTTTTAAACTCACATTTTAATTAGTAAGTAATTAATTTTTTATTTTTCTGTGTTAGATTAAGTGACTGCAAAATTACTTGAAATGTCAAGCACAGGTCATTCAGCATGTTTAATTAAACAGCTAATTTAATGCTCATATATTATTATTTTACTCAATAATTGTTTTGCAGAATAACAATCCAAAGTTGTGACTTTAAAATGCAGAATTACCAAACTCATCAGACTGCTTCGCTCAAGCACATCATTAAAATTCCTCTTAACAGCCATAAACTGAGTTGGAGAGTGTTTATTCACCATGCTGAATTCATTTTAGGCCACAACAGCTTTTAATGAGTCAGTGTTGCATATTCTCCTCCATAAACAGTGAAGACTGACAGCTGTACTCCAGTAGGAGGAGATGGTATTTATGGCAGGAGAAAGGAGAAGAGAGGCGAGGTGTGTTTGAGACATGACTGCTGTGGTGTGTCATGCTTTACCCCAGAGGGCCAGGTCTCTTGAGGTTTAACCCTTGATAAATCCTGATTTAGAAACACCGAGACACGTCACAGCAACAGTGCCATCATCCACCTCCAGCTCAACACTCTATTGCAACTGTGTTTAAAGACTGCATAGTGTATCCAGTGATAAGCCACTATCTCATAATTATTCATGACGCTACATGATCATTTCCTAAAACAAGTGCTTCAGATGCTCAGACACTGAGCTGGTGTCACACTTCAAGACACCTTTGAAATGTTTATGTACAACAGGCATTGCATTTATTACGGAGGAGTTATGGAGAGGTTGACTGGAACTCATTTGATAGTCTGATAGTCAGCACAAACACCATCCATCCTTACGGAGAGTATTTTAACTATTTAAATCACGTTTATTTGTGCATCAACATCAAAGGATAACAGTCTCAGAAGTTATGGAAACTACAAAAGTGCATTTAAATAATATTATCAGTGCAGAACACACATAAACAGCACATTTACATATGTATAAAGCTATATACATAACACAATACTTTTATTCAGCAAGGATGCATTAAATTAATCAAAAGTGCATAGCAAAGACTTTGTAAAAATGATGTATTAAATACATATGGTTATTTTGACATTTTTATTTATCAAAGAATCTTTAAAAATGCATTGTGGTTTCTACAAAAATTATTAAGCTGTTAAATATTAAGTTTTTTTTTATTTTTTTACTTTTTTTAATTTAAGTATTTTAGAATAATCATGTGACACTGAAGACTGGAGTTGGCTGCTGAAAACTCTATGATAAATTCTAATAATATCTCACAATATAACTGCATTTTACTTCATTGGCATCTTTCAAAAACACTGACTTGTAAAAAAAAATAGCTTAAAAATGACTTAAAGTAGTTGCAGATCCCAGTGTGAAAACCTTAACAATTCCTGTATTTAAATTGGTTTGTTGCAAACACGGACTAATTTATTGGAATTTCTTATTGGTTCGGTTCATTTTCACAAGCCAAGCTTTCAAAACAGACCAAAACAGGTTAACAGAAGTCAGAACTCCAGAATTCAAAATGAAAATTAGGGTATTTTGTAGATACTATATCACCTAAGGGGTAAATTTTAATTTACAATTAACAATATGACACATTCACGCCAATAAATGTGCTGCACAAAGCCAAGACAAAACAAAAGCCTGTCCTTTAGATACTGAAGTGAAATTATTTAAAAGGACAAATCTGGCTTCTAGTCAAGCATGTTTCTAAATTCATTGGGCCGAGTGGCTCCATTCGGCAGGGGTTACTATGGCTGCACAGATGCTGAAGGCAAGAACTAAATTGGATCTGCTTTGTGTCGGCAGCACAGTGAGCCTGCAGTGACAGTCAGACACTGCTATTGTTACCATCTTAGGAAGCTAAGAGAAGTGCTGTGATATGACACCAAGTACTTGGCATCTGCAGGGAGACACACACACACACAGTGGACTGTCCAAGCATAAATTATTTGTGCCATTACGATCAGATTTTTTCTTACAAATAACTGCTTCTGTGAGCTGCCTACAGTTAGATTTATTTGTTATTTATACTGAAATATAAAAATGAGGTCTGTTTTCTGGTTTCTTATGGCTGAAGTGGCAGTTGTTCCTGCTGCTCTCAGTAGGGGGTGCTGTTTTACTGTGTTACATTCTGATGCAGATGTTGCATGAATTGGGTATAAAGGTTTGACTGGCATCCACAGAGCCACCTGTTCATCTCAGATTCTGAACAGGAGGAGGAGGAGATCTATGCCACGGTCAGCCTGCACTCTGAACTCTGTCTGTGAGCAAAGGCCCACTGCCATCAAGGCCCAGTTTACGCTCAGTTATGAGCACACATGCTGACATTATGCTGTATTATATATACGTTATTTATTCAAACTCAGTTTATCTTCAACTACAGTCATTTTTTGCCCTGTAGCCATGATCTTTAAAATGAAACAAAACAAAACTTGTGTAGATTATGTTAGTATTAACATTTCATATATATATATATATATATATATATATATGATGGACTTAGTCAAAGTCTAATATTGAAATTGAAAAAGCTACAAAAATAATGATGCTATGGTAAAAGATTTAGTATGAGCTTCATAAAACAGTGAAAAGTTTTACAGTTAAAAAAAAATCTAACCCTGGAAAATAAAAGTGCTTGAGGCTGCAGAAACACCCACATATGTATTGCAACTACATTACTAAACATAAACACAGTGACATGATGAGCATAGACAGAAAACAACTATTAAAAATAAAAAAGAAACTGGTAATTTTCTACCATGACAGTTTGCACACACTTCCCTTAATCTTAAAACACAACACAACGTGTGTTACAAGTAAAACACCTGTGAAAAATTGATATAGAAAATTCCTGCGTAAAGTATTAACAGTACAGTACATAACAGTAAAGAACAACACACTCACTATGTGGACACCGGACACTAAGTAGAAAAAAAAAGAAAAACAAAACAAGAGGGAATAAGAACTACATTTGGTGATTTAGCTCTCAGAAAACAAAAATTCAGCTCCACTGTGACAACACTGAAATGTTAACCAAAGAACTAGCCAGTGACTTAATAAATAAAGACCCAATCCTATTGCAGACCATTTGTGAGAGAGAGACAGTAAAAGACAGAGAAAGAGAGGAAGAGGGCAGGTCTAGCAGGTGTGTAGTTTGGACTAGGGCTGCTCTAGCGTTCTCAGCCTTCTGATCCCTGTAATTGGATTTCCTGCACTTGGCCAGCCAGCACTGAGCATCAAGAGTGCGCCACTGTTCTTGGGGAGTGTTTTCTCTTGTGTGTGTGCTCGTTTATGTGTGTGGAGCGCTCTGCTGTCCACAACTGAGGGCATTCAGTGGACCGCTGCTCTTGCATTCACAAGGAAAACTAAACAAAATCAACAAGCCAAACAGCATGGCAGTGAAAAAGTGGGTTTGTGTTTATATGGGTATATTAGATCGCCCGCCAAACTGGCTGAGAGTAAATCTACCAAACCAACAGACCAGTTATGGCCCAATGCATTTCATGATAGCACAAAAATGACTTTTATACAGATGTTGGATTCTAATTTAAATTGTATTCTGGTGTCTGCATGTCAGAATTAAATGCAATAAATCAGAATGTTTTTTAAAGGAATACAATGAAATAATGAAAATTCTGTCATTAAATACTCACCCTCATGTTGTTCCAGATGTTGTTCCATAAGCCTTCATTCATCATCTGAACACAAATTAAGATATTTCTGAGAAATCCGAGAGCTTTCTGACCTTCCATAGACAGCAATGCAACTGAAACATTAATACACTGGGGTACTCTTGTGAATGGTGGCAGAGACTGACCCAGAAGAGAAGAAATTATTGAATGAAAGTTGTTATTTTTGTATTCTTTGTGCACAAAAATTATTCTCGTAGCTTCATAAAATTAAAATTGAACCATGGTAGTCACATGAACTATTTTAACAATGTCTTTGCATTTTTTTGGGGCCTTAAACTCTTTCAGTTGCGTTGCTGTCTATGCAGGATCAGAAAGCTCTCAGATTTCAGAAGATGAATGAAGGGTTATGGTCTTATAGGTTTGGATCGTCATGAGGGTAAGTAATTACTAACTATTCCTTTAAAGGGGTCATGAGATAAAGAATCAAATTATTTTTGATATTTATACATACTGTATGAGAGGTTACTCTACAATGAAACACACCAAACACAAAACTAACCTTTAAAATATTCATTATTATTGTCTACCCTTTTGAAACACCCAGATTATATTGATGTAACTGTTCCATAAAGACCATTTAAAAGGATAGTTTAGCCTAAAATTAGTTTTTTTTGTCTGTACACTATAAAAATGATTTTTTGACAATGTAAATAAAACAAATGATTGGGGTATATTTTAGATAAATACTATTTCAGTCTTTTTACTACTCTTTAATACAAAGTGTATTTTAGGGGTAGAGTCCCAATCAAAGGCTGATGCTTTTCTTATGCATATATCAATGCATTTAGCGAGAGCTCTTGACAGTCATGCAAGTGGTCAGGTGTTCTGCAGAGTCACACTGTCATTTCTCCCTCGGGGCCCAAGAGAGCCTTCACTTCATTAAAGACGCATCAAAGAGAGACTAAGGATCTTCCCACCATCTGAGCCCACAGAGGATCCAAGCTATATATAATCAGCCAACAACCCAGACAAAGAGCTTTGCTGTGGACAAAAAAAATAATAATGATACTTTTGGGAAGCCCAACAGCTATTTCCATATCCAAAAGCTGTGATGTGTAGAAATGTAGCAAATGCTGCCATGACTTATAATAAGCACTGGAGAAAAAGAGAGAGTTTAATAAAAGGCTCCCACTTGCTGTAAAATTTTTATACAGTGAAGCCAAAAAAAAAAGAAAAATCTACTTTTTGCGCCCAACTGAGATATTAATGTTCCAGTGTGTTAATCCCAAAATGTATGCCCTTTAAAGAAAGAAACAGCACTATTTGAATTTGAATATAAATATAGAAACTTTTGTAATTAAACACTAGTTAGCTTTGGAAAAACTCCAAACTCAAAGAAAAGACCGTATAGTAGACTGTATAAGATATGAATGCATCTGGAAAGCTTAAAAGAAAGTATAAAACATGAATCAGTGAAGTTAATAAATAATTTTTGTATAGAAAAAAGAAAAAGGAAAAGCTCAGTAATAAGCTCAGTTATGCCTTGGAATCAGGCATGAATATTCAATAGTGGTTGATGTCACGATTTCCTCAGCAGAGATAAGAGGGAGTGGCAGAGAGCATTTGAGATGAAACGGAGCTGAAGCAGCAGATGTGGGCGTCCACCCATCATTCAATCATCTGCCGAGAGGCTCTTTTCCCCTGGGCTAGTGCCAGAGTTACAGTAGGGACTATACAGTAGTATTGTTCCAGATAATGCCAACAGAGGGCACCAGCAGAAAGAAAGACAAAGAGAGGGAGAGAGAGATATATGGTCTATTGTGAATTGAAGGATTTGGTTTAGAACTCCTCTCCACGGACAGCAAGCCAAACTCGCTTCGCCTTTTATTAATTACCAGTAAGTTCGAACTCATGAAAATAATGTTTCTGTGTTTAAGCACAATTAACACAGAGCATAAAATTAATTGTTTGTTTCTGCCACAGGGTTAAAAATAATTTTTATCTCATAATTATGACATTTTTCCTGCAAGTCTGTGATTTATTTTATTAGATTTGCAAGACAAACTCAGAATTAAACTCATAAACTTGTACTTCTGAGAAGAAAAGTCTGTATTGTGAGAAAAAAGGCAGAACTGTGATATAAAAGTTGCAATTACATTTCTGTCAGGACCATCAAAATGATTGACACTTAGCATAGAGTTTGGTTTGACAGCATGGTTCTGTTCTGGGCAAAAACTCCTTGCCCTTTTATGTAGCTTGTCATGAATGAGCACCGAGAGCTACAATAATAACCCTCAAGAGTAAACAGAGCAGAACAGGGCAGATATCATTAATGATATTCAAGTGTAACACTTTATTCAAGATAAAAGGTAATATCAAAAAGCCTGACTGTGGTGAAAGGAGGAGCTGGGGATGGAGAAGGGTAATTTGCTTATGAGCAAGCAAAAAACCTGCTGAATAATACTGAATAGAGCTTTTATAGGAATGCCATGATAGGTGGCATATTCCTATAAATGTGATCAGCTGATAGTCAGCCAATGCAAGCTTGACTCATGTGACCTGCAAGAACTAATGCTATACACTTAATTTTTCATTTTTATTCTGTGGCGGTAACAACAACAAAATTGAGTTGTGACTTTTTATCTCACAATTATTACATTTTTCTTCGCAATTCCATGATTTATTTTCATAAATTTGCAAGACAAACTCATAAACTTGCAGTTTTGAGTAGAAAAGTCTGTATTTTGAGAACCTGCAACATAAAATTTGAAATAATTTTTATTCTGTGGTGGTAACAACAAGAAGAAAAAATTGAGTTTTAAACTCAATTGTAAGAAAAATGTTTGTGAAAGGTAAAAAGACATAAAAGACATAACAAAGAAAATTATTTATATAAAAAAATTATTCCGTAGTAAGAACAGGCTTCCATAATTAACCCTTTCACATGTGAGTTTAAAATATTCTGGCTGAGCCCCCAGAGTGAGTTTTTTTAGGCGACCATTAATTTAGAATGTTTAGCCTTATTGTTTCCATGGCGATGCATCATACTTTTCATGTGACGCACTGCGGTCGCAATAGCGCTGTGTGACACACGGATCATTTTAATTTTGTTTTTCCTATTTTTTTAATTAATATTTACAAATATACTGACTATATTATGAAATATTTTATATTCCCGATTTTGAAATATGTGCAAGTAAATGTATTTGGTAGTTTAAACACTTTTATAATGACCGTGGTAGTTGATCTATACCGGGTGATGGGCGCCGCCATGTTAGTTTGCGCTGAATCCGAGCTGTGGGATTTACAACACGTA
>JAUMHE010000082.1:8295139-8308659 GCA_032359235.1 Enteromius mattozi
GCTTGTGATGGGCTTTGGTTCATCATGTGACTTTCTCATCACCACCTGCATTTGGTGGTTATCAGTGTATTTCAAAGATACAAAACAGATTCCAGTACTTTAATAGGTTGGTATATTAACACTATATCAGTTAATGAAATTACCATATTTTACCACAGCTTCTGTTTTTTTTTACCGTAAATTTTACAGATTTTTTTGTGTAAATTAATCATGTCTGACTGGACTGCGTGAAAAACAAGATTTAAAACACTTTAAAGCCCTTGTAAGGCTTATAAGTGAGGCATAATCTCAGCAGCAGAACGTACAATGCTCAAATCCAGCTATAGCTCAGAATTCATTTTGCTGCTAATCTATTATTTGACAAGATATGTGGTGCTTCCAATCCACCAGATGGCACCTTTACAATAGACGGCTGGATCAGAGGTTATTAAAAAGTGTTTACTAGTGGCACGGTGATGAATTGAGCAGAACATTGTCAGATTTTTCCACTCGTCTCATTAACTATGATAGTTAACCTCTGTCTGGGTCTAGGGCAGGCGGACAGCAACCAGTTGTAATCTAAATTACCCCGTGAGCTCATTAATGTGTTTAGAAATTGTTTGCACACAACCGCAAAAAAACTCCATGAACTTTGCGGTTTGACTGGCAAACTTTGGCAGTGATAGAGAAACAAGCCAGAAGTATTTTCTTTTCTTTTCTATTTTCTAAAGAGGAGATGAACCCCTGCTGATTACACCTTATGAATGAGATGAACTTTTTCTTATAAATTGCAAAACAGTCATTTGTTATCACAAAAGATGATGTCAAATGTCGGGTGCACTTCTGAGTTGTAGCAAGCACCTACTGAAACTTTTTTGTATCAACAGCTCTGAAGAGGTGCTTTAAAATTGTATGGCACAGATGAGTCCTTTTCATCTAGCAGGGAACATTCACAGTCTACAAACCAGGCCTATAATGGAAATCATTTGTCATTCTAAATGCAAAATAAATAGTGAAAGGATTTAGGAAAGTAAATACCACATTAATTTAAAAAGCAAGACTGCTGATCTGAGTCATAATTATTCTAATGGCAACAAAATAAATAGAGGAGATGGGACTGGTTGTCACAAGCAATGCATCTCAGTAATTTAATATTTTATAGATATATATCATATACGTACCGAAGGAGACAAAGTACTTCTTAAGGTCTGAATCACATTGGCACATTGTATCTTTCATATACAGTTTATTAATGGAATTACAGTTGGACAGAAAAATAGAAAAAAGATATTTTTCCATGTTACTATTTACATGTTAGCTCTTTCAGGAATTATTTTCTATTTCCTAATAGATTTTCTCTTTACATTTTGTTAAAAAGCCTATAAAAAGGCAATCAATTTTCTCTCAAGGCTGCATTTATTTGGTCAAAAATTCAGATTTGCATCACAGGAATAACATTTTGAAATATGTTAAAATAGACAGCAGTTATTTCAAATTGTATATATATATATTTTTGAGGAAACCATAATACATTATGGATTATTTGATGAAATGTTTTTTAAAAAGAGCAGCATTTGAATTAATAACAATGTAAAATTCACTGTAACTTTTTTCACCAATTTAATGCATATTTGCTGAAAAGTATTACGTAAAATAAAATCAATGCTTTTCCCCCTGGACATTAGTGGTGAAAATATGAAAGAGAAGAACCCGCCCTTTGAAAATCAACCTTTCCGAGAAATTTTAACTGGAGTAAAATGTGACAACTAACCCATCTATCTTATCTACTGTACAAAGCAAAACTCACCTGCTACAATGCAGATTTAATTTGCACATACAGTACCTCCTGATAATGACACAAACAGCAGGTTTCCTTTCAGCTGGAGACAAAAGGAACTTTTATTATACATGTAATGCACTTACAGTGTCTAATAGACCTGAGGCTCAGGGTGATATTAATAGATTTCACAAGTATTGTAAAAGTGACATCATCTCAGAAAAGACTGAACGCAGAGGTGAAATATTACATTTGATCATTTTTAAATTCAATGACTTAATCATTAAAAGCACTCATAGACTACGGCCCTAGTTGCACAGTGTTAAACTCTAATTTTAAACTGTGACCATGCAAATATCATCCAATTTGGCCACAGTTGGAGCGTGACCAAAGTATAGGACTCCAGCCTGACCCCAAATTTAGGGTTTAACTGCAGCTAATACAACATTTTTTCAATAAAGATGGAACTTCCTATCAGCGACGTCGCTTACTTATCCATGAAATGTCTTGTAGTTAATCATGAGTCACATAAGACTATTCTAAACATAAGTCTTATCAATCAAACAGGAAAACTACTCAGATGTAAAATGTCTAATGCATCGTAATGAGACGTATGCAATATTTTTCACATATCACGGAATTGCCGTCACATTGCGCATGGCACACTAATTTATAATTTCTAGCAACTGCTTCGTTAGGCGGGGGTATCATATTCCTTTATTACTGACAGGTTATCTATCTCAATTAATTTGCAAAGCAGCCAGTGATCTGAAGTCACAGCACATCATAGCCAGGCAAGATGCATCATTAAATCATCATTTTGTTTGTTATCTTTATTCCTTCTCTCGGATATTAATGAGTATTAATTATGCAACCTGCCTGAAGATGATGGCGTATGTCCTACGCCGTGGCACAGCAACGGAGATTAATTGATTTGAGTAAATGAGAAACCCATCTTTCTGTTCCTTGAAGTTTTGAGGGCACAAACTAAACTACTTACTGAATCCAAGGCTTCTCTTGAGATACAGTATCTAAGCAGGTACACAAATGATTGGACACATTTTTAATCACAAGAGTAGACCATTTAATCTTGATAAGATTGTATAAATAAAATATGATTTCATTTTCCAAACTAACATTATATTTTGTTTGTGTGAGCAGTCCGATCTGCCAATTTCCAGCTTAGTTCGATGGAGTCCATTTGTGCCCAATTCTGTTTGTTGTCACTGGTCGTGCAGAAATTAAACACTTTGCCATTAAAAGCCATCTGCTTATACTGAAGTGCATCTGTCTGCGAGAATACAAATTACTCCCAATACAAATTAACCAACTATGACAAAAACCACTGCAAAGAAAGCATAATGATATGTATGCACACCTAAGGACAGTAATAAAACTAACAAGTCATTCAGATTATTATTGTCAGAAAAAAAGCCTTGTATGCTCATCAAAACTGCATTTATTTGGTCAAAGAATACAGTATAAAATACTGAAGGTTCCTAGGCACCTTTTGTGTAAACTTTCTTCTGCTTTAGAAATTTACAGCAGCCCATAGAACTGCTTGTGGGAAAATGATGAAATTTGGCACACAGAAAGAGGAAAGTCTCAATATTAGCCAAAGAAAATTTTGAGTCACTATCTCGAACTCTCTAGCGCCACCAATAGGTCAAATCTGCACTCATATTTCTGCTAATAACTTTCGAACTTTTGAATAACTTCTGGAAGAAAAATTTATCAGATGGTTTGCCTTATTTTCACCAAAGACAATGCTGGCTGGTTATTAAGAGATTTCTGAAACCATTCTCATAAAGTGCGTTAATAAATTTGAAAAACAGACATGATGCTAATTTTTCATAACCCTTCAGTGGATTCTGACCAAACTTGGAGCATATACCAAGCTTGACCTGAGGGCACATGAGTAGTTTCGGCACATTTTTGTTTAAAATTTCTGAACAGAACAAAAATCATAAGACTGATCTTGTTAGATTCTTGTGTAATACCAAATTCACGAGTTCACACTTCCTCATAATGCGAATAGAAAAGCGTGTTTGGTGTGATGTCCAGGGGAGCGAGCCGGGAGCTTGGCGGACCCTCGGCGGACCCTCCGAGCCCTAGTAGTTTTAACCCTAGTGAGGGCAGAGCTCGGCGTCCGGCTCGAACCCCGCATGCCCCCCTTGGAGGAAGGTGAAGACCAATGGCAGAGAAGGGGTGGCGGCGTGATGCAAGAACGGGATGCGGAAGGGAGAAAATCAAGCTTATTTAAGGCGGAGACGCTAGGTTCCGATTGGGTGAATGGATAATAGGCTGATTGGGGAATGTGAAGCCAACCGTGGCTAATTATTCGTACGTGCTTCTCCCGAAATTTGTTTATCAACATCTCTTAAACAATGCACAATTTTCCTATGTCAGCCATCATGAGCATGGACCATTTAGAATTTTGTAGTAAAATGGATATGGTTTGTATTCTTACAGGTCTCTTCAAATATTCAACAATATATAGACCCATGAGAAGCAAGCAAAGATCTTCAGTGGAAAAATATCTGAAATGATCTCAAATTTGATTTCTGAACCTAATAGAACAGGACTGGTATAAAGCAACAGTGGTTTTTCATATTATTTTCACATTAAGGCTCCTAACCGCATTGGCATTCAGTTTGTGCATCCAATTACCTAATTCTGAGACTTCGCAGTAAATAAATAATGAGTGCAAAAATAAACAAGTCTTTAGGGGATTGCTGGACCCATGCTAGAATGCATTTGCAGACTTGAGCAGAAACCCAACAGCGGTGAGACAATCATTACGCTGTGCAGCATAAACGCAAGCCCAGAGGGGCCTCGTGAGTGAGGTGCAGACTGTCCAGAGGCCTATAACTTTTTTTCTTGTGCACATGCATTTGGCTAAGAGCAAAATTTATATGCAGCATTACCATAGTGAGGCTGGCTTTCTGCATTAATGCACAAATGCTCCGCTCCCTTCCTACCAAAGCCCTGAATATATGAAGAAATGAATAAATAATAGCACAGCCCTGATTCGTGGGACCCCCTGACGAGCAATGATTATGTTTCCAGACCAGGAGGTGCAGTATTTTCTAAGTGGCTCCATGCAGTTTGAGGCTGCTGATTGGCACAGATAACTGTACAACTGAAATAAAAGACACGGGAAAAAATTGTTATTTAGCAGAGAATTTCATCTGATTATTTGCAGTACCCTTATTACTGGCACCTCTCTCCTGATGTCATTTGGGATTAAATGTCTCGATCAAGGGCACAAGAGTGATCTCAATAATTCCGGTTTGCTCAGGCTAAGCCAACAAACTTGAGATTTACTGACAACTTCAGATCATGTACTTTAATGGCTTATATATATATCCAACTATGTCTATATGTCCAGTGGTTGAAAGAACCTGATGAAAATATAGTGTTACATGCCCTAAATTGAAAGAGAACTGAATAATAGGACAAATAGCTTACAGTCACAGGTGTGTGGGAACAATAGGAAAAAAAAGGGAAAAAACAGCAGTTGACGTTCTTGTCTAACAGGTGAGTGTAATCGAATGCACCTGATCTAAGTAATAAGCCAGATGCAATTAACAGGAATAATGAGGCATAAAAATGCATCATTTCACATGGTGATGATGGTGGGGGATGGCTCTGTATTTTACCCTTGGGTTCTCTGCTTCGCTCTGGTGAAACTTGGCCATTTATAATTGCATCTGATTTACAAAAAAAAAAAAAAAAAAACGGTTTTATCATTCAACTACCTCACAATTGCTCAGAGAGAGAGAGAAAAAAATAATTTTTATGAAGATATGGCAAGCTGGCTGTTGACACCAATTTTTAAAATTGAGTGGCAGGGGGCCTCTATGGGATGTAATGATGATTGAAAAGCTCTGATTGGTGATCACAGCTTCGGGACGGTTACATCCCATGTCCTCTTTCAGAGTGCAGCAGACAATGGACTGACATTGAAAAATGCTAAATGTCTATTTAAAGAAGATGCCATTAAAATAAATCCTTTGGCAATACAGATTATTAGAATACATTTTTAATTGCAAGGCTACCATGTGAAGACATCAAACATTCATAGCTTCACACAGTAACTACCAGACGAAGAAAGTTGCTTTCACATATTTGCAAAGGAGAAAAAAAAACAACAACAACAGTGCCTGCTCACAATAATATGCAAACAACATTTAACTGTTTACAGAATTTAATAAAGCATTCAAACCACATAATTAGTTGTCTATGTGCAGTTTGTTTATTAATACACATGCCGTATTCTTTTGAAATAAAGCTAGATATTATTTCAGGAGAAAGAATAGACTTACGGTCTCCATAGCAACGGAGAGGTCCCACGGTCAGCTTGGCCTCCGAGCCGGGTCGATTTGTGTCCCCAACAGCCACTTGGCTGACCGGTAAGTGGTCTTTATAAACCAGAAGCCCGGAATCGTCCCTCCTACCAAACAATATAATGAAAATATAAGGAAATAGTACTAAATCATACTGTATCATAGCATTAAACTTTGGGATCTTAACTCTTAAATCTTAACTCTTCTTGTTGACAAGATCTAATGAAGTCATTAAAGCTTAAATACACAAAATGTTTGTTTTCTCTCAAAAGCAGCCCTTTGACACTGATGACTAGCTGTTTAATTACAGCAATACAATTTGTTTAATCAGTGGAAACACTCACTGCATGTATTTTGCTAAATTAATAAACATTAGTGAACACACACGTATATAAACCTCACAGGTACAAACACTATATGTGCGTTATTTTAATGCCACCATCTATCACGGTGCCAATGCAACTGCAAAAGCCATTTAAGAAACAATTATGTATCGCAAACCTGTAGAGGAAAAAAACAACACCATCAACAATGTGGTTGGGAATGAAACGTGCTGCTTTGAAATCCAATGTCCTAATATGTATCCATTATGCATGGTGGTTCGGTTTGCTTGGGGTTTATGACAAGCAGCGAGTGCATCGCAATAACCCGCTGTCCATCTGTGCATGGGCCATTAACACATATTACTGTGTGTTCAGCTAAACCAGCAACAGAAGCAGCAAAATTCTCTCCTTCCAACAGTCTAGCTGGATAAATATTCACAAAATGTATCCAAAACAAGAAGACGATGAGGAAATCCATCAGGAAAATACAAATGCTAATATGCTAATAAGACACAACTCACCGACTGAGGCTATGTTTACCTTAAGAATATAGTATTAAAAGATAATTTCCAAGCTCTTAGCATAATGAAACTTGCGCTAGCAAACACAATGTACATTATACAAACACAGAGTTACCCAGGGGCACATAAAGTCTGTTTGGTTATGGCTTTCCACCAATCTATCCAATACACTTCCTGCGGGGCGCCAATGCTTGCAAATATCTAATAGTCTATAGCTGTTCCAAAACCAAGTGAGCTTTCTTCTAAGGGGCTATTCCCACACAGAATGCGTTTTCGCAGGGCTGACAAACTACTACTACAATCTGAAGGATAATGGAAATTCATATTAATATTATTTATTTATTGTATTTTTACTGACATTGTTGATACTGTGCAGTAAATGTGTTTCTTATTCTGATTCTGATTAGGCATACAGTGGGCAAAAATATGTATTCTGTTTAATTCACTTTACACAGTGTTAATGTTTCATTATAGTATAGTAGATGTTTCACCAATGCCCAATTTTGTTTTGCATGGCTCATAGAAACATGAAAGAGTATTTCCATTGACTAATATTTACATTATAACAGTGTTATTTTAGTATTATGTATCTACTATACTACAGCATTTATACATATTTTGAATTAAGATTTTATATTTTCAGAGATTTCATTTAAAGTTTTATTAATTTTATGTGTTTTTTAATGATATTTCTATTTTGCTTTAATCCATTTTTGTTTTAGTACTTCAATGTTATTTCAGTTAGTTAGCAAGTTTTATTATTTATATACTGTACAGACACACACACACACACACACACACACATATATATATATATATATATATATATATATATACGTATATATATATTAATCTTTGGTAGCTTTGGTTCAGTATTTAGCTACCAAATTTTTTTTTTCGTAATTTAAGTTTCAGTTAACAACAACGTTTACAACTTGTGTTTGGGACTTTGTGCATTGTTGTGGTGCCATTAGCCAATCAAATTTGCTGTGATGTAATGATGTTGCAGATGCAGTGTTTACTTGTATCTGATATTGAATTGCTCAGCTGATTGGTTCAAAAAACAACTTTGCCCAGATGAAAGTGCTGTAATAAGGTAATACTAGCAGACTTTTCCCTCTTCTTCAGTTTGCAAACCTAAGATGAACTTTGTGGTGTTAAGGTGGATTGTTTATCTCTTTGCTCTTTAACAGCTGACTGACATTGCCAGATACTGTATAAAGACTCATTAGAAAGTGTCTGACGAATGACCTCGTTCCCCTCCTCTGCAATATCGCCCACAGCTCTCTTTATTAAAAAAGCCACCGAACACACCAGCCAGAGCTTTTGTTGATAGAAATATCAGGGTTGGCTCTACTTAAACTTCTTTATCAGCACAATCTGTTTGCCATTTGCACAAGCGCTGAGGTCGAGACAACTGCGTCACGCAGCAGACACCGGTGTTTAATGAATACACAGAGACAATAAGGCAGATGGGAACATGACATGCTTGTCTCTCATAAGTTTGATAGGTGGGCTGAGAAGGTCAGTAACTCGCAAATAGCAACTTGGTCCAAAGCTCATAATTAGCTACTGGCTTTGATGATTGCCATGGAAATGGCATACTGCTATTCAGATAATGTGTGGCTTACCACTGCTTCTGGTCGGCATCACAGTTGCAGTAGTATTTGGAGTCGGTGCAGTTGCGCTCAATCCCACATGCGCATTTCTGAATGCCTGGCACAGAGCCACCCCAGTAAAAGTGCTTCTCATTACCGCGGCCGACCCACCAGGTGTAAGGAGTCCCATCTGCAAACACATAAAAGAAAGGGAGAGCACAGCATTTATATTCATTAAGTCTTCATTTGAACATTTTAACAGTAATAAGTGAAGCATTGTGTTTATGAGAAGTCTATCTATCTATCTATCTATCTATCTAAGGTTCTGACATTCTATCCATGCATCCATCAAGCTAAAATTCCATCCATCCATTCATGAAACATTCCATCATTAAACTGTTCCATTCAACCATCCATCCATCCAACATTTCATTGTTTTAATGTTTCTTCCTTCCATTCATCCACCATTCCAACCATCCTTCCATCCATCCATCCATTCCATCATTCAATTGTTCCATCCAACCATTCATTCAATGTTCTGTCCATCCATCCATCCATCCATCAACCTGTTGTTCCACCATCCCATCATCCATCCATCCATCCATCGTTCAATTGTCCAATCCAACCATCCATTTAATGTTCTGTCCATCCATCCATCCATCCACCAACCCGTTGTTCCACCATCCCATCATCCATCCATCCATCCATCCATCAATTTATATTGTCATCTATCCATCCATCCATCCATCGTTCAATTGTCCCATCCAACCATCCATTCAATGTTCTGTCCATCCATCCATCCACCAACCTGTTGTTCCACCATCCCATCATCCATCCATCCATCCATCGATTTAGATTGTCATCTATCCATCCATCCATCCATCATTCAATTGTCCCATCCAACCATCCATTCAATGTTCCGTCCATCCATACATTCACCAACTCATTGTTCCACCATCCAATTCATCCATCCATCCATTTATGAATCATTCCATCATTAAATTGTTCCATTCAACCATCCATCTATCCAACATTTCATCATTTTAACGTTTCATCCACCATTCCAACTATCCGTCTATCCATCCATCGTTCAATTGTTCCATCCATCCATCCATCCATCCATCCATCCACCAACTCGTTATTTCACCATCCCATCCATCCACGTTGTTTTACCATCCCATCCATCCATCCATCAATTTAGTGTCATTCATCTATCCAACATTTGAATGTTTCATCCATCCATCCATCCACCATTCCATCCATCCATCAATCCATCCATCTATTGTTCCCTATCCATCCATAAATTCCAAATGTATGAGTCATAACATTAGACAATAACTGCATTTAAGAGAGACTACAGATTAAATAAATAAATAAAACCACAAACATTTTTAGATCCAGCATAACCAGCACATAACTAAATTAGTTTACATATAAAAGGCTTGCTGTTTCAAAGTTGAGTAAAAAGGATGTAAACATTGTCAAGTAAGCCTTTTGAGTCAAGGACATTTTTGTTCTTAAAAGACTGCCCTACACATAAATAGCACACGCTAAAAAAGGCAACCGTCCTTTTTCCAAATCTACCACATTTACATTATATATACACATGTATGTATTCTGCAAATCCTTTTATCCGAATTTTAAAAAGTTATTTTTTTTAACTATTTCATGCATTCCATGGGAATTGAACCTATGAACTTGCCATTGCTACAGTATTGTGCCATTCTCTCAACTGTCTGAACACCAGCACAGCTACAGAATCCAACACAGAACTGAATCTACGGACAGCTGTATGATGGCTGCTTATAACATGCAGACAACGATAATTACAGTGCTTGAGATTTGAAGAGTACTTTACTGTCTAGCCCACAGATACTAGTACTAATTCCCTCTGTGTGTAAAGACACAACACGCTCAAAAGGATTAACACTTGGCTCTTTGGGAGCATGCATGGAGCTCTAGGGGCTGCTGGACTGCCATTCTCAAGCACTGATGTGCGTGCAAATGCCCACATCTGCATGCACAGAAGGAAGCAAGACAATCCAAACACAGCGTAGAGCTGGCAAGTGCACTAGAGGCATACATACACACAAGCTTGTAACTACAGCGCTCACACATGCGCATGTAGGAAGAAACTAACCACACAAACACACACTGTCTCTTACGGCAAAACAATAGTTTCCACAATTTACTTCATTAACCTGCAGAGTGATGAATTGCTGATGGATGCTGAAATTGTATGAAAATCACTGGAACTTCACAATCATTGAGTTAAAACACTATTTCAACAGATGACATACTGTTGGCTGCTTTCGTCATATATCCAAGAGCCTAATTACTTAAACCAAGCTTGATTCCGCAAGGCAGCTCCCGGGGAAAATACGTGTAAAATGTGTTGTGTGATAGAGCTCTGTGCAAATGCTTGATGTGTGACTACATCTACATTAAAATAGAAAATGTGATTTGCTGTGGCAGTGTGAATCTCGTCAACGAAACTATTGATGAAAATCTCTCTCGAAAAAGGGTTCTGGATTTCATAAAATTGAAAGAGGCACATGATATTTAAAATTATACTTATTCCAACTAAAGATACAGTTGATAAAAATATGAAGAGAAAAAGACATTGACAAAAAAAAAAAGAGTCAGTCGTATAATAACAAATAAAAAGCATTAAACAAGCTACAAGTTAATAACATTCTCTAAAGCTGTAACTTATGAAAAGTTTACTTAATATTTACTAAATAATATATGCTATTACTTCAGCCTCATGTTGTATCTTGTTTATGCTGATGAATTTTTAATACTGTGTTCAGAACATCTCAGAAATATAAATTTGGTTAAAGTTGGGTCTTTTTGACAGTTTGACATCTTTTCGTTGACTAAGGCATTATTTGTTGGCATAAATTATACACCCTTTTTTTAAAAGGGGTGGTTGACTGCAATTAATGTTACTGTTAGTTTGTGTGTAATGCTGCTGTTTGAGCACAAACAATATCTGCAAAGTTAAAACGCTGAAAGTTCAATGCAAACAAAGATATCATCTTTTAAAATTCTGGAAGTTTAATGCCTACAAAAATGACTGCACAAAAAACATCTATTCATATATGAAATCACGATTCTGTCTTCTAATGATTCTAATGGTTTCACAAGTTTCAAAAGCAATGTTTGTAAGCAGTGGTTCTCATTTTGTTCCTCACGTCGCCCTGATCTGCACACCCATCTCTCAGGTTAGCTCAAATGAACTGTTCCATTTATACACTTATTTTCAAATAGCTTTGAGAAGTGTTATACATGGACTTGCGTGTGGTTGCCATACTGTATTAAACCTTTAATCACGATAAAACAGTATATTAAAAGGAGAAGCAGCAGCATTTACAAATAACAGCATATCTAAAAGTAAGAGACACCAATTTACCTTTAAGAGTCATGCTTGCACAGGTTCCCTCTTCACTAATATTCGCTGCATCTCAATCGGCTTAAATTGACAAGCAATTTAGACAACACCATTATTTACAATACAACTGGAGTACATGCACCAAACTGAGGGGCAGGATGTTTATGTTTTTAGCGAGACACGAAATACGTACCAACAAGTACATATTACTGCCATTTCAAAAGGAAATGAAGACTAGAGACGGTAAAAATTTAGAGTTTTTATTAATAAAGTGTAAATTTCGTACAATTACCTGAAGAATATCATGTTATGACTTCAAAACAATATTAATATGCTTTGATATTTAAAAAAAAGGATGGTTTTGAACTAGTGATGTGTCGTTCGCAAATGAGCCGGCTCTAAGAGCCGATTCTTTGTAGCGAACGAGAAGAGCCGACTCCCGTCGGGGAGAGCCAACTCTTCTGCCGTAAGGGGGGCGGGGCTTTATTTGGGAACACCATACGGCTAATCACATGGGAGGACCCACTAAAATCGTACCGTTATATGAAAGAAGGAAAGGGAGTGCATGCTTTAAAGATAGCGAGTGTAGTGGTACAGACCAGGTACACAGAGCGACAGAGAGTCTTCTAAAAAAACAGGACAAATAATTACAGAGAGGAGAAATCGCATCAGCCCATCCAAGCTGAGGCATCTCATATTTCTCAATGCCAACCTGCACTAAAGACATAAGTGTTTTGTTATATATGTTTATTATATATGTTAAGACTTTTCCCTTTATTTAGGTTATTTGATTTGTTTGCTGTGGTTGTGTTTAATTGTTCAATTAAAGTTTTATTAAATTGTTAAATAATAGTAACTGTGTATTTTTAAATAAAAAATAAGGAAGTATAAGTTGCTAACCAATACACAAAACATTCACAATTGATAAATTGGGCTAAAATAGAGAGCTCTGAGTGATAATATATAAAGAGCCATTTGGGAGCCGTAAGAGCCGGCTCTTTTAAGGGAGCCGAGCCAAAAGAGCCAAACTTCCCATCACTATTTTGAACATCAGCATCACACATATCCAGCTTCATATCTATGGGTTTTCATAGACGGTAGGTTTGTTCAGTAGCTCACGGAGTACAGAGATGTACTTGAGAGGTCAGGAGCTCTGGTTTGAAGCCTGTGTAACTACGGTTCGACAAAACAGTTCAAATCTGTGTAAAAAGAAGTTGAAATTGCACAGTTGCATCAACAAATGCATGTTTATATCAGTTTTGAATTTGGTAACACACTTGGGAAGATTTAGGGTTGGATTTGGTGTAGGGCATATTTCCAATATGATAGAGCATTAACTTTTAGCAACAGTCCACATATTTTTAAATTCGGAACCGCTGCAATACATACCTATACTTATACCATGTGTTTTAACACCACACAGCTAATATTTCTCTTTCAAACTCTGGCGAAACGTGCAGTAAGGTATGGAAGCATATGTGTGGCAAAATTCAATTTGCAACGCAATATTCAAAATGACAATGCAATATTCAAAATGGCAATGCAATATTTAAAATGGCAATGTATTTCTTATTTAAAT
>JAUMHE010000082.1:8308759-8327908 GCA_032359235.1 Enteromius mattozi
CCAAAAAACCGCGGTTACTACGGTCATGGTTAACCACAGTTTTACTATAGTAAAACCATGGTTATTTTTCGTAAGGGTATGCAGGGGCTGCTTCAGTGCGTTACATGAGAAAGGAGTGTTCTTTAAAAATGAAGTGTTGATCTTAAACAATTTTATTGGGCACATTTAATTCATAATCGCTGAAAGATACACGTCTTCGTCAGCTTTTTGTCCGCTTTATGTATCCGTACCGTAATAACACAAATAGACGTGCGCAGAATGTGGTGGCTCACGTGACCACAGTCTGTTAAGGCTGACAATTCTGCAAAAAACTCCAGTGTTAATCTAGTTCTGTCACCTACATACGCGTACAAATCTTCTAAAACACCACTATTTCTCTCTTCACGCTCCACTTCATGTCTCCAGCCGCTATGTTTCGAATGATGTAAACTAACACATATGCTTCCATAGTAAGGTACATAAAAACGGTGTTGCAAAAAAAGTGCACAGAGGTACATATTTTTATGAGACCAGGTTGAAAAAAACAGTCAATCACCCCTTTAAGTATATGTATATGACAAATAGGAAATATTTCAAAAATAGAATAAATAGCAATTTAAAAATTAAATGTACAAGCAAAAAATATTTGTAAACAAATGATTTTTGGTTTTTGTAAAGCGAAAAAGGACACATCATGATGATGTTTAAATGACTCCAATTAAAACATACAAAAAAAAAAAAGATATCAATATAAACAAGTATACACAATAGATTCAGAATGTTAAAAAAAACAAAAACAATAAAGTGTGTTAAACAGGCTCTTACTGTCAACTTTTGTTGACTAAAATTATGTACTCTAATAAAATTATGTTCACTCTAAATGAAAATCTATTGCATGACAAAATACTAACTAAACTTTTTGTATAACAAAAACAAATGCTGAAACGAAAAATTTTCAGTGTGGGATAAATCTATAATACTGAATTACCCCTCATATAAACAGATTTCAATGAAACAATCCCAAAATGAGCAAAGGCTAAAACGTATCCACAGTTGCAGCAGACAGTCCCATCAGCTCAAAGACTTTCATCCCCACCAAATTTAATTAGTATCAAAGACTCCTGCTATTCCACTATGGAGCCGGAAATAAAGACCAGCACATTTCAGCCTTAGCCGACAGGGCTGACAGATACAGGAGAGACCCGCACATGGAGACTGCAGGCAGGAAGCCAACCTCCCCGAGTGACTGAAGAGATGCCAAGCAGCGGCCAGAGAGAACGAGTATGAACAACAAGAAAAATGAACAAACAACAGAAGAAATTAAACCCTTCATTGCTGTGATGGACAGACATTATGACAGATGGTGAGTGGTCTCTGACACACACCGTACAGCTGGTACTCGTGAAATGCCGCTGAACCGGGAATGCTGGGATTGATGCATGTGCATAAGAAACATGGCCAAAAGACACACGTGTGCACGCCTCACCTGGCCTTCCGGGGGTCTGTGGTGATTTGTGGCATGAAGTCTATGCCTCATTAAACTCTAGGGCCAATAGAGTTTGCTCCACCAGTGTTATCTGCATGGACTGCTTCCTGTTTCCCTCACCTCAGCTCACACCAGGCTCAATCAATCACTCCATTCACTCTTGGCTGGAAACACAGCCGCCGGGCCAAACTAATTTAACAGGGAGATGGAGCTCTTTTTGTGCTCCTGCTGGGTTCTGAAACTGAGTTGATCATCCATTTGTAACCCAAACTCAATGATCGTTAAACAGGTGTAAACAAGATTGGCAACTCCGGACACTGAGGAAAGGCTACAAGCTCAGTCACTCTAAAGATTTCAGTCCAATTATAAAGGTCCAATTACATTAATGTCACAAAATAAATATATAAAAATGTTTAAATGTATATAAAAATGCCAATCAGAAACAAAAATTCAGAAGGATCATGAAATATTGACAAATCAATTAATTGTAACTGATAAATCGACTGGGGTACAGTACATTTTTTACTGTAAAAAAAGGAATAAATAATTAATAGAGTGAAATATTATTGCAATTTAAAATAAAGGTTTTCAATTTTCATTTTAACATTTTTTCATGATTCTTTGATTAATATAAAGTAAAAAGAAAAGCATAGAATAGTTTTTTATGTAGAATTATAAACATTTTAATGCCACTTCAGTCAAAGTAATGTCCTTGCTAAATAAAGGTATTAAAGGTATTAATTCATTAGAATAATGATTTTTTCCCAATTTTGAACAGTTATTTTTTTAAGAGCTTTGAAGAGTTCAGTTGTGAAAATGTATATGTATGTATATATATGAGTGATCAGTGTGCGGTTAGCCACTCTTTTGGTCCACATACCCTGTAAAACATAACCATTTTCCTGGGAAGTAACAATAAAAATATTTGGTAACACTTTATTGGTCTCTTAACTAGTTGCTTACTGGCATGCATATTACTAGAATATAAGCCATTTATTAGTAGTAACTAAGGACATATTAATGGCTTACTCTACATGACTTTATTGTACTGTACATCTCTAATCCTCTAATCTCTAATCTTACTAACTATTAATAAGTAGCAAATTAGGAATTTATTGATGGAAAAGTCATAGTTAATAGTGAATAAGTGTTACCTATTCTAAAGTGTTACCTATTCTAAAGTGTTACCTAATATTTAACACCATGTCTTAACCACACATTATGGTTGATAAAAGGCAATTATTTTTTTCATGTTTATCTGAGATTGTCCTAACCAGCCATGATTTAGACAGAGGATTCTATTTTAGAAATGTTTTCTATTTTCAAAAATATACAGACTATGAAAATTATCATCTCAGGTACTGATTATTTGGATAACATTTTGCGTGACCTTTACAGCCATTCTAAAAAACAACAATATGAACTCAGTGTGAACCAACAAGTGTTTTCCTTAACAAATATGGTATAAGTTCCTCAGTATGTACTTTTAATAATGTTAAAAAAAAGTCAACACTTTCATATACCAGTTCTCACTATTAACTAGTTGCTTATAAGCATGCATATTATCAACATAATAGCTGTTTATTAGTACTTATTAAGCACATAATCTTCATGACCATATTCTACACCCCTAATCCTACCCAATACCTTAACCTGACCAACTATTAATAAGCAGCAAATTAGGAGTTTATTGACTCAAAAGTTGTAGTTGATGGTTTGTTAATAGCAAGAACTGGACCTTAAAATTAAGTGTGACCAAAATGTTTAATATTTATGAATTGTGATTTTAAACCTTTTTGTTTGGAGTACAGTGCTTTTCCCAGGAGAGCCCACTCACACAAGCTTCTGACTGGCTGTGTTATTTGATTGATTTTGTCTGGTGATGTCATTTGATTGATGTCAAGGATGTTTGATAAGGACATGGTGTAATAGTCATTTCGGTAGCCAAGACTTTATGCTGAATCTGACTTTCAAAAACCAACTAACCCTGAGAAAACTATTTATTGGTTTAAAAAGTGTGAAACTACTCCCAGCGCCCCCTATATACAGTATGTTTGATATTCACCTTGATCAAACCCCAGTGTGAATATCCCGTATAACTTCCTCCGTAACGATAAGCTGGAGGTTAATTAGATTTTTTGCGACAAACGAAAGCAAAGAAAAAGAAACTCACCAACAACAACAGCTGTTTAGGGAAAACACTAAAACAATTGGTCTCGTTTGCGAGATTCGTACTGTATTTGCATGTGTATGGCTCCCCAATGAGCCTGATGTGCCTTGAGAGCCATTTTGTAAATGAAACTTCAAATTCTATTTCAGCTCCAACATTTTCTCTCTCTCTCTCTCTCCCTTTCTTTCTTTCTTTTTTCTTTCTCCCAAACAACATAATCCTGGCACAAATATTTCAATCCCTCCCAGAAAAATCGATGGGCAAGAAACAAATCTCATTTCCATCGTATCTAGTTCTTTTTGCCTGGGACCCACATTACGCCATCCCTTTCAAATTTGCAGCTCTCCCTCACTTCAAAGGACACGTCCCTCCATCTTTATCAGTCCTGTCTCCTCTGAGGTCCCCTCGTGCCTCGTCCCATTTTATCTAAGTGATGTAAAAAAAGAGTGACGTCTTTCTTCCACCCTTTCATGTGAGAAGGAAAGCACTGCCGCCACATGTAAATGCTGGGATCTTGGCTCGACACATCAGGACCTTGAATGACAGCTTCATTTTCCTGTCAGGAGGATCACAGTGGCGAGAGCCAGCTCTTCAGAGCCAGAACGGCTGTTCGCATTGCTGTCCATCGCGCAACTCCTGTCTGCCTTTCCCGGGGGAAAGTCTGACATGATAGCCAGGAAGAGGAGCTCATCAGACCAACCTAAATTGGGAGAGCACTGCTTTCCTCCTGGAAAAAAAGGCAGCCCCCACATTGAAACCTGGCACCGATCGAAAATTCATCTCATCATCAGTCTGGCTGAGAAGCTTCTCTCTGGAGGACATGGATGGCTCTTTTCACAAGTTGGGGAGATTACTGTTGCATAATGATTCGCTGACAGTACAACCCACTGTGTAGAATGAACCCCAGTGGGAGCCTGGTATTGATCGGCACTCTCTCTTTCCTTAAATAGAGAACGCCTTGATAAATGGGCCTTATCGAGCTTATCTGTTACGGTAGGTGCGAGGAGACACGCTGATGGATGCTTTTCAATGAAATATAGAGGAATTAGTAGAGCACAGACTTACATGCTGATGTCTCTTGTGACTAAACGTGCACAAAACATCTTCATAATGTGTACAGGGTAATCTTGAGATGGAGGGAAAATAGAAAAAGATCAAACAACTTTAGCACAAGAGATTTAACAATTTAAAAAAAAATTAAAATAAAACAATTATGGTAGATTCTTGATGTTAAAAGCTGTGGAAACGTGTCATCACAGTCCATGGACCTCAATGACTTTCACTGTAAGGGCAATGAAAAGACTCTTCACAATATCTCTTTTCCACAGAAAAGAGAAATAATACAGATTTTGAACAACATGAGTAAATTACAGAATTTGGGTATGAATAACAATAACTTCCATTCTCAGAAAGTCATTACGGCATCAGTTAGCATGTGATTTGCTGCCATTTGTAAGATTTCAAAATTGCAAAGCACATTTCTGCCAGATATTTGTCAGTCTCCCCTGTTTGTTCCCAGCCTGCCCTGAGGTATTTCTCTCCCTTTTCTCTTTAATCACAGGAGTGAGATGCTGTTCTGTCAGACAAAACTCCCTTAACAATATCTCTATTGATCCACCTGGCAATCTGACGCCGCTTCTATTTGACTTCGTCCGGCTTAAAGCGAGACCAGAGAGTGATTTACACTCTAGCCATTTGCGCTAGCCAAGCCTCTCTCCCTTCTCAGTCTAAAGTAGGTAATTGGACATCCAGAGACAGGTAATGCAGAAGATATGGCATCATTAGTTTCCTTGTTTCCCTCCAGATAACACAAAATATCCAGCCATCTCCAGTAGTCATTAAAAAATCCTCTGGGCTGATATGGCAGGCAAGAGATAACAGGCCAAAAAACATGTTTCTCGACTGCCAAGCAGGGGTGAGAAGGGTCACTGGTCCAAACTCTACAATCATGTGCTGAGTACATCTGCCAGAATTTAGAGAGGTGAAGATATGGTGCTCATCACAGATTTATGCATGTTTCTTCAGCTACCAAAAACTTTTTAAAACACCTCAAACTAGTTTAACTGTCTGCTAACAATGTCCAATTGTGGATAAATATTAACAGCATTGTGACAATTTAACACAATGTCAATTTAAACATTTTTTTTAACACTAAACAATTCTAATTCGTCTTGCTAAGGCTATTTTGGTCACACTTTATTTTAAGGTCCAGTTCTCGCTATTAACAAACCATTAACTATGACTTTCACCTCAATGAACTCCCAATTTGCTGTTTATTAATAGTTAGTTAGGTAGTTGGTAGGTGTAGGTAATGTGTGGGTTTAGGTATGTAGAATATATTCGTCCTGAATGTGTGCTTTATATGTACTAATAAACAGCCAATATGTTAATAATGAGCATGCTAATAAACAACTAGTTATTAGTGAGAATTGTTACCGATACTAAATTGTTACCACCAGGGCCGTCGCTAGGAATTCTGGGCCCTGTGCACTGAATTTGCCATGGGGCTCCCTCAAAATCTCGTTTAACAAATCGAGCCCATCTGGCCCACAAAACTCCCTATTGAATGTTTTGATGGGTAATAGGGCCTTCAATTGGAATAAATAAATGAATAAATAAAACAGGACAGAAATGAATACTGATAGATATTACTGAACTCATGACAAATACAACAAACTTAATAAGACATTTTGTCCCAGAAAAGCACTTGACAGCAAAACATTGATTTTGAGCTAGACTGTTGGAAGGTTACTGCTAATTAATTCTGTCATCATTTTCTCACCCTAATGTTGTTCCAAAAGACCGTGGAACACAAAATACAGTATATTTTGTAGAATGTAGAATTCATACAGGTTGGAATGACATGATGTTGTGTAAATGATAACAATATTCATTTTTGGGCTACCTCTCCCTTTAAGAACTTTATTACTTAATTTATATAAGACACTGAATCTTTATTTTTAATTGGGCCCTTACTGAGATAACATTTTACTTCAATTAAAATTCATTCAAACTAAACATCTAAAAAATAAAGAAGTATCCACAGTTTAGCGGTATTGGTTTAGTATTATTAGGATGGTCTCAAGAAGTACATTAAAATCATGGTCCTCATTATCATGGTTATACTGTGTTTTTTTTTTATTTTTATAAATAGCCTAAGTAATACTAAACTATAAAATTTGTAGTTAAAAACAAACAAACAAACAAACAAACCTTTTGGCATTTCATGTTCTCATATCACCCGACTGTATGAGAATTCTGTGTCACATATGAACGGATCAAGCGTCTTGCGCTGTTTATCTGTAATCATGGCAGAAGCGCACGCTGCACATTCATCAGCGCTGTGCGGCAGATTCCGCTTTGATTCTACACGCGGCTCGC
Organism: Enteromius mattozi; assembly: GCA_032359235.1. Classification (NCBI taxonomy): domain Eukaryota; kingdom Metazoa; phylum Chordata; class Actinopteri; order Cypriniformes; family Cyprinidae; genus Enteromius; species Enteromius mattozi. The sequence goes on from JAUMHE010000082.1 coordinate 8,315,776, forward strand.
AGATGCACTGCAGTGGTTTGCGATTTGGAGTATCTGCTTTATGCAGTTTCGCATGCACTTTAATTTATAAACAGTGCCTAATATCGCCATCTCCTACATTTCGGCCCACTACTTAAATGGAATGCCCCGGATCTCCAGGTGGCCAGTGGGCGATCGCAGGCCCCCCAGACCTCTGGGCCCTATGCACTCTGTCACCCTTTTCCCCCCACTAGCGACGCCCCTGGTTACCACTACTTTCATACCTACTGTAACATTGATGTACTAACTGCAGACAAATTAAATAATTTCACACTTTTTGCATAATTTGAAAAAATTACAGTTTAATTGGACCTCCTCAGTATTGTAAACCAAAACAATAACTTTTGGAAAAAGTGTATTGGGGCAAAATGTCTCAGTAAGATGAAAATGCTTAAATGAACCATAATTGAGCAATATTTGAAGATATAAACTACTGTTCAAAAGGTATTTATTTGATAAAATACGCAGTAAAAACCTCAAATATTGTTAAATATGACTGAAATTTAAAATAATTTAAATCTATTTCCTTTTTTGTTATATTTTATTATATTATACAATTTATCTGTGATGCAAAGCTGAATATTCAAGATCATTACTCTTAAATGTTACATAATCCTTCAGAAATCATGCTAATATGCTGATTTGGTCCAGAAGAAACATTTTTATTACAGTTTTTTTCCAACTGCTTACACACAAAAGTTCTACTTGTCACACAATTTCTGAAAGCTGACACTGATACACCAGAACCACACACCAAAACTGCAAAACCATTCATTAATTCTCAGCTTTTGACTTCACAAAGCACTTTTTTTGCAAAACGCACCTCACAATTCTCTATGTAACACACACAAATCTATCAGGAAGTATCTTGATTTCCTTTTGTGCGTGTGCAATTCTTGGATTTGTGTGTAATGTTAAAAAAAAAAAGAGGCGAAGTTATGAAACTGTGTGTAAGTAGTTAAAAAAAAACTATTATCACTGTTGAAAACAGCTGCGTATCTATTTGAAATGGAAATAATTTACATAAATGTAAAAGAGTCACTTTTTTTATTAACTTTCTGCATCCTTGCTGAATACATTTTTAGGGATTTTTATGTTTCAAGATTAAACACTTTGGTTTGAGACGAATAAAAAAATGAAAAAAATTAAATGACATTAAAGAAAAACAGAAATGCATTCAGTACAAACCAACCTCTAGAACAAGTGCCAGATTTGAAGAACTATACCCACATACAAATCAATGGCTGTGCCCCTCAGCCCACTATAGACATGACATCCATCACAAAAATGCCTAATAATATTTGTAAATGAGAATACAATGAAGCTCATCTTGTTTGAAATTAATAGTCTTCTTCCCAAAGATATCATAAAATTTTACATTTTCCCCGGAATTATTGAAGATTCACAAGATTTAAGGTGAAAGCTTCTTTGCAGGCAGATTTTTTTCAGCAGTGATATCAAGCTGATATAAATACCTCCAGACCTGCATTGAAGGGTTTTAGAATTCCATTAGTGCTTTACACCCTTTAGCCAACAGAATAAGTTTCTGTCTGACTCTCGACTGCTATAAAATTGGCATCACAGGTGCAAAGTATAATATAGATGAATTGCATCTGAAGTATGAGTATGATCACAGGAGATCAAAGGTCACCAAAAATATCATATACGATTATTTACTAAAATGCCATTTAAATAAGTCTATGGTTTTTGTTAGATATTTTGGTGTTTTGCATTCTCTGGCATTTGCTCTTCGAAGCCCATTTTATTGCTTTATTTTCTCTTTGAATGACTTCTTCCTTTCACATATATTTCTCCGAGTCATTTTTATACTTAATGAATCAGCGTAGAAATTAATCTTACAGTCTTACTGGCCTTGAGACAGGTATGCCACACCGATTTATATTCCCTTATAAGTATTCCAAGTCCAGTGATCCAGTTCTGTTTCAGCTCAATAGCCGAGCCTTCATGCATATCTGAATAATTACATTGTCCCTTCCTTTGGCTGGCAAAATAAAACGTTGAGCTGAAATGTTGTCGTAAACGAAAACAATGAGCATTTATAAAATGAAAATTAATTGTGCCTTGGTAATTGCCTTTTTCACCTGAAAAGGACACAACTAATTTTCTCTCAGGCTTCATTATAATTTTCAGTTGAGTGCGAGCACGTCATGACGGAATGATCATTCTTTGGACAGGCTGCCTCTCTTGACGGTAAGTGCATCAAAATCACTGATTGGACGGATTGTTATTGCAGGTCATCTCAATCAGCTCTGCTGTGTTGAATGCTAATGAAAGGGTAACATGAAGAGAGAGAAATTTCTGGGCAAATTACACGGTGAGGTTGCCCCCATTTCAAATGAATCTTTTGGTAGTACAGCTTTAAAGAGACAGTTCCCTCAAAAACAAAAATTGGAAATGTCGTTCCAAACCTGTATGACTTAAGAAACAGTGATGGGCAAAATTATTAGAACACTAGTATTTTCACAAGCTAAAAATTGTTTTAAGTCAGTTATTTCTACCTTTTGCTGTAGTGTGTCAGTAGGAACATTCATTTTGCAATTAAGTGTAATAATCCAGTGAGACTATTGTCTGCACAAGGAGTGTGACTACAGCCAGTGCTTCACACAGAGATCTGATCTGATCATCATCCAGTCTGTCTGGAATGACATGAAGTAACAGAACAAACTGAGACAGACTAAATCCAGGAGAACTGTGGCAATGTCTCCAAGACGTACCTGCAAAGCAACAGTACAATTAAAGGTTTTATGCACTTGTGTAAAAATGCTGTAAAATGAGGATGCTGTAAAAAAATAGTGGCATAAATACATTTTTGTTTAGCAATTAACTTCTTTTTACTAAATTAATTCAAAATTTGGTGTGACCGTCCTTTGCGTTAATGCCCTAGATGCACTTGTGCTTTTTTTTTAATGTAGCTTAATGGCAAAATTAATGTTTGGACATGTAAATTTACATTTCCTACTGACACACTACAGTAAAAGATAAAAATAATTGACTTAAATTGATTTTTAGCTGATGAAAATACTAGCGTTTTAATAATTTTGGCCACCATTATATGTATGACATAAAATATGATTTTTAGTTTACTTATCTAAAACGCATTTGTAATATACTATTTAATGCGACCTTGAACTACACTATATAATAAAAGTACTTCTTCTGACTGCCAGTTTGCACGTTAGAGGTGGGGATTTTTACGCAATGGCTTCTGTTGATTGCATGGTTACACCAGTAGGTGGCAACAAGTGACTGTCATTGAATCACTGACTAATTTCTTAATCATATTCGTACAAAAGAATGAAATAAGATATTGTATTTATGAGAGTCAATAAATCATTCCTTCAATGGATTCATTGAAAAACACTGATTTGTTCAGGAATAAAAGAAAGTGAGTGTAAGGGTGAGTCAATGAATCAATCACTAAACAGATCAATAAAAAAACAGACTGATTCAGGAACAAAAACAAGTTATTGTCTTATGAGTGAATCAGTGACTACGTATACATGCGCACGAATAATGCGATTATTTCCAATAATCGGAGTAAGGACTTAATCACATTATGATGTTTACATGTCAAGAGCAAGCTTTTCACTCCTGTTTACATGCTATTTCCATATTCTTATTATTCACTAGGAATTGTGGTTAATTTTCTACTGCCATATTCACATATCCTACTGCATAGGACAAATTATGGACTCAGAAAGAGCGCAGATGCGTTACCAAACTACTATCCGCTGTTTACATTTATTTTACATCTAATGAAAAACACTTTTATGTTTATATTCCATGCTGTCTCTGGATAAGAGTGAAGGCAGCGAGCTGTGTTTCTGAGTTTCCCCAAAAATGCGATGCTTTCTTATACGAAAACGTTTCTAATCTGCATATTATTACAGGTGCGTGTCACGGCATTCATGTAAAAGTAATTACTATAAATGTGTCGGGGGAAATAGTAAGGAGATATTTAAAATAATTAGTAATAGTTGTTTATAGGAGTTCGTGTCGCAAAGATGAATATGACAATCTCGCCATATGTAACTTAGAAGTTATAATTAATAATTAGGTTATAATTAAGGAGTTTTTGTTTTCGATTTGTTTTGTTAAGTGGTAATTTAAAGCTTTCTATAGATACATGTATCATGTCTTTTCGGTTCATTTTTTCTCCTGTTCAAGAAGCAAAGGCAGAAAAATCATGTTTTGTTGATATTGTCAGTGCACACAAATAAAAGTAGACCATTTACAGCTCAGAATGATGCATGTTACCTTTATCAGAAAAAATGACAACGAAGGCTATTTTGTTTCCACTGAAAGAATAAAAGTGATTGCGCTGGAGCCTCCGTGTCCTGGAGCGAGCTTCAGTCTCTGAACACGTGGATATGATAGCGTACTTTTATTATAGTGAGGTTTAACGTTAAAACATTTTTATATGCTTGAATTATTTTAGTATGCAGGCTACATTGATTTTATTTTAGGCAAGTCATGTTGATTTGAAAAGGCATCAGCTCACTTTCTGCTGCTGGCCGCTTGGTCGTTACGTTTAAAAAACCAAAACGTATAGGCTATTTAACAAACAAAACTGCTCCAAACGTTTTTCTAAATTGACTTTAAAAAACGAAACGAAAAATAATAATTTTCCCATTACACACAAAACTAAACTATTTTAATAGACGAAACAGTAGTAAAAGCCGTAAAAGACTGGTCAGACCGGCAATACTACGATTAAGGTGTTTACATGTCTGTATGCTTCAATTAAAATCGGCGTAGGCCACCTATGTTAATACGATTATGCTTGCTGCGATTATGAGCATAATCGCATTATTATAATCGAAGTATTGCGTTTACATGAGTTAAAGTTTAATCACAATATCTCATTATAATCGCATTAAGAGGGTCCATGTAAACGCACCCATTGACTCATTTATTCAACCGATTTGTTCAAAAACAGATTCAGGTGACAAAAAAGTCTTTATGAACAAGTCAGAGAATCGTCCATTCAAATAAAATCATTAAAAAATGCTGATTTATTCAGGAATAAAGAGAGTGACTGTCTTTACAAATGAGTCAATGAATCATTCAATGAACAGAACCGTTCAAAAACATGGATTTATTCAGGAACGGACACAACAACTTTGTAATAAGAGATGTGCAATAGATAATCTTGCTGTGGCTTTGTTTGGAACTATTTTTTTATTTGTGGAGAAAGAGAACAAAGTAACCAACAACTTACTTCAGTATTATATATTTTTTTCAAATAAAAGAGAATGAAAAAGCACCACGTAGTTTACAACCACCCATCTGATGCCAAAACACAATGACTTTATTTTCAAACAATCTTTTGGCTACTTTTAATATTCATGTATACCACTGTTAAATATGATTATGGTACATTTTTGTTTATTTCTGATTTTTTTTTTGTACCTCAACAGCCTCTGTTCACAACTTTCACTGAATGGAAAAGACCACCATATATCTTTTATGTTCCAAAGAAAAAAAAAAGGGAAAAAAATGTGAAAACAATGGTTCTTCTATCAAAAACCTTTATTCATAAGAAAGTAAAACCTGAATAACTGAAAGTAGCTACAAAACTCGACAGCCCAGTCAAAGACACGCAACTGAAAGTGAAGTGCAGCACTTAAAAGCCCTTTCTCATAAAAACAATATGCTCAGATCATCCTCTCTCATGAACCAGAGGTTTGACAGATTGGATTCCTTACAGCTTTAAGACATTGTCAAGCATTTCATATGGCTGTGGGATGCAGCATCACTGGGAATCAGTCAGATTGGATGCAGCATCCATAAATCGCTCTCTGGCTGTCAAATACAATAGTCAGATGACAACCGTGCAAGAAATCTCTGAGTCATCAGAAATTAAAAAGCCTCTCTAGTGTGCCTTCTGTAGGCCAGATCTGAGTCTGCATGCAAACCAATCAACAGAAAGCAGATGCCTTGAGGATAAAGGTTGAGTGAACCAGGCAAAACCTGTCAGCACGTTGTCCTCTCCTGACCAAAACTCCTCTCCCTCCTGGACTCTGAAATGTAGTTTGCCCTTGGTCAAAAAGAAGCCTGCCTAAAGAAGAAAGCAGAAGATGGTGGACTATGGTTTGGGATTGGCGTAGACCACAGTGAACTCTGGTAGCTTTCTCTACAAATCAATAATTCAAGCAGAATCATCCAGAAAACAAGAGCGAGACATAAAAGATCGAAATTCAGCTCCTTTTCACATTTTTTTCATGAACTCAGTACAACAAATAAACGCACAGAAGCAGATCAGATAGTGTCTTCTGAAAACATCACTTGAAGAATCTTCATACAAATACAATGCACGTCACAACCCTCTTTGTAGGTCCTAAGAAAAGAGGACACCACGCCCATGGGACACAGCAGTTCCTAGAACTTTGGGTTTAAACTCAACTAAAGTCAACTAAAATATATATTTTTTAATGATGTTTTGCTAACAAATTTCGGGAGGAGTACGCGCAGGTAATTATCAGCCCACTCCCCGCTAATCATCTTATTATCTCATCACCCAATTGAAGCTAGAGATACTTCCTCTAAATAGTACAAACCCCACTTCCCTCAGTATCTCGATCTAAGCATCCCTCCTCCTCCCCTATTCCTCCGACTTTAGTCCTCCTCCAGGGGGGCACACAGGGTTCAGACCGGGCAGCAAACCTCTTACTTCCTTGAGCCCAGTAGGGTTCATAACCCTAGGGCTTGGGAGCCCGCCGAACCCTGAGTCCTCTCCTCGGACAGCACGCCAAACCAGCTTTGCCTTTTTTGATTAATTACCAGTAAGTAAGAACTCGTGAAAAAAACAAAAAAAAACAAAAAAAACAAGACCAATTAACAAGATAGTGGTTTATTTATATATGTTTTGACAATATACAACAAAACTATTAAACTACTAAAAGCTAATTCAGTTACACTTTATTTCAATAGTCCATTTAGACATTCTACTAACTTTAAGTAACTTTGTAAGTACATTTCAACTACAAGTCAACTAATTCTCATTAATTCTCAGAGTAAACTGTTATAGTAGGTTTAGGGTTAGTAGAATAGGTTGACATATATCTACAAAGTTTCTGATAGTCAGTACGCAGTATGTTGTGGATCCACCAAAATAAAGTGTTAGGAGCTATTAGGCAGACAGTGTACTAATACTCTAATGAATGCTAGTTGACATGTAGTTGCAAAGTTACTTACTGTTAGTAGAATATCTAAAGTGGACCATCGAAATAGTGTTACCGCTAATTCTAATAAATTTTCAAATTATAATATAAATTTTCAAAAGATTAAATGAAGTAAAGTAATGCCATTAAAAATATGTTATTTTTGGATTAAAATGTGTCATTCTTATTCGGCAACTTTAACTTTTAAGCACTTAATTCTTCAAAGGAAAGGTTTATAAGTTCCAAGTAAAGATTACATCCATTTTTTGTCTGTAATTTGTGACGTGACAACACAAAAAATCTAATGAAATACTGAAATTATTCTCTTTTGTTTTCAAATCCCCTTTGTTAACTGTCAGTTTTGATCAGAAACAATGAAGAAAAATCCTGAAAACAGAAGAGACTTCCTTTTCCCAGAGCACAAATTAATTCATTAATGACTTCACAACCATGGAAAAAAGAAATATGAGGGGGCTGCATCCCTTCCAAAATAAATCAAGCATTACTATCACCATCATTGGTTTTAACTATTAGAAAGAATCAAGCTGTTCTCATTAGTGTTCTTTTTCCTTATGTTGCTTGTACCATACTTCATAATTAGCAAAAATTGCACATGCTTTATCTCACTGTTTCTGAACTGTGTACACAAGTGAACAGCACGCTAGATGCCACTGCCAAATAGTTTTTGTTGAGCTGAATTTACTCAGAAAGTGTAGAAAGTAATTGTTTTTAATGTAGCAAGTAAATATAAAACATACTGTAAGTAAATAACTGTTTTCTAATTTAATATATTTTAAAATGTAATTTTTCCTGTTATGCAAAACTGAATGTTCAGCAGTCAATGTTACTCCAGTCTTCAGTGTCACATGATCCTTTACAAACCATTCTGATTTGCTGCTAAAGAAACATTTATTGTTATCAGAATTGCAGAATACATTTGTTCTGTGTAATATTTTTGTGGAAACAAAAACTTGAAAAAAGCTGAATGCAAAGTTCAAAAGAATAGCATTTATTTGATTTTTTTAGCATACAGTAAATATCTTAACTGTCACTTCTTTTTTTTTAATCAAAAAACATTCTTTAAAAAAAAAAATGAAGTGTCACCAATATAAAACAATGATTTATTTTCACTATTTTATTTTAAGATTTATTTTAGGACACTGAGAAAATGGCACAACTTCACCAAATAACTTCAGGTAAAGCTTCCTGTGGTATCGATTACCTACAGCTTTTTTGAGAGACTCTTTAAGTGAAGCCACAAGGTCAAAGAACACTTTTATGACCTAAAGTCATTCTCAACAGGCACTAAAACTGCATGAATCATGCAAAGCTTCTTCTTTACTGGTCTCACAGGGGTGCTGGAATAACCCTTTATGAAGTCTTGAACCTACTCAACCCCCCAGAGAGAGTGAAATCGAGTTTTCAGAGAAGAACTCTAGAGATCACACGACAACGCTTTCACACTTGACAGAAAACAAAGCGTGTTATCAAATAAAGTACATTCATTTGTTGAGGCAGCCAGTTTTTATTTTAAAATTAATTACTTCCTGCTCTGATTAGAGAGATATGGTACCTAAAAATGAATGTTCTGTCATCACTTCCTCAACCTTACATTTAATGTAAAACAAGGCAAGACAAGACAATGAAGGAACATGGGGAAAAGCTTCGTACAAGGAATTAACACTCAATTCTCGGCGCTAGGCTACAAACACAGTTTTTCAAGTGGATACAATGGGTTAACAAGGGGGTGGAGCTGATCAGTTGCTATGGTGACAAACAAGGGCGCAAGGAAAAACAGACACAATGGGGAGACACATTTCAAAATAAGAGTCCACAAATGACTAGACAGGGGAACACTGGCTGAAATCATAACATTTAGTTTAGCTATAGGGTAGGGTTAGGAATGTACTGTAGAACAAGGTCATGTAGAATAAGACATTAATATGTGCTTAATTACTAGTAATAAATGGCTAATATTCGGGTAATATGTATGCTAATAAGCAACTAGTTAAGAGACCCTAAAATAAAGTGTTACCAAATTCAGTTATTTCTCAAGCATCCAAAAAATATGCAAAAACACATTTCTTCCTTTAACCTTGTTGTCAAACCTCACTGTTTTGTGGTAGCATCTCCTAACCTTTTAACAACATTCTCCAGCTCTAACGTTTCACGGTAAACATTCACAAAGGAAATAATACATTTGTTTGTAGTTCAACATGTCAATCTCTCAACTTCACAGCCTTGAGATGGAAATAGCCTTTAGACTCCTGTCAGTCAACACAGAAGGAGGGAGCACAACAGATGCACCCATCTCATCTGATTTGATCACCGCCGCAGCTTGAAGAAATCTACCTGTTCCCACACGTAAACCTTTATTTAGATGGGGAAGGGCTGTCACTGGCAACTTCCCAACATAAAATTATAAAAGCCGGCTACTATATATATATATATAGTATATATATATATATATAAAACAAAGAATAAGATCCAACAAAATCCAAACAAACATGCTTTAAAAACAATCAGACTGTACATGTTGTTTATGTCTGTCAGAAAGCAAATAATAATAAACAGAACACTCCGAATGTCTCTCTAAAAATTGAGAAATAACAAAAACAGTAGAAGCTGTTTATCTATGAATAGCATTTCAGCTAGAAAAAACATTAAAACTGATCCTAATTTCCTGAGCTTTTCCTCAGAGAATCCTAATTTCTCTCTCATTATCTCATCCACTGTAATTTTCAGCTACCATTCTACTATGTAACTCACTCATAGATCTATTCTCAGTGAACAGTGGCAGCTTCAAGGAGATAAAAAAATGCAACCGAATCTAAATATTGTCCTGCAGTGGCATCTAAAACACGTCCTTACAGATCGTATGCTCTTACCGCAAGGGTGCGGCATTTCCATACTTCTAAAGATTAGAAATTGCATTCCAGTGTTTCCGGACACTCAAAGCCGCTCTTTGGAGCTTGTTACTGGGAATAACTTTGTCAAAAGTGCACTGAGTGACTTCTCGCGCGTATATTCAGTCATCCTGAGCCGGAGACAAAGAACCGCCCAGCACAAGGTCATGCATAAACATTAGCTATATTTCTGGGTAATAAGAAACAGGCTTTGGACTGATGGACTTTTTATCCCTAAGGGAAATATTCCCTGAGGAGAATACATTGTCCTTCACGTTCACGTCAGTAAATAGAAATCTCCTCAAGTGGCGCTGAAGGTGACATTGGAGTGAAAGGAGGATTATTGTCTCATCGTGACATAAAAGAACAACTACGACCGAATCAGAGGTGAAAGAAAAGCCAGAGGATTTCTTAGAGGAAAACGGCCATAAGAGTTGGAGAGACAAATCTGAGTCGTGATTGGGTAATGTGCCAAGAACTACTGACAAGATGAAGCATGACCTTCTCTCTGCACTGACATCACATCTTCTCAGCTATTTCCCTCCGCTCCAGAGAAGAAGGAAATGAAGAGACCAAGCTTATTGTGATGAAGTATAGGGCCTTGTGGGTGACAGCGTTGGGAAGATTGTCTCCGTCAGCTTGCAGCCAGAAAGTGCATTGTATCCGACCTCTCGACTGAACTGGACTTTGAATATCAGTCCTACTTTCATCAAAAAATGCGAGTTCCTTCTTTTCTTCTTCACGGCGTGGAGTGCTCTCCCACGACTAGATTATTTTTTATCATAAGGACATTAAAAGAACGAGGGCTTCTGAACCTCTGAATGTAATTGATGTTCTTTTTGCTTGTATAGTGAATTCACCATTGACTCCATTGAATTTCTCGGTTCATGCAGAGTTCAGATCTGTAGTTTTTGTCTTAGCACAAGGAGTTCAGATGTCTTTTCAAGCGACAGCCTTGATTAAATCTGTTTTCGACTGGATAAAGAAAGACAGCTGTGACCTCCCTGTGAAGATCACAGTGATAAGAGAAAATACAATTCGTAAAAAAAAAAATTAAAAAAGAAATAAACTGTCAATGCACTATCTAATCAAAAATGGCAAACAAACACAAATATAGACAAACATCTGAATAATGCAACTGAACATAAGCTGTACATTGCAAAGGCAGTGAGGACAATGTCATCGCTGCCAATATAGGCATTTTAAGGCATCACATTCTAGCACTGCATCGTGTGGAGGAAAATTTTTTATATGTCAATCATGACAACTTTGGAAAGATTTTGAGCATGTTAATGGTTATGACAATTTTTATGTACAGAAACTTGCTACTGCCAGTGCATACGGTCATAGAGTGCTGTGAGTATTTAAGACACACTACTGCTGCACAATTATCATATAAAATATGCGCATCCATAAAATCCATAGCGCATCTAAACAGGTGGAACTGGGGAAGGTGGAGGGTTTCAGTGGATATCTGAAAGCGCGCTACAAAATGCCGAGATTGTCCTCCAACAAAAAACGACCCTATAGGTCATTTGTAAAAGTACCTTATTACAACCTATATTTATGTTTTAAAGTTAAGCGCCCTCTAGTGGCAGTAAAAATAATGACAATGTTGTATTGCGTCTGTCATCATGAAATGACGTATGACTGTCATTACCTATCAAAATGTGTGTTTTGTTTAAATGCAGCGTGTGGACTTTACACACATCTCATTGTGATTAAAACATATTTTAGTAGGTGTAATTCGTACGATTGACCACACTAACTCACCCCTAAACCTACCTGTTACAAAAAGAATGCAAAATCATGTTTCTGGGTTCGAATCCACAATCCCTGGATCACATCTTGTCTTATAACGCATCGCTATACAACCTATACACCAAGTCTACCCTGAGTCACATGGGAGATAAAATAGTACAAAACATTAAAATCTCCTCCTTGGATTGCCACCTTACCGTGGTGGAGGGGTTTGAGTGCTTGAATGATCCTAGAAGCTATGTTGTCGGGGGCTAGATGTCCCTG
>JAUMHE010000082.1:8343249-8358651 GCA_032359235.1 Enteromius mattozi
TTGGTGTAAAGCTGCTTTGCAACGATATGTATCGTGAAAAGCGCTATACAAATAAATTTGAATTGAATTGAATTGAACAAGTTTAACCAAAAAAATCATATTATTTATTAATTTCATTATTTTATAACACACAAACTAAAAATAAGTATTATATTTATATTTCAAATATTTATTAATCAGTATTTATATTTGAATAATTATAATACATATTTCTGTGACGATCAAGATGGATGTGCCAGCCCAGCTCACTGGTTGGCACTCCAGCGTCAGATTAACTCTATGTGTTTTGTGTCTGTTTTCAATCCTGGACTCTTGTCAATGAACTGTGAAAATGTCTCCGCCCACCTTGTCTGTTACCATAGTTGTTCATTTAAGTCTCCACCCAGTGACCTAATTTCTATGTGTATTTAAATCCCTGTATGTGTCTGTGAAATCGCGGTTCATTGTACTGTTTGGAGTGAGTTTGGAGTTTCCTGTGTTTTCTCGTGTTTCTAGTTCCCTGTCTTCGTTGTTTCTGAATTTCTCTGTATCGACCCTGCTTGCCTCGGACTATCACCTTCGTTTTGCCCTTTGGAGACTGTTTACCCCTTGCACGACTCACGCTATGGACTTTGGTTTACGCTTCTGCCTCGCCTCTGATATTGATGTTTACCGGTGATGACCCTGCTTGTCTGTCTACGCTCTGTGTGATTCAATAAACAGCCTGCATATAAATCCGTACGCCTCCTCGTCTCCTCCCCATGACAGAATGAATCGCCAGAAAGGATTTAGTGGCCATGGGAATGCACAAGAGTTTCAAGACTATTCTACGCCCCGCTGGCAGGATTACACACCGGTTTCCCCATCATGTCTGCTCACGCTGTTTCAGCGCAGTCGCCACATAGAGGAATATGTGGAGGACTTTATCGTGATCAGCCACCGCGTGAAGGTAACCGAGGGAAAGATTAAGGATTATTTTTTGTCTGGCCTGGACCTCGATCTGCTGGATAACTTGCCCGACTTTGACGAGTCAGATTGGAATTTGGCACAGCTTATAGACTTTGTTTTATTGTGCTGTGGTTCACGTTTCACCGTAGGAGAGGTAGTGGAGGACGTTTGCATGCGCGGTCACAACCGGAGGAATCGCCGTGCCGCGAACGTCAACGCGAGCCCATGGCTCGGCTCCCGCCTCGCCATTTGGCGAACCCCGCTCCCGCCCAAAATGGCCACCGATCGCCAGACGCCGCGTAGGATGGCCACCGCACCTGAACCTGCGCATAACATGGCCGCCACCGTGGAGCCTTTGCACCTGTCGCCAGCGACCACGGACGTCATCCTTGGTTTCCCGGACGTTGTGAGTACAGCGTGTGGGGACAGCAGGGCTCATATTAGGCGAGTGGGACTGATTTCGTGCATAACAGACTCCCAGATGAGGTCTGTGAAAGCGGCTGGAGTAAGTAACATCACCACCAAAGTTAAAATAGAAACTGTTCCACTGTCAACGGTGCTGCCTGTGATGGCAGTTGCCATTATGACTGTGTGGGCCGCACACTTCTCGCCAGAACCCGTTCATGACTCAGCTCTGCCCTGGCTCGAAAACCCCGAGCCTGTCTGCACCCCTGAGCCCGCCACTGATTTTAATGTGCCATGGCCTGATTCGCCAGAACCCGCCGAGGAATTTGATTTGCCGTGGCCCGATCCACCTGAGCCCGTTCCCCTGCCTCTGTTCAGTCCTGACCCGACCACGGACAATTCCCCAGTGGCTGCATGTACCCCAGAGATGTCGACCTTGGTCGTGGATTCTCTGGGGCCTCCGCTGGTGGCTGCACAGCCTCCGAGACGGTCCGTCGGGGCTGTTCTGGAGCTCAAGCCCGATCCTAAACCAGCCACAGAGGCCTTTGAACTCTTGCCCTGCCTGGCCGTCATTGAACTTTTGCCTAGCCATGAACCGGTCATTCAGGCCTTTGAACTTTCATCCTGCCCTGAATCGGCCATGGAGGCCATCAGTGAACTTTTGTCCTGCCCTGAGTTGGCCAAGGAGGACATTGAACTGTCGCTCTGCCCTGATCCAGGCCCAGGGGCTGCTGAACTTCCTCCCGGACCTGCCCCGGCTGTCGGGACCACTCAACCCGAGACGGTGGCAGGTGAGAACTCGGCCGATGAGGCCAATACTAACCTGTTTGTGCTCCTCTGTTCAGTTCAGTTGCCTGTTTCTCCCTGGAGGGCATCCTCGCTGTCTGGTCGGCCCAGGAGGGCGTCTCTTCCATCTGAGCCGCACAGGTGGGCGTCTCCACCGTCTGCGCCACCCTGGAGGGCGTCTCCTCCCTCTGCGCCGCCCAGGTGGACTTCGCCGCCGTCTGCCCCGGCCTGGAAGGCGTCTCCGCCGTCTGCTCCGCCCTGGAAGGCTTCTCCTTCGTCTGCTCCCCCTGGAGGGCGTCTCCTCCGCCTGATCCGCCTAAGTGGGCTTCTCCACCGTCTGCCCCGCCCTGGAGGGCGTTCCTGCCGGCTCCTAAGCCTGGGGCGTCTGGAAGCCGCCCCTTTGAGGGGGGGCTATGTAACGATCAAGCTGGATGTGCCAGCCCAGCTCACTGGTTGGCACTCCAGCGTCAGATTAACTCTATGTGTTAATATACAAAATTGTTAATTGTTGTCTAATTGTTAATATGTCTAATTGTTAATATACAAAAACTATACAAATTTTGAAATGTAATATATTGTTTTGTAAAATTTCTAACATATATATTCTATAATATTTTTAAATAAAAATTTCATAATCTATTTATACATTTATTTTCTAATTTATAAATTCATTTTTATATTCCAATATTTAAAAATATATATTAGATTAAACTAAAGTAATAAAACAAATATTTAAATAATAATTTTATTATTATTACATCTCTAATGGTTATGTACAGACTATGATGTGTTTTAACATTTCTAACAATTCTAGTTTTAACAAAACATTTAATAATTTTTAAATATTTATAAATTTATTAATATTACAGCACATGAAATCCAAATATTTCATATATTTATTACATTCCTATATCAAATATTTTTTTTTTATTTAGATTAGAATAAATATATTATACATTTAAGAATTTATTCAACAATAATTAACATTCATTTTAAAAATAACGTAAATAAAATATTACATCTCTAAAGGCTACTACGCAAGAACTATACATTTTCCTTACAGTTTTAAGAGCTTAACTACACACATATGCAAAAAATAAAAATAATAATAACAATAATAATAAAAATAAATAAAATAAAAATAACAACTCTGTGACATATAATCTGTCATCACATTCTCCAAGTGCTAGAATTAAGGAAAATCATACTCTAAAAACCATGTGCTGTACATGAGTTTTCCTCAAGGGGAAGCTGCATGATTTCTTTGTACAGAACATCCAAAAGTAGATCTATTACCTTATCAAATAGGCTGAATTGTGCGGGGTTAGGGTTACCGTTTATCATTTCTCTCCCTCAGTACCGTCTGGCACTCTTCACAGACAGACAGCATTACTGTCAGAGAGATTAATCACGGATATACAAGACAGTCTGTCTATTAACCCTGCACAAAGAGAGCTAACTCCACTCTGACATTGCCTTCAGTCAGACTGAGAGATGTGCGATGCATAAATGAATGATTTTTCAAAGCTGCGTATGCATTTTACTGAGTCAAAGGCTACGTGTTTACCAAATGTGCTAAAGTAACAGCTCACATTCACACATTTGCTTGGGACCATCCCTGATTGCTCACAGTTACATTTAACTTCATTGCCAGCAAATTACGAATCATTCAGTCATGTCAGAAAAACTTTTGATGAGCTTGAAGGTCACAAACTAAAAAGAGACCAGGCAGTTCATTAGGAAACATTACATGTTCACCGCCTCCCAGTTGTTAAATCTTCCATTGTAATGTTTTAATCTTTTCATCCATTTAAATCCCCTCATTATAACTTTCATCATTCATCTTATCTAAAATCTGATACCGCACCTTTAAGGCATCGCAGAAGAATCTAACACATGAGGGAACAGTCTATTGCAATGTTATCTAAAGAAAAAAAAAAGACAAAATCTTCTTTGCAAAGACTACACTGCTCTGTCGAAAATAATGTAAATGCATTACTTTGTGTTAAATATTTCATGGGCTCGCAGATGTTATGCCTAAAACCAGATGCGGTTTTCTCAGATCGCACATTTGTTCAGCAGTTTGTATCTCTCAGGAAGTCAGGATCAGGATGTAATATCAGCAGGGTGTGAAGAGTGTCTGCACAAGCACAAATATGCAACCATGTCAAACTGCATTTTCTGAGACTGTGAAAATCACTGAGAAAAATTCTGTTTTTATCTCCTCACTGTATGGAATGGAAATTTCTTACTTTTAAGCAGAGAATGCAGAGTCTTTCCAAGACACCTCTGAGTCCTGTAAAGAAATCACATCGCTTTCTGCACATCGCAGGATGTAGAGTAAATACAACTATGTGGGAAAGGAGGTCTATGAGCTAAGCAATGTCTTCATGTACTTGAGAGATGTTTTTCTAAGACTTTCCTAAGGTTTTTCCTGTCCTTCATGATTATTGGATCACTGGATTGCACATAGCTATATCTTGCTGATGAAATTTTGTGATACTTTTACACTCGAAAAAATGCTGTTATTTTATCTACCCAACAGCTGGGTCATATATTGGGTTGTTTCTTCCAGGGTTGGGTAGTTTTTGTGTAACCCAGCTGCTGGGATAGTGGCTGGGTCAATCTCATTGACCGCTGAAACTACATATTATTTTATTATGATAAAATATGGCCTCTAATCACAGTACTGTTTGTTTATTGGCATGTTATGGGGTCAGTCAATGCACCTTTCAGTTACAAAGTTACAAATACAAAGTGGCGGTCTGAGGTTGGCTATTTTGTTTAATTATGAAACCAAAAATGCTGGGTTGTTTTAACCCAACTTTGGGTCAAATATGGACTAACCCAAGTTTTGGGTTAAAATTCCAATGTAAAAATTCAACCCAACAGCTGAGTTAGTCCATATTTGACACAAAGTTGGGTTGAAACAACCTAGTATAGAGTTAAATAAAACAACCCAGTGTTATTATTGTTATTTACAGACATGAATACCTTTATTCTGAAAATATGTTCTGTATTAAGCAGCACAACTGTTGCCAGCATCAGTAATAATAATAAAAATAAATGTTCCTTCAGGACCAAATCAGCATTAGAATGATTTCTAAAGGACACGTGACACTGAAAACCGGAGTAATATTGGCTGCTAAAATATCAGCTTTTCAGGAATTAATTACATTTTGAAATGTACTAAAATATGAAAATTATGTTAAATTGTAATAATATTTCACTGTTTTACTTTATTGATTATGTTTAACTTTTTTGATCAAATAAATGCAGCCTCGGTGAGCAGAAGAGACTTTTAAAATCTTACAGACATTTTTTTTCTAGATTAAATGTTCATTTATGGATATACTACTGTATATTTTAAAATCATGTTTGTTCACAACCCATTAACTAATGCTAATTTATATATAAGCGTTTATACTAAATGCATTCAACCAATCTTAAGAAAGTGTTTTACTGTCAATATGAAAACAAATGACTACAAAGTAACGGTACACCAGTGACAGAAATAGCAAAGGTAGAGGACAGGCCATTTTCCTGGAATGCACTCCTAATTTAAACCATAAGCAATCCATGAACCCCTCGTGCCAGCAGGCACAAACACGGCTGACCATGTTGATAATGAAGCAGCTTGTGTTGTCCTGAACCATCTGGAGCACATGAGGCACACTGTGGCGTTGCTGCCCAGCGCAATTAACTGCGCCTTCCTCTTGGACACTGTTTTCCTGCTATTGCTGCCACGGGAGACAGACTGCATCCTGGGTAAAGTCCATCCTATTGTCACGACTAAATTTTAATTTCTGCTCACAGACATAACGCCGCAGACGGCTGTCACATAAACATGAGCAGCGCACTAGACTCAGGATATTTCCTCGCTGTAAGTGTGGCATTGATAAATGGGTGTCTCGTCCCGAAAGCATACTTTCTGACGACTTGTACATTTTGAAAAAAATAAAAAGATAACTTGACTTAACTAATTTTCCATTAACTTCAATCTGAAAAACTAGGCATGAAGATTTGAGGCATTCCAGTCATGCACCGAAGCGGGCTGAGAAATGACATATGACGGTGTCAATAAAACATATGACAACATTATTGAATTTAATGATGCATTAATATATGCAAATGGTAATAGGCCATATCACGGTGGGAATGATTGGGTGCACAAGACGTGTACTTGGTTTGCTGCCTGATCATTAACTCTGAGTAAGACACGCAGATCTCCATTCAAAGATCCACAAAAAGCTTCAGGCTTCCAATAAGCTCGTATCAGCCAGGAATTCAATCAATTTCTATTATATCTGATGTATACAGCATGCATGCTAATAAGCTATCAAACATCGTGTCCTCAATTATAACATCAAGGCAGCTCCTATCAAGTTAACTCAAGTAAATGGGATGTTTCTTATGTGGTTTGACATCACACAGAATAAGCCCAAGGACCCTGTCAAACATTGATAAAGCATTAAAATATTCAATCTATGTGCACTGAACAATGAGTTTTAGACAACTTTAAGACAATATAACCTACTGAACAGATCATGTCAGTGTTATTGCAATATCATTTATATACTAACAGCATATATGTATAAAATATTTTTCATTTAGGTTTATTTGTATTTTCGTTTTCTTTTTGTTTGTTTAATTTTTATTTGTATCTGTAGTAGTTTATATATATATATATATATATATATATATATACACTTTCATTTATATACTAGAATCTATATACACTTTCATTATTTATTTCAGTTTTTAATGTATTTTAGTTGAATTTTATGTCTTATTTTTATTTTTATATCTTATTATTCTTAGTTTTATTTTTCTGTACAGTACTTTGGCCCACTTCAGTGTTTGGGTTAGAGTTAGGGTTAGGGTTAGATTGCTTGATTTAGCTTTAATAATCAGTTAAAACTTTTTGCAGCTGGCAACATTTATAACATTCTAGTTTATGCTTTTCATGAAGTATTATATAAAATGTATTTATTCATATAATTAGTAAAAAACTATTTTTGGGTTTAAATTTTACATTATTTGTTATAAACACACAAGCACACACACACACAAATTATTTGAATATCAATAAATGTTTTCATTTATTGATATTCAATATTAATTTATTTAATATCAATAAATATTTTCATGTTAATCTTTTGAAAAGTTTACCCTAACCAAAATAATATTTGTGTTATACTTTAGTCACATTAGTTTTGGGTCTAAAATTCCTCCATCTTAACACTGAAGGGTCATTTTTGACACAAAAAGTGCCTTTGCTCCATCCCAGAGAATCCACCCCCTAATTAAACTTCCTCTACTGTCACCAGGTCCCTTGTGGGACAAGGACACTTTAGAAATGCTAAATGTATTTACACGGTACTGAAGCAAAATCGCAGCCCATAGCACTGTTGACTCGTCTATAAATAGGATCACTCCACGACAAAACAAACATCGCTCGGATCTAGTTAACATTTGCTAAAGGTTGCACAAGAACAATGCGATCTGGAGAGGAATATTTGAGTCTGTTTTGGGGAATGAAATCTAATCACGCTCTTTCTGTCACGGTAAATGCTAATATCAGATGCTAATATCAGATTATTGGTGTCATATGCAAATTAGGATTTACAGAACTTCCGTTCTTCAGAATTGTAAGAGGAAATCATGTGTGAAATAGTGATATTGGCCCACGTAAACACTGGCCCCAAAACGTGCTTGGACACTTTAAAATGTCTGAATGTCACTGCGTTTGAAAACAAATAGTTTTTGGGGCAGCTGTATATGACCTTTGTGCTTTCAGGCTAATAGTGAAAAACAAAATGATTCCATTGACACTTTAATGGACTATAAAGAACAAACCAAGAAAGAAATACAACAAAACAACTTGCATTTTCTCGTGAAATTACACTTAAATACAGCATTCTCTAAACATTATTACATAGAAAATTTGAGCATTTCACCTCTCACTGTGAGTAAAACTATAATCACACACATAACCGAAACAGTACTGTTTTATTCTGAAACATTTTGGACCGCTGCAACACACTAGGATCATTTTCAGCTAAAGAGCTTTGCCTGTTTTCACACTGACAGAGCGCCCGCTTACTTTGCATCTCATTATGCATTTGAGTCGTTTTTCTGCATATCTTTCTCAATATGAATAGTTTGGCGGTCAAAGGGCAAACGATTGGGTTCATGTAGAGTAAACCAAATGACGTCAATTTCAGTTTAAGAGTGTTACGGCAATGAACCGTCTGAGTACCTCTAATAATTTCCAAAGTACAAAAGACAGTCTGCATTTTAATTTGGTTTTAAATTGTGTGGCGTGGACATGCTCTGGTTACTCTACGTTTATGCAACATAATTTATCTTCATATCCATCGTACAAAAACCAGGACAAACATAAAACAACATTTTAAGGCTATTTTTTCTTAATATACCAGCAAGCAAACCTTTTAAGGTCAACACAGAAAATAAATATGATGAATTAGCTAATATCAGAAGGCGTTTATTCTGATAGCAGCAACAAAGGCAATTATTATTAATGAACAATGTAGTTTTGCTTTTAAGTTCTTTGTAAACAATAATATAGTAGTTTTGAAAGGCAGAACTAAAACCTTTCTTAGAGGTTATTAGAAACATTTTTCATTAGAAATTCCAAGCAAGCTCCACTGTTAGCATCAACAGGAAAAGTAGAAAATCCATCATCATTTACTCCCACAAAAACCTTCAAAAACTTCCAAACACTATTAATATAATAGTCCATGTGACCTAGTATTTGAGTCTTTTACTCAAATATTGCCTCAGCTAAATCACTGAATCAGTGTGCTGAATTTTTATTTGTGAATGAATCAGTCTAATTCATAAATTAATTATTCAGTTCCATTTGTAAGCCAATGTTGAAAAAGCACAAAAAAACCTGACTCATTTATTCATTCGCAGTGGTTTTAAAGGAATAGTTCAGCCAAAATGAAAATTCTGTAATTAATTATTCACCCTCATGTCATTTCAAACCCGTGAGACCTTCGTATTAAGAACACAAATTAAGATATTTTTGGTGAAATCCGAATGCTTTCTGACCCTCCATAGACAGCAATGCAACTGACACGTTTAAGGCCCAACAAGGTAGTACAGACATCATTAAAATAGTCCATGTGACATCAGTGCTTCAACCTTAATGTTATGGAGTTACAGGAAAACAAAAATAGTGACTTCATTATAAAAATTTCTTCTGTTTGCTAACATAACGTAATATGAACTTTTTTGGTCAATTAAACAGATTATGAACTATTTCTGTGTGGAAAAGGACAGCAGCAGCATACAGGCTTGGAACAACGTGAGTGTGAGTAAATGCTGACATTGGCAAACTATTTCTATTGCTCTTTGCATAAAAAATATGACATTTTGATGCATTGACATTGTTTTTTTTCTTCTTCCTAGACTCAGAAAACAGTTTGATTGAGCTGTAAATCTACATGACCGTGTTTGCTTGAACTGGAAAAAAAGCACAACATACTTTACACTTGGGGTTTCTGGAAGATTTGTAGATGGGAAGATTGCAGGAGTGATTTGAATTTGAGAAAAGATAGAAAAGGAGAGCAGGACTCCTTAGGCAATAACACTAGTCAAACTATCTCACTCTGCATGTCTCCCCCTCTGTTCCATGGAGTATCTTGTTAATCATTCTCAGGGCTGCCCTTTGCGGGTTCCTACATTACATACCACTATAAAATCTTTATGTCTCCAGAGGATCTACAACTCTCTTACGGATAGGACCAGAATACAGAAAGAACATCACAGCAGAGAATCTATACAATATTCAAAGGAAGCACAGAGCTTTTATGTTCACCCATGCCCTATAAGTGTTGTAAATGCAGAATCAATGTTCTGTGTTAGCGATATTATACATTTTTCAAGAAATTAATACTTACTTTAATTACACTTTTTAAATTGATCAAAAGTGACAGAAATATGGAAACAATTTATATTTCAAATAAATGTGAATAAAGTGATTTCTAAAGCATCATGAGACACTAAAATTCATCTTTGCCATCACATAAATTATATTTATATTTTAAGATACCATTCAAAGGTTTCCTTGGAGTCAGTGTATATATATACAGTATATATTTCATTTCATTTAATTAATACTTTTATTTAGCAAGGATGCTTTAAATTTATCAAAAGTGATGATAAAGACATTTATAAGGTTACAAAAGTTTTCTTTTTCAGATAAATTCTGTTCTTCTGTACTTTCTTTTCATCAAAGAAACCTGAAAAAAATCTACTAATAATTTTTTTTTATTATTAAGAATCAGAAAATTAGAAAGATCAGAATAAGGATAACGTGACTTGAGTAATAATGTTAAAAATTCTGCTTTTAAATCATAGGAATAAATTACAATTTAAATTAAATTCAAATAGAAATGAATTATTTAAATATTTCACAATTTTTTGAAAATAAATTCAGCCTTGGTCTGAGCATAAGAGACTTCTTTCAAAAACATTATAAGATCTTTAGGAGCATAAACTTTTAGATATAAAATATACATACACTAATTTTTTCCCCTTCAAATTTAAGCATGCAACAAAAAGTTCACACAAATCACAAATTTTCAATTTATTTAGTTTCAGTTCAGTTTACATTGTATTAAATTAGAAAATGCATAATAACAACATTTCTAATTAATTCCAAAAGTCTCCTGACAATCATAAGAAAATAATAAAGTAATATTTAATTGTGTAAATTTAAAGTATTTTCAAATATAAAACAATGACACAATTTATTTCACTATTGTCACAGCACAGACACAGTGCTGAAAGTGAGTTGTTTTCTGAAGACTAGGCTGTTTTTGAAGTTAAGCGCTCAGCTCATGTCTTTCAGATTTGCTCGCTGATCAAGAATAGGAACTCTTTTAATTGTGTGGACATCACAGACACAAAGCATCCTGATGGTTCACGGCTCACTGTCTGCTCTTATTTATATGCTCTGCTCATACAATCAGCCACAGCCTCCAGCTGACAATACACTGTCTGTTTATCATGACTGGACAAAAAATAGGAGGAGACAAAACAAAAACACTTTTCTCAATTCATCATCGTCACATCCAATTTCCTTGGCGTGACAGCCAAGGCCTAATCATGGTGTAAGGTGGTTAATTTAGCTGTAAGGAGAACAATTTAAATACAAATGGACCCCTGGTCCCTCTATAGGGGACGTGGAATAAACAAAACGTCACTGTTGATCGTGATGTAATTGGAAGGGATAACATACGGACATGTACGGCAGACATCTCTCAACTCCGTTCCCAATGTTAAGCTAATGGAGGTCAAGAGGCTGGAGGACACTGGGGACGGTGAAGAGAATGAAAGGATGGAATATAACAACCTGACGGCTCATCCATGAGTGGGTTGAAGGCATCAAGAAATTAGGACAATTACAGTTTAACTTCCCAATTACCAAACTTAATGCACCCTGGATGCAATTCTGATTTAACGCTTCATTTGGTTGCAGAATGCCAGCCCTCCATAATTTGATGAAACCTGACAGTCAATTTAGAAAGCATATTTTGGGAAATAGTTTTCTCTTCCGCCATCTCTTCACATGCGTCTGAGCACAAACTGTCTAAAGAGACAATTCCCAATCTCTGACAAGCAGGGTCAACATGCACGTACTGTATTGTTTTTGCCAATCCTGGTTCACACTGTGCCTTAGGCAAATTATAATACCATAAATAGGAAAAATAAATTCTTTATCATCCCTGCATCTTGAAAACATTTAGCAAAAAATGCATAATATTATACATAGGGATGGGTATCGTTAAGGTTTTAACGGTATTACTACTTTTATCGATACCACTTATTGGTCCGGTACTTTAATGGTACTCTTATCGGTACTTTTTGTTGTGTTTTTAATATTAAAAAAATATATATTATAATAAAAAAATCTAATTGAGAACAGAATTAACAACACTTATTATTATTATTTTTTTAATGTAAAATAATAATCTGTAGACTAACAAACACCAATGTTTGAGCATATATTACACAAAACAAATGATTGTAAAACAAATAAATAAACAACTATTTTCCTGTAAAAGAATGGACAGTGGTTACAGTCGGGGCATGCAGGTAGGCTGCAAGAGGACTAACCTCAGAAAAGTGAACTATCCTGTCCTGCCAGATGTTATGCCGTGTTCGTTGCGCGCATAAATTTGCTTTGTTTTTATTCTCTAACTATAGTGGGTCGCGGCTTGATGACCATGGGTCACTGTGGGTCCTAAGGTCAAACCAATTGAAAACCACTGCTTTAAGTTAGATCGTTCGGTTCTCTCCGCCATCATCACTCTATTAAGCGCGAGCTTTCGTGTTATGCGTGTGCGAGCTCTGTGTGCAGCGGAACCTATGTGCGGAACAGATGGACATTTCGCGCGTGTATTTAATATTATTGCAAATTGGAAAAGGTTAAAATATGCTAGGAAATGATTATTTAGCAATAAATAGAATTTATTTTTTTTTCTGCAGTACCGATAGCAGAACCGTTAACGTCAGAGCTTATTGATACTTTGGTCTTTTATAATTTAGCACTGGTACCGATTAAGTACAGAGTTTCGGTACCCATCCCTAATTATACACTAACAAATTATTTTGTATTCCAATAAAAAGAAAAAAAATTAGCAACACATACAGTTTATTCCATCATAATCAGAACAACAAAAGCAGCGAAGTGTCAAAAGTTTAGCTGTTGAAAAGCTGTTCAAAATGATCATTTTAACCTTGAAATCAGGATTAGGTAGGAGATTATTTCTTTAGAATCATTCAGACTTGAACAAGTAGTTCTAACTTGACTCAGAGAATGATAAATGATTAATAATACTAATTATTATTATTTCAAATTCCATTCAAAACCATGGCACTTCTGGTGACACGGACACTACACAACTCATCAGCTGAGCATATGCTCTGTCAATATGCTGACTGCTTTCCCTGCGATTACCAGCACTCATCCCCCAAAATGTGATCTTGTCTGTCTATTAAAAAATCTACAAAGTTATCTGGAAACAGATAAACCATGCAAACCAGAAAACTGCATTAATATAAGTAGGCACACAAACACTCAGAGAGACACTGTCCATCCTACATGTTCAACAACACGGTGCATAACTGCATACTACAGCACTGACTGTTCTTCAGTAAAGATGACTGAAGGTCAGAGAGCACAGCTGTGATGGACAAGCTGTCAGTCCAGTGCACATCACAAGCTATCATTCACTACATTACATGGTGAAATAAGCTACTCTGTAAATCTCATTGTGTAATGTCTCAAACACTCCCACCACACATACAATCTCATTAAATATATGTTATTATCAAGCAGAGTTATTCAGAAAAGTGGTGTTTGGAGCACAAGACTTAGGTGTGCAGTCTTGTATTGTATTTTGTTCACATTGTGCTAAAACAAACAAACCCAACATGCTGTTAAAAGTGAAAACAAATATTGTTATGGAATATACTGTAATATAAATGTATAAAGTATTTAAAAATATTTAATTCACTACATATTAAACTATTATTATAATTATATAAAAATATAAAAAAAAATATTAGAAAACAATACTACAACAACTAGTATACTAATAGTAGTATTATTAATCAATTTAATAATACTACTACAAATTTTAATGAAATTCTTTACAATAATAATAACAACGATGAACATAATGATAACAATATTTCAAAATATTTACTACAAATTAAAATGCTTTATGCACAAAATATCAAAGCAAATAAAATGAAAAAATATGAATGATGATGATAATATATTATTATTATATGAAATAGTTTAATAAATTGAAATCAAATGCTTCACACAGAAAATATTGTTATAAAATAACAATAATGATGATGATTATGATGATGATGATGATAATTTAAGTTTTTAAAAGGTATTTAATTTACCACATATTAAATTATTATTATTAATAAATTATTAAATATTAATAGTTTAATAAATTAAAATTAAATGTTTTACACAAACATAATATAAAACAACACTTCTGCAATTCCTATTACTAGTAAGTATAATTTAAAATTACTATTTAAATGTAATTTAAATGATTTACACAGAAAATATCACTATATAATAATAAATTAAAATAAGAAGTAAAAGAAGAAGAATTTAAGTAAGGAATTTAATTATTACTGTACTGTGATTGTTTAATATTGTCATTTAAAATAAGTAAAATAAAAACAAAATGTAATCATTATTTTAATACAAGCATAGCTTGGCATTAAACATGGTTTTGTTCTTTTATTTTTTTACTCATTTTGTCTGATACTAACTGTGAGAAATAAAATGAGATGTTCAAGACATGCCATTTTGCTTATTGAGTCTAGTGATCTACTTTTAGTTTCTACACATCCGTTGATGCAGAACAAGCCTCCTCTGCCCTCACCTGCACTGATACGTACAGATAGAGTGGGCTGAGAGTGGGTTTCGGTTCATGCCTAATTTCACATAAATGGCATAGAGTCAAACATGTAGTGGGAGAGAAGCCCAGAGAGACAAGTCCACAATAAGAGCAGAGGCTTTATCCCAAGTCAGATTAGCAGTAAGAACATGCACAGCAGCCTTCACTGTGCTGCACGCTCATTAATAGATTAGCATCAGCGCCCAGCCACAGCCACACTGCAAATTGTTATTGCTGACTGTAATCAGAAAATGGGTCGCGGGAGTGCCAAGGGATAGTGGCAAAGACTGGCAGAGCATATAAGAGCAAATGAATGAGAGTGAAGGTGAATGATTGCGAGCTGCGGGGATGAAAACGAAGAGGCCTGAAGTGCTGTGTGAGAGAGAAAGAGCAGGAAAATCCTTCGGTCAGCGTTATGACATTATATACAATACTGTTCAAAGGTTTGAGGTATTTATATATTTCTCTAAGTCTCTTATGCTTAGCCAGGCTGCATTTATTTCATGACAAATACAGTAAAATTGTGAAGTATTATTAAATTTTTAAAATAGCTGTTTAAAATGTAATTTATTCCTGTGATGAAAATGCTGATTTTTTCAGCAGCCATTACTCCAGTCTTTAGTGTCACATGATCCTTAAGAAATCATTGCTGATATGGCAACTTAAACGTATTATTATCAATGTTAAAACTAGTTTTTTTGACTATAAATAAATGAAATAAATATAATAAATATAAATGTCTTTAATAAACTTTAGTAAACTTTTGGTCCACTGAATGTGCTGTTGCTGCAGAAAAGTACTGATTTAATAATAT
>JAUMHE010000082.1:8362337-8384003 GCA_032359235.1 Enteromius mattozi
CACTGGTCAATACCATATAGACACTACTTTTTTCTAGCTTGACTATTGACTAGTACAACCTTGTTTCTGTCTATGGAGAGGTTTGAGGGAAGTAACTCAGAGTTCAACATCTTTTCTATTGACTTATGTGTAACTGGTGCCGCTGTGTAACTTCCAGTCTCTTCTCCCCTCCATCTAACCCCTGGGGTCTTAAAAAGTTTCACTCAGTAGTGATTCTGAACTATTTCTCTGAGAACAGACTTCACAGAGAATACAACAGACGTTTTCATATCAATCAATAGCTCTGTTTCAAGACCTAGCGAGTGTCTGAAGGAGTCGTAGGTGCCACTCTAGATGTGAAGGTCATTTCAAAAGGTAGTAAACTTCAATTTTCTGCTTTATAGACTATCTTGTTTTGGCCAGATTTAAGAGCAGTATTAAATTCCAGAATGCATTGTGATGAACTGACGCAATAAAAGTGTAATCAAATCTGAGAGATGCGGGAAGAGAATTGTAGTTGTAATTCAAAATGGAAAAGTATCAATAAAAACAATTCAGAGAAATTAAAATGCATCAAACCGCTAAAACCAATGCTGATACAAATTTCC
Organism: Enteromius mattozi; assembly: GCA_032359235.1. NCBI lineage: Eukaryota > Metazoa > Chordata > Actinopteri > Cypriniformes > Cyprinidae > Enteromius > Enteromius mattozi. Next base: position 8,362,925 of record JAUMHE010000082.1, read on the forward strand.
CATGCTTACATTTCAGTTGTTATGTCAAGGTATAATTCAAACCTGGTAACAAACAGAACATTTTAGAATTTCGTGTTTAAGCTGCTCCGAAAACAGTCAAAACAAGAAATATTCTACGTCATTAATACCTCATTCATAGAAAAAAGCAAATATGGGGAAAAAGCAAATACTGTTATGCAGAATCCTGACATTTCTCAGAAAGGTCTTCTACATATTAGTTAAACAGAATTGTGTTTCACATTCTCTTTTTTCCACATTTTCCCTCATTTCACATGAAACAAAGCTTTTCATTGTTCTCCACCATTTCTGTGGCAATACATTTATGTCACAAGCTTCATTTTTAGGAAAGCATGACAATTAATTAGAATAAATAACCTGTAATAAGCCACATGCATATATGCACACACAACCATTAAGAAAAAATAAAATAATAAAATAAAATAAAATACACATTCTTACATGTGTGACAGGTGGCCCCGGTGTATCCCGTCCCATCACAGGTGCATGTGAAACCATCCCAGGTCTGGCTGCATCGGCCTCCATGTTCACAGTGGTTTGGCATACATCTGTAAAAAAAAAAAAAGCAGAATTACACATTTAAATCCTTGCGTTGTAAATGAAAACCGTGCCAGAAAAAAAAAACTGCCTAATATCTCTGATCATTTCAGTACTTTTTGCTCTGATTTTAAGTTTTAAAAATGTATCTCAAGACCTCTATGTTTCCATCTGCTCTGCTGTTTTAAATAGAATAACAATTTAACCAATTTGGCAACAGCTTTTATAAAACGGTTTATGCAGGCACTTAATGAAACACATTACAGAGTGTCAGCTCAGTTAAAAACACTGAGAATGTGCTGAAGAGGATGACAATGAGTCATTTACTTCATTTTACGGTCACAATGAAAAAATGCTTCAAACTGAAAAATGTACACTAATTAACTTTAACAGTTAAAACACTTTAATGTACCCCTTTTATGTAACACTTACTGTATATGTTCATCTTGATTTTCAATATACAGATGAATTAAAAAAGGACAATCATGCAAAAGAAAAACAATGAAATGAACACTACAGAGCTAAAACAAGTTACCATCCTCAGTTAAGCAGTGTTATTTTAGTAATATTTATAATCTGTATATAAATCAATTACATTTATTTGTATTTGTAGCTTTAAATATTCATTTTTTAATTATATATTTTTTATTTTATTTCAGCTTTATTTTATAAACGAAGATCAGCAGATACACAAAATTTTAGAGCAAGTAAAAATAAATAAATACATAAAATAATTAAAAAATATGCAAATATTCAGGAAAAGTACTGTGAAGTAACATACTTCAAATTGCACCAAAAATATTGTTCTGTACTTTGAGATGATGTTGACAACATTTCACCCTCCAAAAAAAAAAAAACATGCATCTCATTTGGAACAAAAAGTATGTAATTCCACAAGGCAATTGCTGTGCAGATTTGCCTGCATCTTTTATCTGAAGTCTAATCTGAAATCATAATTAAACTTAAAATTAAAACAATTAACAGCTTCACTGACTTCCTCCTGAACTTAATTAAGAAACAGTCATCTTCAAAGGTGATTTCAATTGGTCAAGTATCAAACATCTGGTGAAGTGGTGCTCTTTCTGTGCAAAAACTGTGTTGAATGTGAGCCGTCCACTTCCACAGCTCCTCATACAGTCCTGCCAACTGCACGTCAAATCCATTAACACGGCAAAATGCGGTATGAAATAAAATTAGGGAACAATCCCCTTGGAGCTAATACTCATTAGGCCAATGTCTCATAGGGGGAGCTGTGACAATGCCATTGACAATGAACCTTAAGTCTGACAAGTTCTTCGTTAGTGCTATTGTTGCACTTTTTCAGAGCTTCTGTGCTGTCAAACTGCAGTTTTTGTATAGGATGGCATGTCTCGATTAATTGGGTTACCTCAACGGCCATCTGTGCTTGGAGGAGAAAGGTACAGATAGAGTTTAGACTGTTCATTAATCAAACTCCAGCAACAGAACCGTCCCTGGAAATTTGAGGCCACTGATGACTCAGACCAATAATAAAAATTAACTCAGAGTCAACAGCAACATGTCACTGGGAGATAAGACCTTGGTAATAGCTTCTCGGTAATAGATTCGAAAAGAACCCTGGTAATAGCTGAGCTCTGGCAAGCCAGAAAGTTACAAATATTTCACTATTGTTCCTGGCCAAGCAGAGAGCCGGAGATTGCGGAGCAGTGAGCCTGAACAAGCATTTCCTGTTGCGTGGTCACTTAGCTTCCCAAAGAGCACAAAAGAAAAATGTGTGGATATTTGTGTCTAGGAAATGCCTTATTGACAGTATGAAAACTATTCTACTGAACCAGTTTACCCAAAACGTTTCTCTTATGTGTGATGTTGGAAACCGATTCATCTTAAATATTCTTCATAAATGTTCTCTTATATGCAACATCAATCTGATTTCTTCTAATAAAGTCAATAAAGGCTTATTGGAAACATGTACCCCTACCGCACGCTCTGATTACGTTATGAATTCCAAACTATTTTACAATGCTGTGAGATTTGAAAACTGATACTTATGAACATGTTCTTACATATCCAGCTTTATATGTATGAGTTTACTAATTCAATAGGTTTGCGCGGTAGCTCACGCAATACTGTGCTGCATTTAGAATGTGATGAAGAGCTACGGTATGAACCCTGTGAAATTACAGTTCAGTAAAAGAGATCAAATCTGCATAAGGAAGTTAAAATAGCACAGCTGCATTAATAAATGTGTTTATATATCACTTTTGCATTTGTTAACTCTATGGGGTATGTTTAGGGTTGGGTTTGGTGTAGGGGATATTTCCAACACGATGTCATACACCGATCGGTGGCTGCAGCGCCACTTCAAGTCGAACATATCTAGTTTCTGTCAGCACTAAGCAGATTCGCTGATGGACACCTGCATTAAAAAATACACATTTTATATTTGAACAAGTTTTATACATATTAGTTTTTTATATATTAGCATATTTTACTAATATAAAAATGCATGTTTATTTGCAACAGTTATGCTAACAGTAAAAAGACATTCATGACATTAAAACAGTGACATCTGCTGACAGAGACCGTGTTGCCACGTGAACATTGCAGCTGAAGATAATGAGGAAATTGTTCCCTTCGCCAAGTGCACTGTAAACGACTACATTATGACATGCACGGGCCCTAAGTCCCCCCTTCAAGGGGATAGGGAAGATCACTTCCATTTGGAATTTGTCAGAGAACCGAACGGTACCGATATGTGTACTGAACCATCCCTACTTCATAAATGTTTTCTCATATGCAACAATGAAAAGTCTGATTTATTATAATAAAGTGATTATTCCTCTCTCATATGTAAAAATGGAGAATTTCATTTGAGTGAAGTACTTTTTATAAACATTTTCTCTTAAATGCAAAAGTAAAAAGTCTGATTCATTCTACAAAATGTTATTAATTTGAGTGAATCCTTTCATAAAAATTCTATCTATTACACAAGTGGCAAGTCTGATTCATTCTACTAACCTGATTCACTGAACAATAGAATTATTTTGAAGTAGTTATTTCATAAACATTCTCTCTCATACACCAGTGTGGAAAGCCAGATCCATTCTAGTGAATCACTTAAGTGAATTTGGAAAGTTCACATAAACACTATTTATAATACACTCAAATTTTTTAAAAATTGGATTTAGTGTAAACTTATCTTTTCAAGTTTAATGCAGTCACCCTACTTAAAATTCATTTAAAAACTTTCTTTGAAAAGCCCTGATTAAAGTAAAAATACAGTTACTTGTTCAAATATAGTGCACTCTCAAGTATCTTAAATTTATCTACTTTTTAAAAAAGAGTTTCTTGTCTTTTGCAAAAGAGTATCTTGACTACCGTTCAACTACCTTAACAAATTACAGTTTCAAAGCAGCTTCTCCAACCCTGGAGACCGGAGCATCGTTTTTCCCTGCTCTAGCTGTTTACATCACTAGCTGTGCTTCTGTAATGGAAAGTGACAGTTTTCTAATGCAACCATTATGAACAGAGAAAGCACGTGGCTTTAAATGCCTCTGTCAGATTAGACTTGTTGGGGTGAGACACCAATCTGCATCTCCTCAGAGAGGGGCGCAGATTAGCCGGTAGCCCCTCTCGTCCCGTCTCACCCCCCACTCGACACGCCATTACGTCAAACGTTTTGCACCGCTATTTGGGATGAGTCACATTCTAAGAAGGCCTCCAGAAGTTTGGCAGAACAGCTTATGCGTGAAATAGCTTGATGTGAGGGAAATTGATGTGTGTGAAATACTGCAGGGGTGTAAAAAAGAGAGTGAAAAAAATCTCCCGTAGAAGGAGAGGATGTGATTTGAGCTGTATCTAACTGCAAGGTCGTGTGTTTTAGTGTCTTCCTGGTGGGAGGACATGGAATATTCTTTTACATGTCAAACACAGGGACACGTTTGGTAAAGGAGATTGATAGTGCATCACCTGGCCTGATGAAAGCGAACATAAAATCAATGGTGTGGCGAGCGGTAGCCCCCCTTCCGATCCCACATAATGAGTTTGCTCCTCACTGCGCTGGCACTATGGAGCTTTGCCAGAGAAGCATCATTACGCTGACGGAAAAACACACAGGGAGAGCGTTCAACAGTCTCTTGCCTCCTCTATTATTACAGTTCACTCTGTTCGGAGGGAGGGAGAAAGAGAGCGAGTCGGTATCTAGCCTGATCTAATAAAGGAAAAGATTTTCCTCTGGGGACTTACAACTAACTGTATTGCAACATAAACCGTAATCCCAAAAACATAAATAAACAGCGCAGTAAAGACAGAAAGTTCATCTAAAACATCACTGAAATATTGTCAGAGAGAGGGATATGAATTTAAAAATGGCAGAAAGACATGCTGAATGAACTGAGCTTGTCTTTAAATCATGTTGAGAATGTACTCAGCCCTGAGCTATAAGGCTAATGAGACACATTAAAGAACAATGCTTTACACACAATTAAAGTGGAGCTTTAGCTTCTAACTGAGCTGTAAGAAATCTAATAGAATATAAATAATGCCTCCATATGCGGGTCTTTATCAGTGAGGAGCGACGTAAATGAGCTGCAAACATAAATGCATAAACGAGTAAAAGAACACAAAGAAAGCAAATAGTTATTAATTAATTAGATATTCTTTGCACTTAACGTAGGAGGACGTTAATGTCAAGTCAAGTGCTGTTTAACCTGAGATTTTCTAAGCACAACAGGCAATTTCAAACTCATGAGAAAATGCTGATAATTTGTGCTCTGCATTTAGCACATGAAAGTGCACACACAATAGCGCAGACGTATCTGCAAAACATATTGTGAAAGTAATACAGATGTTTAATTTTTTACATTTTCCTGGTGCTTTTTCTATTTTTCATCTGTTTTTTTGCGTAATAACATTGTGCCTGCTGCACCTATGGTATGGCAGCAAAGTTCCTTGATTACTACGTCGGAATGAGAATATAGAATTTCCATCAGTCTTAGTACACAATGTTAGGGTTAGAGTCAAGTTTTAAATAGGAATAATATTGAAGCTCTTTGGTCATTTTTGAGCTACTGTAGATGCTACTGGTCTAATCAAATCTACTGTATGCTAAGCTGCAGCTAAAAGTGCTATCGCCAGACCTGTAGATCGACTGAATGGATTAAAAAATGTTAAAACTCAACTGTTTAACTCTAGGTGAGTTGGAAAATTAGTCTATTAAAAAAAAGTGGCGTGTTTCTTTAAGTTGCATTGCATTGAGCTCTCTCAGCCACTGTAAATATGACTTCTTGTTTTTTGATGTTTTTTATTCCATTTACTGCCTGCTTTTCGCAGTCGTGTTAATTGTGTGCGAATGGCATTACCTACTGTATAATGAGACCAATTTATATGGAAAGGACGTGTGTTTCTGCTAAAAAGAATGACATTTAATTTAAAAATGGTGCAGTTGACAGAGAACTTGGTTAAATCAAGGCCGGTTAGCTAATAAAACACTTTTCTTTTGCTTTAAAAGTTGCGAAACTTTAGTGAATACGTCCCACTATGAGACTGTATTGAAGTAATGGATGTTTTCCTAGGAAAGTCTCCAGATATGCTTCGTTTATCTCAATAAAACTGAATTAACATGAAAATATACATGAAAAATCACCACGCCAACATCAGATCTACCCCCAGCTGAGCAATGATAAAAAAAACAACAAAAAAAACAAAAACAAAATTATCTCATCAACGCACAGATGATTTAGTTTAACTATTTGAAGGGTCAGGTTGATTTTAAATACTATAAAGACAAATCTGATTAGTCGTGATTAAAAACAGGCTGCTTGACCCTTAATTGTCTATAATTTGAAGGCAAATTACTGTTTTCTTGCACAATGGATGAATACATTAGCCCTCACATCTGCTTGGGAATCCTCCTGCCTGGGCGATGAGGCATTATTTAATGAAAACATTAAAGATACAAATGTGGCAGACAATATGTGTTGTCAAAAACATTGCTTTTCAAGTTTCATTTACTTTGCTCGTTTGCTTGCGTTGTGCCCATCGTAATGGGATTTGGTTGGTTTTATGTTCATATGTATTATATTTTGAAGTCTTTATACAGATTTTGTCAAATTTAATAAAAATGAGACCCGAATGACCAGCTATGATGGTTTCTTGTTCCTCATGTTTTGATTCATATCATCAATAAATCTCCATTAATGGGATTTGCCTCTGTTGTATCCACAACAATGTGGCAACAAACAAAGGCACTAAGCCTCGGAGAGAGAAAGTATGTAAAATCAATCTTAAGATAACCGGTCTCCTGTTCTTGCACAGCATCTGCTCTCTGATTAAACTCCTCATCTGCCATTGAAGTCGAGGAATGAAGAAGGTCAACTCCAGGGAGAGTAGGCAGAGCGCAACGGATCCTGCCCCCAGGGCAGATGCTGCCGGTGGGGATAAAGCCACAGTCTCAGTCTGCTGCACCTGATAATCACTGTCTCAGCCAGCGTTTGCTGAAAGGCAGGGCAAGGGAAGAAGGGTTGGCTCTGACCTGTCAATGATGGCACACATGTCCAAGCTGACGTTCTCGAAGGCTCCCATCTTTCCCTGCTCCACTGCGGTGAGGTCAGCCAGTTGATCATCCACCTGAATGAGCTGCATGCACCCCTGGAACGAGCGCTGGATGGGAGATGCTCTGGTTCTTAAGAAATAACCTAAACAAACAAAACACACAGCACAGATGTTAATGTGTTGAGCATGTCAGTTGCATTGCTGTCTATGCAGAGTCAGAAAGCTCTCATATTTCATAAAAAACATCTTTATTTGTGTTTATTACAGGTTTGGAATGGCATGAGGGTGAGTAATTAATTACATTTTTGTGTAAACTATGCATTTAAGAAAACAAATTGGCATTGGCATACGCTGTCATATTTTGAAGACACACTGTAAAATAAAATTAAAATTAAAATACTAAAATATGAGCTTATAAAGAGGGCAAAGATAATCTAAAAGTACAATTAGGTAAAAATAATATAGCAATATTGGTTTGATCTGTGTATTGCTTTGTTCTGGACAAAAAAAGGTCAAACTAAATTAAACACAAAAATAAAGCCACTGAGCGTGATCTAATGTCACATGTGTTAAAGCTGAACATAAGGACCATTAACTGAAGAAAAACCTATCAACCTAACCTTATTAACCAAGTGATAGTTTTGACACCAAAAAAGGTCAAGCACATCGCAAACAGTAAGCTAACTTTGATGCAACTAATGAGATAAAAATACCGGACAAAGCCAGATTAGACAGATTTCTTTATATGGACCGCTGATATTCCTGGGAGAACACGCAGAACTTAGACCCCAAAGATCTGCCGAATCCTCAGGGTTGGTTATGCTTGCATCAGAGGTAAACAATGCTTTCCATGATGCCGATCACAGGAAGGTCTATTGAGATTCACCTTGCAGCCCCCTGACATTAATCTACAAATGAGAGCATCTGGAAGCATCAGTGTTTGCAAGGAGCTCACTTAAAAAATAAAATAAGAGGGAGAAAAAACAAAAACAAAGTTCCTCAAGTTTGCTGGGCCATCTGTCTTGTCTGCTTCCTGCACCTGTCCAGGAGTCTATATGCCTGAGCAGTCAACAGAGGAGGATGAGGAAGGTGGGCTATTAGAAGACATGCTGAGGGAAAAGTGTCTCACTACAGAGGAAAACAGAGAAAAAACAAGCATCTGCTGACAAATTAAGGCAGGGCTGTGGTGGCATCTCAATGATCGCCAGGATTTGTGAGGATCTGGAAAGCTGCCAGGATCCGTGATCAACAAGGGACATGGGAAAAGGCAGGTTTTCGTCACCCACGCTCGGATGTGACTTCCCGGTGACTGCTTTTGTCCCATTCTGCTGTCGTAATTAATTGAGGAGAGTCGCTTTTCTGACAAGATAACACTCTAAATTACGGCTGAGGCCCACGACTCACACTCCTGACTGGGTTTCTGAGTAGCTTCCGCATGACTGTGTTTACGTGCTGCTGATGATTTTGCGGGGATTGGAGAATAACTACTGTAAGATTAATGAGTGTCTATGGGCTTCATGTATTATTCATGAACGGCAAATGGAATATGGAAGATTCCTGTGGGAAGCTCTTGTTGTAAACTTTTATTCTCATCAATAAGCCTGGTGCAGATGTTAACAGTTTTTGTTTATTCTGCATTGGCAAGTTCATAATGATATAAAAGTGTATCTAACAATAACTGACAGGAGATATTATGAAATGTGCAATCAAATTGCAAGTAAAACAACCATTTTTCCTAAAGTGACGCAGATGAAGTCTAAGAAGGCTCCTTTGAGCTCATTGTGTTCTCATTGAGATTCTATAACAAAGCGAAAGTAAGGTGGAACAATGAAAAGTGCCTCTTGGCTGTGATTAAATGATCTCTTAGTGTTTCAGCCTAACATATTCACAACAGGTCCACAAATTGGCCTGAATGGGTCGAACTGGTGGTAACAGATGGGCTAATTACAGAGCAAACAACTCGCCCATTCGGTCAACACTGTTTTTTGCTAAGTCCAAATCTAAATAAACATGAAATTACTTGAAATGAGCCAGTGTTTAGCAGGGCTGGGTTCACATTTGAGCTTGTGATTCAATTCCACAAGCAATTCGATTCTGTAGAACAGTAAAAAATTATAACGCTTTATACTACGGGGCAGTTGAATGCTTGAATCTGATTGGCTGATGAACGTTCTAAGGTGTGCAATTATTTTCAGGGAAATGAACAGCGAACAGTTCCAGGCAGCTCTTTGAACGCATGACCATATCACTTCGCCAAATGATTTCTATTATTTAAAAGGTCTTACAACAGCAAAATAACCCAAACCTACAACGACACTGGCCAAACAAATAAATATAATATTTCCATGTTTTGCCAAAGAATTGCGTTTTATTATGTACGGAGAGCATCTCTCGCTTTTTCCCTCAGACGCACACATATTAGGCTACGCGCCAATTAGCGCTACTCTGACGACGTTACCCTTAACGTCAACTTAAAAACAACTTGACTTCTCACAAGCGATGTAACAACGGTGCTGTCAGTGAAGAAAATGAACTTAAAGTGTCACTGTTAGCCAAACACTTTCTTCGCGCTCACAATAGCAATTTAAGTACAAAAACCGGACAAATACCCTGCAATGCTCCTCTTTAGAGTTTGTTTTTAGCTGACTAACGAATTTATGGTCACCGAATATGTTTTTTTTTTCCTGAGGTAAATGTGACACATTGTTTACAAGCCGCTATTGACGTCTTTGCGTGGATGAAACGCCGAGCGCGCGATCACATCGGATAGAATACTGATTTTGTTAAGTTGTACTCTTTCTTATAACTTACCTTCGGAGGTTTATTCGTGTTTATTTCGTGCTGAAACTGTTATTGAAGAGGAGGAGATAATAGTTCACTTGCGTTGCAGCTTCTGTTGAACCGAGGCGCTGTAATGAACTGTTACTCCACAATAAACAGCTCCAAAATGGCATTTATTGTTTGAATATTGTAATAAAATAGACAGAATCTAAAATATGAGAGAGTGTCAAAGCATAAAGCTTATTGCAAATTTTTGGATAGGAGGCACAAACAGGCTGGACTAATCGATTCTTGGGATTTACGAATCGATAGCCTATAGTTTAATAAAAATGAGAATATATTTAAATGCGAAAAATATTTATCTTTTTACCCAGCCCTAGTGTTTATATGTATGCTACATCTGCAACCATGATGACACATGCACTTTTATAAAATATTTTTGGTAATTATAAAAAAAGGGGAAACAGTTTTATTCATTTCAGTTTTTGTTGATCCTAGAAAGTAGAAAAAAAACAGACTGTTTTTGAGTGTATAAAAAATAATAGCCAAACAAGTCAGCAGTATTGAATAAAAGCTCCACTTCATGCCATATACTGTTTCAGAGAATCATTCGAGAGTCCCTTTTCTTTATTCCACTCTATTAGAAAGTCATCAAAACAAAAGCTGACCTCCTACAGGTTGATGGGTATTTAAAGTCCTAATCTGCTGTAAAAGAACTCCACGGCCCTTCTATGTTTAATGCTGTCTTCTTTATTACAAAATCCAATCTACTGCCATCTCCCATCAGACAGTCATTAATTTGGTGAGGTCTGCCACAAATGTGCAGAACCATCCTCTGTAAAATGGGTTTGGGAGACTACATCTAACCAGAGAGAATGTCGGGAGACAAGCAGTCCCTTTCTTGGAAAAACAAAGAGATATTTTTACTGTTCCACTGCAGAGAGCTAAATACATATGAGAGGTCTTTTGGAGACATCGGAGACTGATGGGAATTTTTTTTGTTTGCTAGGATATTCCGTTAGGGCTTGAATGATCAAACATGTGGTAAAGCTAATTATGTTTTGTTTGCAAAAGTCCTTGATGAGCATCTTGGGCTTTTTGTCACATAAGGAAGAGGCAAAACTTTTTTAATTATGAATGGTATGGGATGTTGCAGTATTCACTGAAAAGGTTCAGTAAGGTTAAATAAACTGGTTAAACTATTACTATTATTATTATTTTTTTTGTGCAATTGAAAAAAGCAACACAATAAAATAAAACTATGAAGAAAACTAAAAAAACTAAATAGTAGCGTAGAACTTTAAAAATTGTTGAAGACATCCGAACCAATAGTATGTCTCTCATGTATTAAATCTGGGCCTTACACATATCAAAGACCTCGCAATGCTTGTCTGAAACAAACACAGTTTTTTTCTCTCTTTTTTTCACGAGCATGTCTAACCTCAGGAAGGCAGGGAAATGCCAGGAGTTGTAGAAACACAATGTGCATGAGGCCAGTCTGTCTTTCCCTGTAATGAGGATCTGAATCAGGTGTAGAACTGTTACCGGAGGCTTATCTTGCACAAACACACATGACTGTCTTTGCTCTTTAGAGTCATTATCTCAAGGCTGATAACAGTAATAACCCACCGGTAGAGGCACAGAGGGTTTGCTTTGCAATCTGTACATTGCAAAATCTAAACTTTTTAATTGTATTTATCTATTTATTTGAAGGTAAACTAGTATTCTGTTACAGAAAAACAGGGATAAAATATTACCTACATCAGATTGGATGCCAAACAATAGCATAAATAGCATTACCAGCTGCATGAAAAATATCCTACAACCCCTTTAAACTATCTAGATCTATTTAAACTGTCCCCTAAACAGAGATAGTTGCCAGTTGCCAGATATACATTTACACTGACTTTAAGCTGAGAAGCCATAGTCTTTGTACTAAGCTGACATCTGAGAAACCAACCCTCAGTCATACAATCAACCAGATAAACAGGCATCATTCCATGCATAGAAATAAGAGAAATTGTTATGCTCTTGCAGTCTGCCAACAAGTGCACGTGTGTTCACTACACCACAGTGAGATGAATGGAAACATACAGTATTAGCTGCCTCTAGTAACCTAATGTGGTCCTGCATATTTTTTGTAGATGACCTTGCCATCACTAGCACAGCTGATCAAGCCAAGCCTTTGATGATTTTACCACATTAAATTTAATGTGCCCAGTTCCATGCTCTACAATTAGCTTCCATGCATAAGCAGCCTCAATTACCAGTGTTCATGCTGGTGGTTTCTCTAGATAAACAAGAAATCTAGTGGGGAGTTGTGGTTCATCCAAAAATTGAAAATACTCACCCACAGGCCATCCGAGATCATCAGATCTGGATGAATTTTGCATTACATCACTTGCTCACTCTCTGCAATAAACGGGTGCCATTAGAATGAGAGTCCAAACCAATGATAAAAGCGTCACAATAATCCACAAATAATCCACAAGGCACCAGTCCATCAGTTTACATTTTGTGAAGTGAAAAGCGGCATGTTTGCAAGAAACAAATACATCAATACATTTTTGACTTTAAACTGTCCAAATTCAGTCTATAATCAATAACAGTGCTTTCTCCAGTGAAAAAGTACATTCGCTGTACAGTATACATTTGATTGGAACAGTTTTGGACTGTTTTCATTTACTTGATCTGTACATATTTCTCTCCTGATTCAGACGAGACGACTTTTAATGGAGTACTTGTATTTCAAGCAATGCTTTTAAGTTAAAAAAATGTCTGTTTACTACAAACAACAAGCTTTTCACTTCACAGGAGGTTAATTGACAAACTGGAGTGTTGTGGATTATTTGTGGATTATTGTAATGTTTTTATCAGCTGTTTGGACTCTCATTCTGACGGCACCCACTCACTGCAGAGGACCCATTCATGATCAAGTGATGTGATGCTAAATTTCCCAAATCTTTTGTGACATATAAAAACTCATCTAAATCTTGCATAGCCTGAGGGTGAGTAGATTTTCAGCAAATTGTAATTTTTTTGGGTGAACCGTTCTTTTAAAGATTCAAAGAATGTACAGCTGTGATGTTATTTTGAACAAAATTAAGGCAAAATAGAGATTTTGGAATTAGTTTTGGGCATTTAAAAAATTTCTTGCCAGAGCAAACTTGCTGGAAAAGTAAAACAACCATTGGTCTGTGGTGATTACGTAATAGGTAGGCGTGGCTCTTTGGCTCCGCCTCCATCCAACGTGAGTAATAATGTTAACGCGTTGGAGAGCTACTTTATGATTCTCATGGTAAGTTAAGTTGTAATTCTAACTGAAAGTCACTTTTTCATGTTTTATACTGTAAAGCCGCCTGTTTTAAAACAATTTATTATATTATTCTCTTATATGTGACTTAAATGGAGTTTAAAACTGCAGCACTGGTTACAAAATATCCACATCGCTATGATCAAATGCTTTCTTTAAATGTTGTTTTCTCACTGCTGTCATTTTTAATTAAGTGTTTATTTCATTATTGAGAAAAATGTGTGCAGCACATATTAACAGATTCATCCAAAGGCTGCAGCGTGGGATGTTAGCTAACAGTATACGGCTGCTCAGGTATTTCAAACTTTGTTTTACTTTTAATCAAAGAAATAAAAAGAACTTTGCTGTAAGTATATCAGGGCCTTTAAACTAACACCATAGTGCCCAAGAGCAAGATAAATAGTTTCAGTCACTGCAGTAAAACTGTACTGTAATTTGCTATTTTAATGCTTTGATATCAAAGTGTCCTCTAACTAAAATATGATCTTATTTTATAATAATTATCTAAATAAAGAACAAACTTTATAGTATCCATTCATTAACTGTCTAGGGAGCAACAAGACTTTTCTGAGAGCCAGCAAAGCTGCCAATACTATACTGCTATACAAATCATTTAATGCAAAGCCCATTTAAGCCACAGAGAGGTTAGTTTAATAATTGAATATTTTGTTTAATAAAACATATCGCTTCATATTAGTGCAGACCATATGCACACACAAATGGATAGCACAGATTTTGTTTGTTTACTTGTGCAATTCGCTGAAAAGCATGCCAAAGCAAAACACATAACTACTCTATACTCTAATTATCAAAAAATGGCTAAATATGAAATTAGATTTCTTAGGCCCAAGTTTTTAAACATGGGTCCAGGAACCAATAATGGACCACAAGGTGCTTGAGGATCCATAGAAAATTTGAGAGGAAAAAAAAAAGACTACACAAAATGTGTTTTAGGGTTGAGAAATTAAAAAATGGTTACTTAAGATATAAATTAAATATGTTTAATACAATATTTTAATACATTTACCAAATTTGATTGCAGTTCATTTCTAAAGACAAAATTGTTTCAACTACCATAGAGTCAAAAATGTTTACACATTTAATAGTACTAGTAAAAATATATTTAAAGAATCTTCTTTGGCTTTAATACAGTGACAGTATAAAAGCCTATTATTTATTTTGAAAAAACAAAAACAAATGGAGAAACAATGTATAATAGCTACACATTATATTTAAATCAAGTAATATGAAATTATATGTTTATATATCAATTTCAATCAAAAAGTAAATACTTTAAATAATTATACTTTAGAATGCAGCCCGGGAAAAAATAATCACATTTCAGGGCACTGACTTCAAAATAACAGTCTAAGGCCTTGATTTGACAGTTTGACATAAAACGTTTCATCCCCAAAAAAAATTTTTTTTTTTTTGCATTTCTTTAAATTGTTCTTTACATGTTTCAATCTGTGTTTTACAGTCATTCCCAATGTTAACGTTCTTTGGCATACTCATAGTCTGCCATATGGAGGTCTTCACAAAAAGATCCAATCAGCAGTAAACAAATCAGACAGTGCAGACACATCTCTTTAGAAAATAACAGTGACGGATGGAGAAGCATGATTGATAATTATAGTTAGTGTGCAGGTGAACTAACAGCAGCGCAGTGAGGAGAAGTGAAGCTTTTTGATCTCATTTTAGAGTCTGTCAAGTGTAAATGTGCTGCCGGGCTGTGCCAGACCCAGAGAGAAGGGACTGCAGTTCCTACCTCATTTAGCTGTTTTTGAAGATGTGTGAGTCTGATAAAGCTATCAGCCATGCTATCCCTCAGCCTCAATAGACAGGCAGGTTGATAGCACCAGACACTGCTGCCTATCTCAGCTGCCGCTCTTCCTTTGCATACTTGCCTTTCTGAGCTGCTGAACATGCTCTTATCTCTGACTTCCTGCCAATGGTCTGATCGGACAGATGGCTGGCTGAAGAGGGCACAGGGGTGGGTTCGTTTCCATCAAAGGTGGAAAATGAACGTGTGTGTGGGGTGGCACATGCGACATTGGATCAAAAACTTAATGGTAAAATGTGGGGACAGAAGGTCCCACTCTTTCAGAAGGAGAACATGCTCTGTTTGTCTCTTCAGACAATCAAAATAACAAAATAACTCCTGACATGTTTTTGGAACTTTTCAGATCCCTTGATCCAAATACATCAAGCTGATGTCTTTGGACTGAGAAAAATCATGACAACTGATCACTTTCAACAACTATACAAGATCTTCTTCTAGCAGGTTGACTTGGATCTGTTGGGAAACTGGAATAAAATTTCAGCTTTGTCATTAAAGGAGTAAATATATTAAAGGGGTAGTTCACCCAAAAATTAAAATTTGATGTTTATCTGCTTACCCCCAGGGCATCCAAGATGTAGGTGAGCTTTAAGGTTAAAAAAAAACATACGGAGACAAAACCAAATTAAATCCTGCGGCTCGTGATGATATAAGACCTCAATGTATCATCACGACCCGCAGGGTTTAATTTGTTTTTACTCTCAAAGTCATGAGTCCCATTGACTGCCATTATATGACTGACAGGCTCCAACAGTCTGAGGTCAAAAATCTACTGAAGAAACAAACACCTACATCTGGGATGCCCTGGGGGTAAGCAGATGAACATCAAATTTTCATTTTTGGGTGAACTATTCCTTTAAAATAGAAAACTGTTATTTTAAAATGCAATAAACTACTGTACAAATACAACATCTTGTTCTTCTTACTATCTTCCAACTCAAGAAAGCAAACTTTTTGAAGGCTTTGTCATTTTGTCAGACCCAATGTTTTTCCTAGAAGACGTTGTTATGGTTTTAAGTGAATTTTAAATAAGTAATTTCTGTGATAAATGTTTCATTCATTTTTACATCAAAACTGTACTGACATTTTGCCTTGACACTCTGGTCCTCATGAGAGTTAAAAGACAATGGAGGACGTTCACACTAATCTGGGCAGCCAATTATTTCTTCTTTTAAGCAGACCATCCCTTTGTTAATTTTCTTTCATTTTCCAATTAAACGAGATAAAACATAAAAGCATATCAGCATTAATGCCCATCCTGATTTCTTTAAAGGGGTGTCTTTATGCATGCATAGTGAAGAAAGTTCTCAAATCCTTTCTAGTGCTGGTCTCTACGCAGACACAAATTCAAAGGCCTTTGTAAGTCAGTGGCCAATGCACCAGGGAGAGTGAGAAGATCTGAGGATCTATTCTCATGGTACTCAGTTTTGGGCTCTGTAAATGTCTGAACTTGCCTCCAAAGTGGTACGTGCTTCCTGTTGTGATCTGGATGGGCGAGGTGGTTCTTACTGCTGAGGCTTCGTCCCCATCAATGGTCAGCATGGCAAAATTCTCTTTGGTCAGGAAACGAACATCATGCCATTCTCCATCGTTTAGACCAGAACCTATAAAAAAAGATGGAAAGCTATTGATTAACTCCCAAAACAATGCTGCAATGTTTTCACCGCTCACTCTGTACTCACCTTACACCTAGAAAACATATGTCTTAATTATTATGGAAAAAGCTTAGAATAAACATATTTTTCTAATTAGAAAGTATTTTCTAACGTATACTGTATCTTGAATTATGAAATCATAGCATACCAACGTTTTTTGTTTAGTCGCACCACTTGACATTTTGCAACCTAAATTTGTCATAAAAAGTCAAATTATCTTACATTTTAAGGACTGTAATAATATTTCAGAATATGTTTTTAACTGTAGTTTAGATAAAATAAATGCAGCATTGGTAAGCAGAGACTTCTCTTAAACAAAACAGCCTCCAACTTTATATTTTAAGAAATAATAAAATATTTCTGCCTTTATTAGTTTGTCTTTGCTAAAATCTTTTAATGAAGCTTTCCTCTTTAACAATATATCATGACAGCTATCTCACCTTGACTTTCTGCCTACAGTCAATCAATGAAAAAATCCTACATTAAAAACATAACTGAAGAGGTGTATTCAAGAAATTGAGAATTAAATTAAAATTTTCAATAAACGATCAAAAAAAAAGAAAAAAGAAAGATACTGAGAGAGAGTCTTATCATCGACCCACATACATATACTGAACAGAATTGTACGTCCGGAATTCAAATGGCTACTAATGATAAAATGACAAGTTTAAAAGTCTCCACCGAGGGCGGAATCAGGACGACGGGGGTTCAGGTTAACAAACCCACAGCAGCTGCTGATTTGACAGCCCTGATTGATAAATCAGAGAGTTATTATTTACTCTGATGCCATCGTGAAGGGCAAAAGTCATCAGAACATAATAACCAGGTTGATGCTAGCTAAGAGCGATGAATTCCTTTCCACCATTAATCATGCACTGGTGAAAGACATTAGCTCATTGGAGGTCCCCAGTGGCCAGTTTACCTCTATCTGTCACACACCACAAAACACTGAACAACTGTTCTCTCCTTTCTGACCGCTCTCACTCTCAGGCACAGTCCACTTGGCACGAACAAGGCCAAAGTACCTTACACGCCATTACCTCTGATAAATTTGTCTCTCAGAAGTTGCTGGTGATATGAAGGGACAGGGATTTCTGCCATTTACTAGTATATCATCCATCAGTTTCCCACAAACTCTGTACATTTTGTGCTTGCGTAGGTGTATGAAGCAAACCGAGTAGCAGGCATGCCTGTCACGAGCTGCTCTGTGGGACAGTTGGACAAACAGATGGCTTTTGTGTACAAGATAAATTACGTTAAGTGCCCTGATATGACAACCCACATCAAACGGTGTCAGTGACTGAGATTTGAGTGTACAAAGCTGATGAGATTAAAGTGTCAGTTGTTTCTGATTATTTCGGGGTGCCCTGGAAAGAAAAAAAACAGCCTTTTAAAGCTGGTTTAGTTCTTATATAACTAGTAAAACAGGTTGGTTACCAGCATAAGTAGTTTCATGCCAGTCGAACACTTCTATCTTAAGCAATAATTGACTTATGCCAGTAATAGACTAGAACTGATCAGCTAGTTTAAACTGAGGTTTAAACAATATATTGCAATACATAAAAAAGCAAATAAGCACGACTCATATAGTCTGATACATGAACAAGTTACTGGTTTGAACTGGTTCTTTTGAATCATTTAAGAGACTCATCAAGTTACTGACAAATGACAAATCCAAAATAAATACATGCATTTATAATGAAATAAGCCAAAAGAAGCAGACTAATATACCAAAATTAAAATTAAGAGAACTCTAATAAATTAAAGCATTTTCCCCCTGCACTTTTTGGGACACATTTTGGACAGAAGCAAATGATAATATGAACATATCAAATATATATATAATATACATTTAAATGAATCAGTTTAGTAATGAGACGAGCTTACTGTATATGCTGTCTGTCTCCTCTACCTCACGTATGAACGAAATATGAATTTACACTTTTTTATGGTATGCATCTGAGTATTGCCCATTGGTGGGCAGATTCTTTGTTACTCAAAACACAGAAGTTTCATTCGTTGGCTTACAAAAAACAATGCTGAAATTGTTAAAAGAAAACTGATTTTAATGTTTATAACTGTATAAAACTAAATTAAGTTTAAAATTAGGTCATATTGGAAAACAATTAGGTATTTATATTGGAAAACAAAATAAAACACTGAACAAGACTACATTTCTTGCAATGACTTTCTGCTTGATTTAAGACCTTTTTAGGCCCAATGTATGGAAGAGTGACTTAAAAACCTTTTAAGCCAAACAGAAATCCAGTAATTGTTGTGATTAAAATAATTGACTTAAATCACCTGCCCCAAAAACATCCACCAGACAACAGGAATTATATATATATATATATATATATATATATATATATCAGACAATTTTTTGTTATAAACGATTAAAATCAGAACACAAAGTTATATCAATGTATGGTCAATTTTTCTTTTGGCCCTCCTGTAAAGTTGGTGAAATGTCACTTACACCTTTCTGGTTCTCACCCTTCTATATATACAGTATATAGTGTTTTTCCAGCTCAACCCATAATCTTAGTGCACCCATAATCAACACAGTCCATGACTAATTTGTACGTATTCCCATGAGGTGGCTAATTTGTACAATTTCGTACAACCTCACTCGTACGATTTTGTAGGATTTGTCTAAACCCCAGTGACGGGTAGGTTTACGGGCGGGGGTTAGGTGTAGGTCATTCGTACAAATTTATACTCATAAATCCTCACTCATACGAATTTGTACAAATAAACCACTTTGTAAAATATCTACAATTGCCGTAAGATTGGGCTCTCCATAATAACCTCAAATGCACTCTAATTAGATCAGAAAGGTGGATCATAGGGCAAAGTCTTGACGTACATCTTCACAAAATCACTACGTCCAGCCTTTTTGCAACTTTCCTAATTACACTACATCAGTGTGAGAGAGCAGCACCCCTCCATGTCCTCATGAGAGACCCTGCAGTCGTTACCCACTGTCACGGATTAATTAACACAATGTGGGTCCCTTGAACTCTGACAGATCAACCTACAGTCATTACTTTCCACCTGCTTAATCAGCTTTCCCATGATGACCTTCATCTCAGGATCACACACGTACAGCTTGTCTCTTCCATCTGAAAGAATAATAGACAACACTGCCCAAACAGATTTTGATAAATATCTAGTGGATTCCAGCCGCACAAGACCATTAAAGTGTGAATGACATTTGAAGGACTCAGTGCCCTTTAAAAAGCAGGTGCATCCTCATATGGGGTTCAGAGGTAGAGATGCAATTACAGGGATGCACAGCCTCCAGCTCTATTTGTCATCATGGTAAGTCTGATATTTGAGTACGGGCTGCGAATGGCTCTCTGCAACTCAAGCCAAGAAGCCCCAGATGCAATAATGTCATCAAAAAGGATTGCTGGGAAAGTTTCTGCTTCCTCACTACTCAGAGGTTCACAGACACCAAGCCATGATTAATGTTAGGCTTTGCCAGGAAAGAGTGCTCTTGGGAGAGCAGGAACTTCAAGCTTCAGCTTTTCCATGAATATGTTTTTGATAGCAGAGTGTCTGAAATTGTCTTAGAAGCTCCTTTTTTAAACATGAAGAGAGAGGTGCTGAAATATGTATCATGCCTCCTCTGTCCACCCCACAGAAGAATATTAATGACTTATCTGAGGGAGGTCTTGGTTATGTGACCAATCCAGATTTTCTATGAATGTCACAGGCAAAATCTTTGGAGGAAGTTCAGTAAGAATGAGCGATGCACCAATTTTGCAGTGTCTGAATCACTGATGGACTTATTCAAATTAGACACTGGTAAAATCGCAATAGAAAGTGCCCAAACTGCATTTTCTAATTACATTTCAATAGCACAATGAGTTGTGAATAAGGTAAAATACATTAAGCCAAAATTATGGAGGCATGTTTGTGGCAAAAATAAAGAAAGTTACTTAACTTCAATACACAGTGCAATTTCATCATATTTTTATAAATAAGACATTTTTCTGCACCAAAAGTAATACCGCTTACTGTCACTTTTAATCCATATATTGCTAAATAAAAGTAGCAATTTCTTTCCAACAGCACTTAAAAGTAAAACTGAATGGAATAATTGCTTGTAAGTTCCATAGCTGGTCTGTTATTGTTATGACTCCAGAAAATTGACACAATAAAATAACTTTGGCAAAACCGTACCACTAAGTGGGCATACACATTGTCTGTTTTGACAATGCACTGGCTATTTTGAGTAAAAACCTGCTGATATTTGTCTAAGCAGAGTTTAAGACCACATCCTGTTTAATTCATACCTCTAGGCTGACCTGGCACAAAGCTACACTCAAAAAAATAAATCGTTGGTGTAACTTAATATAATTATGACACACATTTCCACGCATTTGAATTATGTTA
>JAUMHE010000082.1:8384122-8403275 GCA_032359235.1 Enteromius mattozi
TGATATTTGTCTAAGCAGAGTTTAAGACCACATCCTGTTTAATTCATACCTCTAGGCTGACCTGGCACAAAGCTACAGTTTGCTTTGTGTCTTGGCTTTGGCCTGTTGTAGAGTCCATTTCTCGAGGCACAGCCTGTGGGCTCTAGGGGACGGAGCTCAGACTCGCCTTTATTGTTTGCAGAGGCTTTTGTAAGTGATGTAAAATACACACGATCACCTGATGGCCTTCACACATTCATCCTCGAGGAAACAGAAACATTTCCAGCCATTGCTATTGAATTTGTTCAATTGCTGCCTATGGACTGAGCAAGAGATTGTATAAATAATATTTATTTATGAAGTCACTTATATAAATATCTCCCTCACGCTATATAATAACACACCATACTTCCATTTTTCTTTTCTTAACATGAAAAGCAAAAATAAAAAAGTTGATGTTAAGTAACTGAAAAAGAGACATAAAATGGGTTATAAAGGAACTTGTAGATGCCAACAGCATTGGATATTTCAGCAGAAGCCTGCAGGATAAACCTGATATTCTCTGCTCCCAGTCACCTCCACATATCACATTGATTTTTGAAGCCATCGCCACCCTGAAGGGGACAGGAAAACGAGAGAGAGGAACTCTGCTTATTTCTGACTTATAAAACTCGACCAAAGCTCTGGCTCTGAAATAGACTAACCTCCTGTTTTCCTCTGGAAAATGGAAACGGTTAAGGAAGGTTCACGGGTCAAGGCTTTGAGCTTTTCAAAGCTGTTTCTTTTTTTCATCTTGGCAAAAGGATGGCCTGCAGTGTTTAACTAGACACAGAGCTATAAAACAGAGGACAGTGTAACGGACACTATCTGAGTGAGAGCGGCTAAGATAACGGAGATCTCACACAGACATTATTGAAAATAGGCAAAGTCGTGGACATAAGATATCCTTTGTCTGATCTTACTGTAAATTATAGATGAGCTAAAGACATAATAGCACTGTTCCAATACCAATGCCTCACTGTCTACTGTCTACATAGGCATCCTAACCACCACTGAACTCTAAAAGTGACTCATTAAGAATCTTTCAAACTTGACAAGGACCCCCAAATATGATGATCTCCTCATGATCACTTTGCTAAAATAAAAAGGACTCACATACACTGACATTCAAATGTTTTATTTAAATAAATGAATACCTTTATTCAGCATTAATGAATGCCTGTAAAGATGTCTTTGTTGTTACAAAATATTTATATATTAAAAAAAATGCTGCACTCTTGAACCATCTATTCATCAAATAATTCAAAAAAATATGCTTGAGCACCAAGACTGGAGTAATAGAAAAAAATTATGTTAAATTTTATTATTTCACATAACTGTTTTCACTGTACTTTTTGATCATATGTATATATGTATTGTGTGTAATTATAATAATAAATAATATAATAATAAAGTGTGCATATTATAGTCACAAAAATATATATAAACACAATATATGACAAAAAACAACATGTTATTTATTATATTATTGTACTAAATTGAATATTAATTATTCAAACATTACCTGGTGGAAAATTAATATTATTATTTATTAAAATAAAGAATAATATGTATTGGGCTCCCTCCCCCTCTATCTATTCAATCTACATGTGTTTCTGCCCAGAAAAGCCTTCACTTCAGGAAGCATACCGATGATGCCTTAAAATGCTGCCTTTGTAGGCAGCTCACTGAGATTTTGGAACAGAGAAAATGACTCCCTTTGTTGAAAAAGGCTGTGTGAGACATCTGTTCATTTTGGCTGAAGAGGAAAGAAGGCAAACAGGAAGAAGTAGTCTAAAAAGCAAAGAAGCTGTTAAAGAACGATTCAGAGCAGCTTTTGAGACCCACTGTGAACAAACATCCCTGAAAGATCAATGCATTATTGCATAACATCCATCAAGATCGTTCACCAACTCGGAATTCAGAGCATGAGAGTATACAGGAAATTAACATCGCATCCTCCCTGAACAGCACAAGGAATGGCAGCCTCACATCTATTCTGTCATCTATGGACAAATACTGTACCTCCAGCTTTTGAAAATGGAGATGCTGTTGACACAATACAAGCCTTTCGAACCAATCTGCTAGAAAGCAGGTGTTAAAAAGTCTCCCGAAAAATAATAAAAACACGTCTGTGTGATTACATCTGCTATACCGCGAGCACACAGGGATAATACACAAGGTTTTCTATTGATCCACAATTTATTTTAACCACTGCTTTTTCTTTTCTATGAAGAAAGTCTGATGAATTTCAGCCCCTGTTATGCTCTGAAACATACTAAAGAACAGCTGATAAAAGTAGATCAAATATTGAATTGACTGCCCAAACAAAACATTAAAAACAACCATATATATATATATATATATATATATATATATAAACATCTCTTATAAAAGTTGGCATATAAAAACCATCCATGATATTTACATTTAATATGCTTTCAAGGTTGGTAAACAGTTAAGACACAAAAATGTTTCCTGGCTATTGATACATTTAATGTCAACAACTGGCATTTTAGTCTTACCTTAAAAAACAATTACATAAAGTACACTAAAGTTTATAGCCACTAAGGATTTTTTCATGTTTTCAAAAGAAGTCTCTTCTGCTCATTTTTTTGGAAACAGTAATATGATTTTCAGGATTCTTCAATTAAAAGAAAGATCAAAAGAACAGCAGTTACTTGAAACAGAAAGCTTTTCTTAACAATGTAAAAGTCTTTGCTGTAATCTTTCATCAACTGTATGCATTCATGCTGAATAAAATTACTGATGAAAAAAAAAAAACTGATCTCAAACTTTTGGCAATATTTACAAAGCAGAATTTCTATGCTGAACACCTAAATTCAGTGGAAAGTACCTAAATATGATAAAACCTGAACTGATAGTAATATATTCTATCAGGGCATAGTCAAAATAACCTAATCATTTAATAAAGAACATATGAGATGCAGGGCATGTGTGGTACAAGTCTGCAAAAAATCTCCATCATCCCACTGTTGTAATAAATAGGAAGTAATAAACCCAAATGTCCGTTCACCTTAACTTTCTTGGTGGAGCTGAAAGTTCAATATTGAATAGGAATACACTGCAATAATGGAGATCCCCCAAGGGAATCATAGGGCAAACACTATACCTTACTATGATTATAATGTTATATTGTCCCAGTTTATGAGCTTGCTAAATTGCCTTCCGTCTGGATTGAGAAGCCTCTCAAATTACCTCGGTGGGGCAAATATTTAAGACCGAAGTCAACTCAAATTCATAAGCGCTAGAGGGCTTCATAAATTTCAAAGAAAACAGATTCACTTAAACAAGCAGGATCAATATGTGATAGAATACTAGAGAGAGACGAGAGGAGCGAGGCAATTGGCAGTTCTTTCAGTCCTCCGAGTTCACATGCCTTGAAGGTATCAGACCTTGGTTGGAGACACGGAAAGAGCCACAGCTGAATGCATATAAGCAGCAAAACAAACGCCACTGAGCATAACAATTTGAAGCTTTTTTTTTTTTAATTATCCCATTAAAACAATGGAACAGGTCTGTGATCGGCACAATTCATCAAACTGTCAGCAACATGACTTGTCAGTGTTGTTCTTACAGGCTTACATTTCATGAGTGGAAAATCACTGGCAATTTTTCAGTCGCCTTGTCAATTTCGGTTGTAATTGAACATCATGCAGCAATGCTCCGAATACCTATTAGGTTTTTCTTAGAGGGTATAACGGCACTAACGATTAAAAGGAAAACAAATGTGTAAAGGAACCCTATTTTAAACCACGCCACTGACACGTAACGCTAAAGATTTAACATACGTTTCCAGACAGTATCATTACAATGATTAACAATTTTACTGAAAACAGCGGCATTTGACTTGCTCTAACTGGGCCCATTAGTAAATAAGCGGAAAACAAACAAAAGCAAACATATTTTCACTCGATTCCTCATGCTTAATTAGAAAACATCTCAAAAGTTGGATCATTCTCTTGACAACTGCGCACTTGATTACCATGGCAACAACCTTGCTATATCACCACCTAATTATGACTAATTATCTGTTTCTGAGGGAAGTAATCAGCACTTGCCATTGGCTCCCGAGAGATGATGATTAAATGGTGAAAAACACTGAGGAACAAGATGTTGATACGATCCTGATGATTCTCAATTTAACCAAAAAGTGGGGTTTTAATATTATTGGCTGTTAATGGGAGATTTGATTTAAAGGAAAGACTCTGTCAGATATGTTTTGTATTATTCATCTTTAATAATTTGGATTTAGTGAAGAGGTTCTAATCCCTAACATGGTAGCATTCCTACCCGTTACAAATGGATTCGCCTCACTGAGTCATTCATGACATGTCAATTAACTTAACGTGACAGCCGTTAATCTTCAGCGCTTAAAGAAAAAGATGATGAAAAGTCCTTTCAATGCATTTAAATCAGTAGGCAGAAAATGCACTAAATTGCTGAAATAATAAGTAAAAGTAAGAAGATGGCAATTATGCAAGCCTCCCCTCTGGAATTTGACTTAACTACAGCCTATTAGCAAGACTACACTCATTTACTGCACTATCAGACTCCTCGTCCACATTTCCAAAGCCAATTTGCAGCTCAAGACAAGTAGAATGGACCTTTAACCTGGACAAGAAAGGGATGGAGCCAGAAGGCAAACAAGCTGAGCTGCAAAAGGAAAAAAAATATTCACACAGTACAGATGAAGGTTTACTGTATGACCCTACTAACCTGTTTGATGTCTGGATCAGTCTCCTATCCTACATCATTATGGGAAGGATAGCTTTACATTCAGCAGAACTTGAGATATAAATTCTATCCCCGATATAATGTTCGGGGACTGAATTACATTCTAAAATTCTGCAATACTTATTTAATACAAATCCCAAACAAATCACTACTTTCAGTAAATCACAAACAGATCACAATCAACACAAGTTGTTCTTATTAACAGTTCTTTTTCAGTAAATCACAAACATACAGAGCAATCACTGTAGTCTGATTCCCTAACAAATGACTCTTGTGAATCAGCTCTTCCTATAGAATCAAAAACAACCATGGGGTGCAATCAATGTCGTCCGATTCCTAAACGAATCATTCTAATAAATGTTTTCTTTAGTAAATCAAAAACATTGACCACAAATAGTGTATTCTGATTTCTGAACGAACACAGTGCAGTGAAACCAATGAGCCGCTTTCTTTAGTGAACCCAAAAACATCCAGTGCAACCAGTACAACCTGATACCTGTATGAATGAGAAATAAAGAGTTCTTCTGAGTGAATCGAACTATATATACTACAACAAACGGCAATATAATCTACTTCAGTGTAGTTACTGACTGGCAGTGTTGGGCACGTTACTTTAAAAAAGTAATTCGTTATATTTACTAGTTACTTCTCACAAATAGAAACATCATTATAATAATAGTTACATCATTATAAAAGTAACTAATTACCATGGAAAGTAACTATTCATATACAGTAAGTCAGTATTGTGCTAATTTTGCATTATAAGATAATAGCGCTTTAGTAATTAGAATAACCATGAATGTATATTTGTTGACTGAG
The DNA here is from genome assembly GCA_032359235.1 of Enteromius mattozi. Taxonomy (NCBI): domain Eukaryota; kingdom Metazoa; phylum Chordata; class Actinopteri; order Cypriniformes; family Cyprinidae; genus Enteromius; species Enteromius mattozi. Next base: position 8,389,718 of record JAUMHE010000082.1, read on the forward strand.
CTTAGGACTTGTGCTTGTGCTTAAAAGTTTGTCATTTAGCATTTCTATAAAAAGGGGGGAAAACGAAAAATAATTGTGATAACAAACAAAATTGTAATACTACGAATTCTGCTACTAATAACAATATATAACGTATTAGGATTAAAGAGCTGCTGGGTTCATGAATATTAATCGCGTAGTCTGCGTTCGCTCAAATTTATTGGCTGAATTTAAAACAGGGATGATAATAGGTGAGCGCCAGCCAATAAGATTGTCGTTAGCGCATTAGTCCCGCCCACTACCAGAAAAACTGGCAGTTCTGAAAAGCTAAAGAATTCTAAGGGAACTAAAGGAACAAAGAATATCGTTTCCACACCGGCGACCAGTGCGCCTTCACACCAGAGTTTATGGTACGTCAAATACAGGTAGGTTACAATGCGCATCCATTAAGATGAACTGAGCCTATAATAAACTATAGTGAAGCTGCATTTTATTGTCAGTAATGGTAACGGCATTGTAATGGGGGAAACAGTAATACATTTAAGTACTCGTTACTGGAAAAAAATAACGCTGTTAGTAACGCCGTTTATTTATAACGCCATTATTATTACCATCACTGCTGACTGGTAATTCATGTGACGTGTGTACAGTAGTTAAAGATACATATTCTAATAACATGTGACCACAAAAGAACTGCACTTCCCAATATTTATTCATTAAAAGAACTGTTAATAGTATCATTAAGGAACCAGAATTGGCTGTCTTACAACTGGCATAGAAAACGATCAGGTGTTGTAGAATTTGACGCTGTAAGGATTAGCAATTCATCACATAAACCTTATCAGCCATTTATAAAATCAGATTGATCATGAATGCTCTCAATTCAGCATCTATACCCCAGAACTAAAGTATTCAAGAAGCATGACTAAGGCAATCATTTATTAATTTGTCAAGGTAATACTTCTTCAGCTAAGATTCTCTGCAGATGGAGGGAAAAAAAGTCAAAGCTTTTAAAACCAGACTCTATTTGCATTCTAATACCCCATGTCAGATTAACAAGAAAACCCCTGCCATGCAACCACACGTATAAACCTGCCTAATGTTCTATCGACAAATATATTAGGTTTTAAAGATAGAGTTTTAAAGGATTTGAGAGGCTTTCGTAGAAAATGAAGAATATTTGCATGTGTTTCACTGATATTTGAAAATCAAATAATTGCAACAGGGGGAAAAAATCATATAATCAGGCAACAAATAGATACTGTAAAATTCATTCATCCTGATTTATTCTACAGCTATGATTTTCTCTGCGGTACAGAAGAACAAGTGACACACCGTATCAATACTTCTATTGATAAAGTCTACAATTGATCCAGTAAATCCAATAACATGCTCAAGTCTGAATCGAAACTTCAGATCCTGAAGACCTAGCTTGGGTCTGACCACAACATTGATCTCATAGCCATCACTGAGGACTGACTATGCATGGAACTCCATTAAGATATTACTTGACTTTTCCATGCTGGAGTTCAATGTGGAGTCAATTTGCTTTTCTTAAAAGAGATAAAGGATTCCATAGAGGTGGAGCCCAATTAGCCTTGAGGTTAACAATGTAAGAATAACTACCCTTTCTCCTAATGGCCTATTAGCATCGGAGTTTGGCGAGTGTGTCCAGAATGTCTATAGGTGTCTAATGGTCTCCTTCAGACTGACAAAGACACTTCTAATGTCAACAAAAAAAAGGCAATTTCATTAAGACGAAGACTAGACTCTTTAATTTTTTTTTTTTAGAATTGCGTAATACCACTTGCATTACTGACCTTTTTTCTCAGAATTGTGAAATATAAACTCAAAATTACAGGTTATAAAGTCAGAATTGTGAGAAAAGTTGCAATTCAGACTTTTTTATTGAAATATTTCAAATTTATATCTGACCATTTTTAAACCAGACAAATTATTTTCTTTAGAATTGTGAAAACAAGAAATTGCAAGTCATGAAGTCCAGTTCTGAGGGGAAAAAAGATTATTATGAGATATAAACTCGCAATTCTGAGAAAAAAGAATTTTGAGTTTATATCTCGCAACTGTGACATTATTTCTCAGAATAAGTTTATAAACTTAAAAAAAGTTAGAATTGCAAGATGAAAAATTGCAATAACTTTTTTTTTTTATTCAGAGGCAGAAATGAGCTTCAATAGATTTCAAATGCTCTTCTTTTAAACATTTTATTCATCATATTCATTAAAGAATCTTAAAAACATTGATCACAGTTTCAGCAAAAATATTAAGCAGCACAGCTGTTTTCAACATTGCTAATAATAAAAAAAAAAGCTTCTTGAGCACAAAATCATTATATTAGAGTAGTGTCTGAGGGACTGTCTGACACTGAAGACTAAAGTAATGGCTGCTGAAGATCTATCTATCTATCTCTGTCTGTATATATAAAAAATAAATGAGATTTACCCAAATGTTGTGCTCTACACAGAGTGCTGTGCAAAATTCACAAGTTCATTGCAAGAAAAACAAGAGAAGTTTATCTTCATAATCATTCATCAAAATATAATAACTTCATCTTTTCTTAAAATACTAGCTATAAAACAGAAACCTGAGTGTTAAAGAGTAACTCTGGGACCTGATGCAACTTAACCATTTTGCTAAAACTGGTGCCGATTGATCATACAGTATTTAAACATATAACGCTAAACATTAAGTAATTTATCAAGTAGGTGCTTCCATTGCTAGATAAAAAACACATTTTTAAAAAAAGAGGCTGATGAAACTTTATGAGATCTCCATGTAAGAGCCATCGAGTCTGTGTGGGGGAAGAATGTCAGCTCACCTGATGCAATGTCCACGCGCATGTTTTTCTGCTGGGTGACGTTAATGTGCACTGTGACTTTTCCATCGTTTAGAGCCAATTCCAGCATTCCATCTGCCAAGGAGCTGAACAGGAGCAGGCCGCTGGGGTTCCAGGTACGAAACTGGAATCCCACAGACACCATATTGTGGTCCCTCCTTCCTGGCAGCTGCAGAAAGCTGGTGCCATTGAAGAAGACAGGGAACGTGTGTGTGTCCACACAGGAGAACGTCAGGTTGCGCTAAAAAAATTAATTATGTAAAGCATCAAATTTGATGTAGCACACTGCATATTGTATTTCTCAGATGCAACATCTTTAACAAACATACAAAGCTGTCAAATAAAGTGACTAGAAAATAAATCTGCGTTTGAAATGGTTATGGACCTTTCATGTGGAACATGGGCTTAAAGAAAGATCTCTCAAAGTGCTGCTACAGCATGTTCCCAACAACGCAGTCGATTTCTAAACCTTAAGCTGGAAAAGGGGCTGCATGGAAGCAACGATGAAGGTTTTTATTCATAACTCTCTAGCTCTACGTCCTTCTGAAGGGTAATTTCAAGGCACCGAATGCACTTCAGACTTATTTCAAATATGGAGAACTTAATCAGTCTCATCACAATGAAATAGAAAAGTGCACTCAGCTTTCCTCAGCGCTTCATAACAGAACCTCTGCCCATGTGATATGTTTTATCAACCTTGAACATAATCCCTCAGACATGAATAATAATTCAGAGCCTGTCTATGGTGGACAAATGTCAAATTTGGAAAGGAGGAGAATTGCACTATTTTCTCGCTATTAAAGAGAGTTCAACCAAGAAATGAAAATTCTGACAATCATCTGCTCATCTGGTTCTGAACCTGTATGACTTTATTTTTTTCTGTGGAACACAAAAGAAGATATTTTCAAAAATGTCTCTGTGGGTTTTGTACAATGAAAGTCAGTGATGTTTTGGACCTCAGTGACATTCACTGAGTTTTAAATATCTTCTTTTGTGCAAAAGAAATTGAATGGCATGATGGTGAGTAAACGAAGATAGAACTTTCATTTTAGATTACATTTTGTGCATCACAAGCTTGGTTGGTTTATTTGTCGAAAACTAAATCTCTGGAACAAAAACATGAATCTAATTCAACCAAATTTCCATTGAACATAATTCTTGTCTGATGTTCTGTGACATGCTAGTGTAACTGTACGGCAGAGATAAGATTGTAATTTTCATCAGAAAAACACATTGTGTCTCTTCATGTTTGTGGTTCCATTAATGAACCACAGAACACTGATATGCTTATCTGATATTATGTGCAATTATTGCATTCTCCGTATTATCACAGGCAGTGGAAATTAGATTATTATCAGTGCTGACACCAGTCATCAAATCTGTGTAGATGATTAACATTCCCATCAGCATGTTGAAACAAATGAAACGGATCCATGCAGCATAGATATGAGCTCCATAAAAATCACGTCTGAACCGCTCTACATTCTGAAGAGTCAACCTTTCACAGTTCTTCATGGTCATACACCTCCACAAAACCCTCCAGGCAAAAACAACCCACCCAAATGTGTTAAATATGCACAGAACTGTCATGAACGGAAAAGTTATGCACTCAAACTTTGATTAGTCAGATATGGTTTGTGAAACTGATTGAAAAGGGAACAGACTTACGAAACTAGAAGTGTCCAGTTTTTTTCTTCTGGCCAGGTCAGTGATGTTCTCTCCATTGTAGTTGATGCTTTCCATGCAGCCTTTGAAGTTTCTTCTACCTCCTGAGACTGGCTTCCCAGAGTAAGGCATTCCACCAAAAGTCAGCTACATGGAAAAAAACAGACATAAGTCAGAAAAACAGTATCAGAGCATTGCAATCCACCAAGACTAACACAACAATACAGCATATATATGACAATATATACACCACCTCCATAGTAAACTTTTTTATCATTAGAAATGCATATATATATATGTGTGTGTGTGTGTATACACATATGTGTATGTGTGTGTATATACTGTATATATATATATATATATATATATATCCAATAAATAAATAAAATATATGTGTTTCATTTTAAATTAAAAAGTTTTAATTAATAAATATTTTGTTGTTAGATTATGAAAATGCAATGATTCAACTTAATAACCACTTTTTTCTATATATTTTTCTTATTTCCTATTTCCTTACTTTCCTATTTCCTATTTTCAAAATCAGCTGATAGTACACTTGGAAATGTAATTGAAATATGACTGTGAAATATAATTAATAATATTATTATTACTTCTCAGCCACACTTCAAATTATACATATTTTTTAAATATGCTATTAAAAAATGCTTAGTAAGTACTATTATTCAAACAATTTCAAACAGAGCCCAGAAAGAAGCACTAGTGCTTCAAGAAAATAGTCGATAAATGCAATTGTTTGTAAATGCAGTCTGCGCTCCAGCAGAAAACAACTCACCGGTTTGGATCTGTTTTCGCCTCAATTAATCAGACACTTTCACTTTAATTGAGGTCAATTTGTCTTAGACCAACCGAGCTGTAACCAGCTCTGTGGCATCCAACAGTTCCAGGAGCGTCTGTGTTCAATTGAATAGATAAGCATTTGTTCTCTGCCCATATTCTTTACGTCACTGAAAATCAATTTTCTATACATTCCTCTACAGCCCTTGCTAATATGCATTATTTCTGTTTGATAACATTAATATCCTGCTACATGCTATTAGTGTGGATTAATCCTGCATGTGCAGAGAAGCGGATTTCAAACTTTCCATGCTGAAAAGAATGACAAGGGATAAAAATCCCACTGCAAACAAAGTTTATCACAAAGCAAACCTTCCTGAGACAAAATGTCTCAGTTTGACTTCACAGCTTTGGATTGGGTGACAGATGCAGTGTGACCAGAATCCTACAGAAATCCTTGAGATTTCAGAGATAATTACAGAACTTCTATTTTTGAGGCTGTTACCAGGCTGTGTGGAAATGAGATAAAATCCAGATGATGTAAAACCTGACTTACTCATATGTTGTATTTTGGGAGCTGGTGTCCAAAACCAGTAATTTTAACAAGCTTAGAGAGATGTTCTAATGACATAAATTAAAATTGTGTCATCATTTAGATTCCAAACCTATACCTGACTTTCTTTTTCATAAAATGGAAGTAAATGGGGACTGGAGAAGCCTTGTTCTAAAATTACAAAAAAAAAACACTATTAAGGAGTCCATGCTTTATATTTCAAATCTGCTAAAGCCACACAATAGTAACCAACTGGCACTTTGTGAAAAACACCAAAATTACTTTCCCACTGCCAAAACAAATCAAATATGATGTAAGAAAAATTACATCATGCAAGATTTTCACTAAATAATGACATCAATTTTGGTCTGTTACCTCTCAAAGCTACTGCATTATAATGATGCCAGAAGACTTATAGTGAGAAGTTTTTTGATGTTTGTTTTTTTTTCATTTTTGAGCTTTACATTCTCAGTTCCCATTTACTTTAACTATATGTAAGATAACAGGGGATGATCCTCAAAAATTAGTTTTTTTTTTGTGTTCCCTAAAAGAAAAAAAAGTTAGGTTTGGTAAAGCCTGTTCAATTTAGGTGAACTTTTATCAGTAGTACCAGAATCACTAACTGTGTTATTTTGGTTTAAATATGAAATTCATGCTTATTTAAAGTGAGAATTCTCGCAGTATTTATTATTCTTTTTCATCTTTGTGAACTAAATCTTTCTCAAGGACACTTAAATATGGTCACAGTTTATTTTAAGGTCCAATTCTCACCATTAACAAACCATTAACTATCATTTTGCCTCAATAAACTCCTAATTTGTTGCTAGGTAGTTGTTAAGTTTAGGTATTGGATAGGGTTAGGGATGTAGAATACAGTCATGCAGAAGATGTGCTTTATAAATAATAATAAACAGTCAAAATGGCAATAATAGGCATATGCAACTACAGTGGTGAGAATTGGTCTCAGTACTAAAGTTTTAGTTTTAGTATGACCTGTTATGGGGAGCAACATTTTGAGCTTCAGCATCCCCTAATGCACCTGCTTGTTAAATGAAGTTCAGAGCAATAAATCATTCACTTTCTCAGTCGTACCTCATAGTCCAGGTCAAGGTGGTCAAACTCCCCATTGGTGCGGAAGTGCTGAGTATGCTGATCAAGGGTGAAATTGACATTTCTCCTGTAGCGCTCAATTACTACAGAATGCCAATGATGATCATCCAGCAGACTGCCGCTAGTCACAGATGTATGGCCCAGGATGGAGCCGTACTGATTACTTCCTACAGTTTATTAGACATAGGAGACCATCGTTAATATCAAACACACAATATCTTCACCTTTACAGCTGAATAATTGATGGGAGGAAGTTTTGAACCCGTCTTCGAAAGGCATATGAGATGTTTATGTCCTTATGATATACAAGATAATGGGTTTTGTGTTTTACAGTCTATGAGTATTTCTTTTCCCTCCGGCTAGGTTTTTCTGCAATGCGGGTGCATGAGATATTAAAGGGATAGTTCACACAGATGAAAACACACCCTGGTGTTGTTCAAAACTTCTTATTCTTTGGAGAAATCAATGGACACCTGTGTGGTTTTGGACCCCATTGACTTACATGGACAAAAACAATAGAAATATTTTTTTAAATAATCTTTTGTGTTCTACAACTGGAGATTTCTTGTTTGCTAATTTATTTGATCAAAAATACAGTACAAATGAAATATTGTGAAATTGAAATAAAAAGTCTTACTAATCACATTTTTAATTGCATGATGGTGAGTAAAAATTTATTTATTTATTATTTTTCTGAGTGAACTATCCTTTTAAATAACATTTTTTTTCCCCAAAGAGTCTTGGAGGATCAAACAATCAGTTAAATATCAGAAGATAGCATGTATAAAGTCAATAAATAACATAAAGAAATACTTAGAGCAACACATTAATGACAAAATTCATACCAAGGTACACACAAGCACAGCATCATAAACACAACAGATATTATAGGCCTCTATATCAGATTTACCGAGGTTTATCTGCAGCAGTAGCCGGCCTCTCCTCAACTCCAAGGTAATGTAGTCACCCTGTTGCCCCTCTCCATGCAGAATCACCCCTTCGCTCTCTGATGTTTTAAACTTCAGGGCTATCACGTCCTTCAAAATCTTCATCTTCTTCATTTTGAAGCGGTAAGAGATCACCCCCTGCCCATCAAAATTAATCACATCTGCCCCTGTTGACGGGAAGAAAAAAGACAGGAGGAGGAAAAGAGATTAGCACCTCTGAGGTGACTAGGTGTCATGCCCATTTTTGGCTAAACGATCGGTTGAGTGACTGTTCAATAGATTGCTTGGACGAAAGCATGGTGAAGTTCACAGATAAACTGCGGCTGGGATCAGGTGATAAACTACAGTGAGGAGGCAGAAAATTGCAGTGGGCTATTACCTGCTGACAAAGCCTTTCTGCTTATTGCACAGTGGAGGAGGATTTTTGATCCCTGTCAAGGCTCGGAATGATGCATACCGGAAGTTATGAATGTAAATTCCTTTCACGGCTTCTCTCTCTCGCTCTCTTGGTTTCATCTCCTGCACTGACACCGCATAACCTTTGGATATATTACACAAGCTCACAGTGCCTGATGGCACTTGATTGCTTTGCAGACTGTCTTTATATCATTCAGAAGTCGTGTAAAATCTGTGATCAGCGTGAGAAGGTAATTATAAAGAGAGCTACAGCAAACTGAGAACAGAAAAATACAGACTTCATCGTGTTCCCTTCCACCAATAAGATTGAAGTGGCGTGTTTATTCGCTTGCTTTATTGAGAGATTGATTAGGTTTGATTTGAGCTTAATTAAAATGTAAATGATGGTGCTGATTTTGCGGTAGGCTTGTGATTGCAATAACTTAGGACTAAAAGGGTCATAAAGGGTAAATACTAGTTATATATATATATATATATATATATATATATATATAACTAGTATTATATATAAGATTATATATATATATATATATATATATATATATAGAACTAGTATTATATATACGATTATATATATATATATATATATATATAATCGTGTCTTGATGATACATGCAAATCTACAGCAATATACACAAAGTTATAAAAGTATATAAAAAAATTATATAACATATGGCTGCTGAAAATTCAGCTTTGTCAATACATGTATAAATTACATATTATATATTAAAAACAGAAAACAGTTCCTTTATAATTCTAACCAAAACATAATGTGACAAATATGTTAACTGAACATAACGAAAAATTCACAAAAATTACACTAAATTAGTGTTACTTTCAAGCCAGCCAATGAGTAAGATATTTCCATTATTTGAATGGCTCGTTCATGCTTTGCATGCATTCCTGAGCCATGTAAAATCAATTTGCATTTATCAGCTTTCATTAGCAGTCTAAATTGCAAAATGATGCAACAACTGTAATTGTTCTACATGGACAAAACAGGTGAGAATATGCGTTCAGTGTAATCTGTCATGTACAAAATCACCAGGGGATGCCTGTAGTATGTAGCATCTACTATGATTGTGTGTGTGCGTCTATAGAGTACTGTCTGCATGTGGAATTAATTCAATTCTCTCCATGCACCCTGCTGGGGACTGATTACTACACTAATGCATGAGTATGTGTGCTGTGTCTGGCCGGTTGCTCTTCCACTCACTCCTCTTGTCTCTCTCTCTCCATTGCCAATCCCCTTCACCTCCATCACGAATGCATTCATCCATTCTCGCCCGATCAACAAGGTCAGAGCACTGCATTCATTCTCATTCTGTGCTTCATCTCCACTGCAGGTCTTGCTTATCTAACTCCCATTCTTTCCCTCTATGCTTCCTGAGAAGGGCTATCGCTATTCCTTTACTGCACATCTTATTTATTTTGACTCAACACTCAGTGCATTTCCATGTCTGAAGAGAAACTGAGTGGCGGAAAAGGTCCCCAAAAAGTGCTTTTGTACTTATTAATATATTCCTGTTAGAAAATTCTGTCTAAGGACATGGAAACTGGGTATTAGCTGCTTCTGACTAGTCATTAGCTGGTTGAAGGTGGACGTTACCTAGTGTAAGATAGTTTAAGACAGTCATTGGTTTGGTTATTTGTCATCTGGTTTAAAATGGTCATCAGCAAGTCATTAGCTGGTGTAAGATGGTTTAAGGTGGTCATTAGGTGGTTATTTGTTGGTTTAATATACTCATTAGCTGGTTTAAGACTGACAATAACTGGATTAAGGGGGTCATTACTTCGTTTAGGAAGATCATTAGCTTGTTTAAGCTGGTCAATTGCTGGTGCAAGCTAGTTATTATTTTCCTTAATATGGTCATTGGCAGGTTTAAGATGGTCATTAGTTGGATTAAACTGGTTTAATGTTTTTTACCTGGAGTAAGATGACTAATATGACCATATAACAAAAATATTTACATCCAAATCTAATTATGACAAAAGACAAATAATTCTAGCAAAACATAATGTATAATGCTTTACGAAAATTATTTTGTGGTGGGCGGTTCTAAAAAAAAAAAAAATAATAATAATATGTCTATAATTATAATTATAATTGTAATATATCAACAGTAAGTGTTATTTTCAAGTCAGATGGTTTAATATGACCACTAACTGGTATAAGATGGTTATTACCTGGTGTAAAATGGTTTAATATGCTATTAACAGTTTTAAGATGGTTATTACCTTAGTAAACTGGTTTAATACTACCATTAACTGGTTTAAGATTGTTATTAGTTGGTTTAGGTCATGAGCTTGTTTGAACTGGTCATTTAGCTGGTTTAAGATCATCATTAGTTGGATTAAGATGGTTTAAGATGGTCATTAACTGGTTTTAAATGGTCATTAGTCAGTTTATGAAGGTCAATAAATTGTTTAATCTGATCATAATTAGCTGGTTTAAGATAGAAGTTAGCTGGTTCAAGCTGGTTTAAGGTGGTTATTAACTGATTTAAAATGGGCATTAGCTGGTTTAAGAGAGTCATCAGCTGGTTCAAGTTAGTCATCACCTAGTCGAAAATGGTTTAAGAGAGCTGGTTCTGTTGTAAGCTGGTTTAAGATGGGCATTAGCTGGTGCAAGCTGGTCATAACCCAGTGTTAACTGGTTTAAAATGGTTCAGGCTTGTAATGACCAAGTGTAAACTGGTTTAAGATTGTTGTCAACTGGTTCAAGCTGCTCATTAGTGCATGCTGATCAGCAGCTGGTTTAAGATGCAGTAGTAATTAGCAGGTTTAAGCTGGTTACCAACTGGTGTTCATCAATTTAACACTTTAATTTTGAATGCATTTTATAATCATTAGTAGTAGAAGTCTTAGTATTATAATACTGAATATTAAATAATGAAACAATACAAATCAACACAATTATTCATGTCCACCTGACCAAAACATTCATTCCTTAACAAGAGATTTCTGTTCCTAGATAGGCCTTGTTGCAGGTGCAGCAGGTCAGCTTGATCTAGCTAATGATAGTTTAGAACAGGAAAAAGCAAGGTACCGTGTTTCCAAAGCACAACTAACCAATTTAATCTGGATTTTCCAGCAGTGTGTACTGTTTTTATTTATTTCACCCTATGCCCTCATAAACAAACGTTTGGGGATGGCGGGATGTCTTTATCGGCATCTGTGATCACCTGCATGAGATGATGAAGGAATATGAGCGGTTTCACCAGCAAAGAGCAAATGTGGATGAAACACTTTCTGACAGGAAAATCAGTGCAGCCAAACCACCCTCTGCCTCTCACGAGCAGGAAAACAGCTTGAGGAATGATACGTATCTAAAGCTACCAGGCTTCATTCATACCTGTCATAAACACAGACATTCAAAAGAGCCAGGCGTCAGATTTATTTACACTATCATTATTTCAAAGAAAGTATTAAAAAGCGGAAAAAAAGAAAAGTCTTCCATGCTGCAGTTTTTTTCATCTCAAGGATTTTATTTTCCTTTAGTCAATAAATTAACAAAGAAGAGGTTTGAGAATCACAGTTTAAAGAAAAATCATTAGCAAGGATGGTTCTTCTGGTCTGGGGTTTAATGACAGATGATTACATCACTGTAATGAGAGAACTGTAATTCTTCTCAAACCAATTTATGGGGTGTTAATTGAAATTTGTTATCAAGATCAACTTGGCAACACTTAATATTTTGAAAGTGATGAATTTGTCATGTCTACATTTCATTTTAAAAAACAGAGCATGTTGGTAGTTCATAGATAGTACGTTTTTATCCTTGCTAGTGAAATTACAATGTAATAAAAGCCTAGATTGAAATAAAAATGAAAAAAGAATACCAATGAACTGAAGTAAATGGAATAATAACAATGCAATTATTTTACAGACATGACCAACAGGTGACGCTCATTCTGTGAGCCACATTCAGATTTCAGGATGTTCTGACCTCACTGGAGACAGCTGCTCCAAAATCATCTGGAAAGCATTTCTGTTTAAATCCATGATTTGCAATGCCTGATACCTTTCAAACAAATGAAAATCCAGCAAAGCTGTCTCTGTAAAATGATTAAATAAAATAGCTTATCCTTTAACCACAACATCAGTGCTAAAAAAGATCTTGTATGTGTAAATTTGGTGTTCAGTAAATACTTTGTTTGTTTTCCATGCACCTTGTTTTGTGAAGTTGCAACTCCATAATATAGCAACAAATGTAACCAGTCTCAAAAATAAACACTTTCAATTCAATTGAATTCAATTTGAATAACACTTGCTAAGTGAAAAATACAAACAAACAAACAAAAAAACATGTATTTTGTTTTGTCAACAAATTCCGTCCCACTTCATATTAAGTGTGGAAGCCCACTTTACATATCCCCAGACCTACCCTGGATCAAATTATTCCAATTATTCTTATACATATTGTTGTTACAAAATCTAGTTAAATAATTCCTCCTACACAAGTACTTAGTGAAGTGAAAAAGTATTGTTACCAATGTCCTGTTACACATTTGTGCTTACACATACCAATATGAGGGTTGTTATATTACAGCTGTAGATACTATGAAACAATGTGTGCTTACACCGTGGTTACATACTATGTTCACATCTAGTTACTAAGTAAGTACACAGGTATAACTGTGCGTTCACACCAGACGCGACTTGCTCGAATAAATCGCGCTATTTGTGCGTAGTTGGACGCTTGAACATTTTGAGTTTACTTGCTTCATTCGCGCGTGAAATTCTCTTCACAACAAACGTGAATTTTCGTCATGGGAGGGGCTTCTGCCATGTGGTTCCAATCTCTGTAGTGGTTAAACATGAGGTAAAATTTGTTTTGGGTATGTCTAAGAGGCAAACTTTGGTTTAATGAATCTAGTATTTATTTACTTTTTATTCCTGTTTCTATTAAAATACCAAGATGTATCGTACAGCTCCTTCACATACAGCGACAATGATTTTGTCCTCCATAGTTTTGGAATTCTGCCTCCGCTTACTAGTAATCATGTCACTACTAGAGCAAGCTCCTTTTTGGTTAACGCAGCGCGAATTTTCGCCAAAGTTCAGATTTTTCAACTTGAGCGTTTCGTGCGAAAGTGGATGGCGAGAGTGTCAAGGAGAGTTGAAATCAGGTCAACTTTATGGAAATGAGCTATGTAACCAATCGGAATGTAGAAGTCCACCGCTTGAGCAGATTCCAGATAACGCAGTCCTGTAAACTTTGGTTCCGACCCT
>JAUMHE010000082.1:8414678-8450455 GCA_032359235.1 Enteromius mattozi
ATGCGAGATCCCATATGTAACGTCTCCGTTCCCTCCTTCAGGGAACGTGGGTTACGTTCGTAACCTAGACGTTTTTGCTGTAGTTTTAGTGAAAGAAATGCAGCTTTGGTGAGTATAAAAAAAATCTTACCAACCCCAACCTTTTGGACAGTCATGTATATGATCAAAAAGATTACAACATGTAACAACACAAGCAGTTATGGTGTTATTTAGCACTCAATGAATTATGACAGGAATAGAACCAGCAACATTTAACAGAAAAACAGGAATATACACTGTAAAAAATGACGAAATTTCAAGGCAACTTGCTGAACAGTTTTTTTTTTACTCAACTTTGGACCAAGTTGTTCACGCAACCCAAGTCACAGAGTGAAGTCACATGTCTCTCTTTTGTTCACCTAACACACTTTAGCATCTTGAATGTTAATGTATTTTTTTGTCTAAAAAGAAGACAACATTGTTTTTGTTTGTAAGATAACTTACAAGACTAAGATTTCCAGAAAATGGACATAAGTGTTTGAACATAGTCTAGGCCTCAAAACTAGATACACTAACCTCAAGAAGGGTGGCAATCAACAAATGTTAAAAAGATGAGCTCTTTTCAGAGACTCAGAAATGTGCACTTCCATTTTACAGCGTATTAGGGATGCATGATCTATGCACGAATACTGATTTATTATTATTATTTATTAGTATCATTTTATAATTGATTTATTATTTAAAAATGTTACTACTATCACTGGTCTAGGACTAGGACTATTTAACTAAAAAACATTAATTTACCTTGAAAAACCAGTTTTAGCTAATCTCAAAATGTTGTGATGCCAACATTTACTAATTTTTGTGATTATATTTTTATTTTATTTACAACATTTTAATATCAGACATTCATTGGTTGACAACCAGAACATTAAAATGATCAGCTTAGTGAAATCAGTCAGGGTTCTGTCTATACTGTAGCCTATGTACAGTATATATATATATATATATATATATATATATATAAACAGGGTGCGATTTGTGAATAAAGCAGAGGGGGGGGTACTTTTGAAAACGTTTTTTCTCTCAAGGGTAAGGTTAATTCTAATCTAATGTTAATGTGATCTGTTAAGTGTCATGTCATGAAAAGTTCTTAATACGACAGAAAATGTATCAACAGAGCTTTAACCATTGCGTCGCAAAATTATTTGAAGCGCTCCAAATGGATCACATATTGCAAATCATTTGATTCAGAACAGGATTTCAAACTGCATTTTGCGAATCATTTGATTCAGAATGGGACTTCATAGTGCATTTTGCAAATCTTTTCATCCCCACTGGATATGAAAATAACTCAGTAGAGGCAGGGATGCATATACCAGAGGGGGCATATACCAGACCCCCCCACCCCTATATATTGCACCCTGTATACACACACACACATATATAAGACAATACTACTAAACAATTATTTGGGAAATTGCATGTTGACATTAGCGTTGTATGGTCACATTTGACTATTTACAGAAGCGGACTCAAGGCTAAAGTGTATTGTCAACCACAGATGCAAACACTCTCCATTGAAATCCATAATTCACATTATTTTCTGGCAAGCAAGACAGCATTAAGTCAGAACTGTAAATTCCAGCTGGGCAACACTGAAGATTAATAGTGTACAAAACTGAACCCTAGACTACAGAGTTTAAAAGAACAATGTGAGCCATACATACTGAACTGCGGCATGAAGCTTTGAAGATTACATCTGTCTGCTCACAAGTAATCATGCAGTAATTGAAGTCATTTTAAAAATAAACCAGGACAGGTGCAGTTAAATAGAGTGTCTAATTGTCTTCAGGTAAGTGGGTGTGAGATCAGGTGGAATTAGCTCAGGGTTTCATGCGCAAATACATTTACATTTGTTATATACAGGCATGCTTTCATTAAAGATTCAGCTCACAACAAGTCATAGCTGGGATTGTATTGCTTTCTGTTAGTCAATCAGCTATGAAATGGAATACATAATCTCTTATGGATCAATTTCAGAGACGTCTGGATAAAAAGGATTTCAGCAGCATTTGCTTTCACACGTATTTGATTGACATAAAGTTTAAACGTTATGCACAAAGGTCTTTGCAGGCATCATCAAACAAGTCAACAAAGGAAAATTCACTGAATCTGTTTCATTCTTTGGTTGTCTTTGAAGCTAAAGTATGCTTTGGTTAGTGAGTTTATTTAATACTAAATGCATCTTTCCATATTTGAAAAGACCACAGTATTTTTTTTTTTCACAGTCTGCCAATCTTTGTGAATAATAAATTCATACTTGAGAAAGAGATTGAAAGGCTGTGAGATAATTGGTGTGGAGGTGTTTAGATGAAACTGATCAACTAGATTTTGACTTGAACATACATAACCCCAGGTATCACCTGCTTTTGCACATACATTCCTAAAAGAAACAAAAGAATCAAAGTAGCAGTTTCAATATTTGGTTATGATATATATACATATATATATATATATATATATATATATATATATATATAGTACTGTGCAAAAGTCTTAGGCCACTAGTATTTTCACCAATAAAAAATGGTTTTAAGCCGGTTACTTCTATCTTTTGTGGTAGCGTGTCAGTTGGAAATATTAGTTTACATTTCCAAACATTATTTTATTCATTAATTGTAATAATGCAGTGAGATTATTGTCTGCACAAGAAGTCTGACAACAGCCAGTGCTCCACACAGAGATCTGATCTGATCATCATCCAGTCTGTCTGGAATGACATGAAGTAACAGAACAAACTGAGACAGACTAAATCCAGAAGAACTGTGGCAACGTCTCCAAGATGCTTCAAAAAACCTACCTAGTTCAATTCAAAGTCATTTAAAAACTTAATCAAAGGTGTTTTACCATGAAAACCATCCAAAATACTAATTACAGTTGTTAACATGCATATTACAGCACTGCTGCTGAAAATACCACAGCTAATACGTAAATATGCTACTCTTCAGTAGTTTTGGGTCTGTAGGATTTTTTTAATGTTTTCGAAAGATGTCTCTTACGCTCAATGATACCAACAAAAAACTAAAAATTAAAAACTTAAATAACTTTCTATTTTAATACATTTATTATGCAATTTATTGTCTGTGATGGCAAAGCAGAATTTTCAGCATCGTTACTCCAGCCTTTAGTGTCACATGATCTTTTAAGAAATCATTTTAATATTCTGATTTGATGCTCAAGAAGTTTCTTATTTATTCTGCTATTTAATATTTGTTTTAAAAAAACAGATTTTTTTTGCTGGGGATTCTTTGATGAGTAGAAAGAGCATAATTTATTTAAAAGGGAAATCTTCTTTAACATTATACATGTCTTTGCCACTTTTGATCAAATTAATGCATCCTTGCTGAATAAAAATATAAATTTCTTCAAAAATAACCTTACTGACCCAAACTTCAAGCTACATTTAAAGACAGAACATCTCCAAGAGGATTTTACAGTGAAAACAGACCAAAAGCTGTCAGCCTGCTAATCGCAGCACCACCAATAAAAACATGACAAATTTATATATATAAACATGTAGCCCTTATTTATGAATAAATAACTTGCTAATTAATAAGTGAGCTGCTGGGTGACTAGTTGAATAGCTGACTAGAATGATTCATTACCCATCTCTATTTACAAGCCACTCATTTGTCAGAGACCTACAGTACATATTAAATCTAACATCAGACAAGCATTAAGTCATTGTCTGATATGGGCAGAGATGCGCTCGACCAGCATAAACACATTTCAAAACACAACTGAAGCGAAGACAAATTACCATTCTATGCCATTCCCGACATAATGGCTTTTCACATAGAAATACATTTGCTCATCTTTTGTACAATCTGAGGTAAATTATTATCCCCTAACTAAGTCTGACCTAGATAAACAACCATGTCAGGAATGTCTTCTCCTTTCCCTGATGAACACAACAACATGGCAGTAGAAATGAATTACATGGCCACAAAGCGAACATTTTATTCTGAGCAACACTGTGAATCTGACATTTCATAAATTCCAAACTGACTCCACTGCCAACGTCACATTTAAGAATTGGAGGTAAACGGAAATCCCTGTCGTGCCATTTATCTTACATCAGGGATAAAGTAAAGTCACCATATTAGATGTATTGCAGGGTCAAAGAGCACCTTCACTGATGATGTGAACACAGCTTGGCTTTAAAGGCTAAGGACATCACATGTCACCACAATACAAAGTGGTGTGTCATTTTTCTGATAAATGGCATATGAATTTTACTTTTGAGTGCAAGTATACTCTCTTTCTATCTCTTCTCATTGTAATATCCTTAATCCAAACTGCCACTTAACCTGAACGTATTTTGGAGAAAAAATAGTGACAGTGTGATTGAAAAATGTCTTAAAATAAATTAAATCCACAAACCAAAACCGAATGCTAAAAATGCTGCACATGGCATGTAAAAAGCACAACAACTAACCATTATTCATTACCAACACAAAAAGGTCTTAATTAATATTCAAGCCTGTCAAATAAAAATAATTAAATGTGATGAAAATTATTCAGGAGTAAAAAAAAAAAAAAAACGATCCAGTGCAAAAAACCGAACTGCATATAAATCAATTGGACACCGGATGTTTTGAAAGTCTACTTTTGATTGCTGCTTTAATATTGAAACCATGATTGGTAGACTGGTTATCCTTGAGTGGTGAATTTCTTCAAGAGGGGACATGCAATCAGATTTCAAACTGAATGTAAAAACATATGCTCATCAATCAAGCTAATTTAGCAGGACTATTTGTTCGCCTTTGCTTGGTATTACTTTTGTCAGTCTTGCAGGCAACACAGTTCACCGATGCTGAATGGCCAATGTTATACCACTATAGCAATCGGAACGATCCGTAATTCCCACTTCGGTCTTCTTAATGTTTGAAAACTATCGATCTAGCCTGCATTAAACAGTAATGCACAGCGACCTGTAAATGTTCTTGAGACGAACTGAAAGCCAAGGGCACCTGTCTTCACAAAGCAGGAAGGAAAAAGCTTCACTCTCTTTCGAGTACCAAATGAAATCAAAAGTGTCTGCAAAGCAATGTCAGGCAAGTTAATAGTGCTTACTGTGAAGTCATGACAGCTGTAATACTTTCCATGCAAATTTTGAATAGTACTGAGAAACACATAGTGACATAGAAACACGTAATTGTCATGTGACACTACAGTATATTTGCATTGAAGTTCTTTTATAGATAATTCCCTTGTAAAGGCTTCTTACTGAAAGACAAAAGCAGCTAGAACAAACACTCGTCAAAACACTAAAAGTGATGTAAAGTGGCAAATCAGAGGTTGTTGGGAATGTAGTAAGTGGATCCAACACGCTCTCTTAAGGAAACGTCGTTCGAGAGACTTTTATCCTGCACCACTGAAACGTCACTCTTAAATTGCACGATTTTTCAAATGACTTTAAGATGTCATTCTACCATCATATGCAGCTTGTTCAAGAGGATTAAATTACCCAAGTCTAAACTTTTAGGTAAAAATGAAAAAATGTGTCATCATGTGGTTTGAATCCTGTAATATTTTTCTTCTGTGGGACACAAAGAAAGTCTGAGCTTTTCTTTTGCATATGCTTCTTTTACTGTCAGTTTTGAAAAATGACACAAGCACATTACTTTATACAGTCTTATACAAAAGCTTTATGTATACAAAAGGTTTATGAGGAACAGACTAAGCCATTGCCCACAAACCTCAGCAAAAGCTTGTAAATACTAGTGATGCAACTAACAATTACTTTAGTAATCGATTAGGCTCTCTCTTAAGTATGTCTTCAAATAATGTGAACTATGCTATACAATACACAATCTCATGACAAAATCGGACCTGTGGGAACTTTTTCACAAGAAGCGAAATACGTAGCGCCATGTATGTTACGTGACATATTTGATGTGAATTGAGTAGCACTAAAAGAGTGTTCAGTATTTTCACTCTTCATGTGACATTGGATTTGTGCATGAAATGTCCATTGAGTGGTACTGTTACATTAAATACATCAAACGTCCATTCCACTGTAACCGATTTACTAACCATCAAAGAAATGTAAAACATACCTTAGGACTTGATTTTAAATGTTAAAAGCTATTTTAGGCTAGTCTACTCCCTCGTACTCGAGTCTAACTTGGACAGATCAAATGATTCATCTTCTGTGGTGAGTTGAGAATGTCCAGGAGCAACATTTTGGTGGTGCAGGATAAAAGACAATGACGTTTCTCCTTTGAGACCAGTCTGTGTGGATCGCTGGTGGGTCCAGTAATAATTCCACTCCCCTCTGCTGTGTGTACTGAGCACAGTGGTACATCAGACAGAAATCAGTCTGCAAAACCATCTTTCTCTGGATCTAAGTGCTTCCTTGATTGCTTACTGTTGATTAAAGCACCCAGGAAGAAATCAAGGCATCCCCTTGACTCATTGATCTTCAGCTGTCCTTGGTGAGCTCAGTGTTTAAAAGAGGTATGCTAACACCCTTCTACAATAACCACCAAGCTTTACGAATATGTCAAGGGCCGATCTTGAACCATAATTTTCTTTTGTAACTCACGTCATAACATTTCATGCATAAAGGCACTATTTTCTAATTAAAAATGCTTCTTATGTAAACAAGTGAACAGCAATTTGATTAAAATACAAATAAGAAATTTGATTAACAAAAAAGTGCAAACCAAAAGATCGAACACCTTTAGTGTAGCACAACAGACATCAGTTAAAAAATCCCTCATGCATCCACACCACTAGGTGTCAGTATAACATATAAGAACACTCAACGTTCTCTCACGACCAATTTATATGTATTTTAGGAGGTGGCTAATTCATACGACCTCATTTTGTATGATTTGTCTACACCCCAGTGATGGGTAGGTTTAGGGGTTGGGTTAGGTGTAGGTCATTCGTACAGATTCGTACAATTTGTGCAACTCGTAAAATACATACAATTTAGCAAAAACAATATGAATTTGTATTAGTGAGGTTGTACAAATTCTTATGAATTAGCCACCTCATAAAATATATGCAGATTGCCTTGGGATTGGACTGGAACGCTAGGATGAAGAAAATAATCAATAATTGAATGTCATATTTTCCACATACACAATAATTAAAAAGTTTGGGGTCAGTAATACATTTATTTATTTAAATTATATTCAGCAATGATGCATTATTTTAATATAAAAACATTTATAAAGTTACAAAATGTTTTAATTTAAAAAACATGCTGTTCCTTTAAACTATATATCCAATAAAGAATCCTGAAAAAAGTATTATTTCCACAAAAAAAACAAGGAACAACTGTTCTCACCATTTATAATTATTATTTTTTTCTTTCGCAGCAAATGAACATATTAAAATGATTTCTGAACGATTCATGTGACACTGAAGACTACAGTAACAATGTTGAAAACTCAGCTTTGTCATCAATTTACGCTATTTGAAACTGTAATAATATTTCACCATATAACAACATCAAATAAAACAACCTTAATTGGCAAGCTAAGGGAGTTAATAAATAATTAAAACATCCTACCAACCCCAACATTTAATTTTTAATGTATAAAATTCCACAGCAATTATCACAGCTTATGAATTGATACTCACCCAGATGTTACCATCTTGATGGTACGGTTTCCAGTTCCTGCCTGTGTCACTGTAGAGCAGCCGGTAGCGTGTCGTCCAATCAGAGCTGCTATATCGACCCTGCGTGGCAATGGCTGTGACCTGTTTTCTGCTTCCCAGGTCGACCTGCAGCCACTGGTAATGATCACTGTCCAGCGGAGACCAGCCCCCAGCACCTAGAGAAAGTGCACAATACTCACTATCTTGTTGTATTGATCTAAGTCTTTGTGGTTGTGTCACAAAGGGGCTACAGAAAAACAGAACAGGAACAAATGCCGTTGATTTTTTATGTGTGCTCTTAAAAGTGTTTTTTTTTTCTTTAAGAAAACAAATTGAATGGATCGTTCTCTACAGGATAATCTACAGGAGTTTTGTAATTTAACAAAGATCAGCTGTAATTGTGTTGTTTAAGAGGAGCATCTGTATTTTTCTGTTCTCGCTTCTCTTGGAAGTCTAAGAACAGATTGTCTTACAGATGTTTTATCTGTGCTTTTAGCTGGAGGCTTTTGGACATTTGTTAAACGGATATTTGAAGGATCATTAAATGTCATAAATCCAGGCATTAATGTTAAATAAACGACCCCTTTTCAAGTATATGGCTCCATTCTGGCACAAAATGCATATCTCACAATCCAATACAAACACTTTTCTCTTTGAATATCATGTTTCTCTCAGAACACCTTGAATTTTGACACTGAGTCTTTTTTTCAACTTCTGGCACTGTATTGTCCCAAAGGGTTGATTTTTATTAATACTAACAGATTTTAACTTATTTTTAGTTCACATGAAAACTTTTTTAGCATCCCCACTTTTCAATATCACAAAATTTTTTTTTAAACATAACCAAGAACTAAAAAGAAAGATGCAAAGTTTGAAAGTGATTTTTTTGAGCAGAATATTAATGTTCTTAATGTTCATCATTTCAAAACCAGCTTTAAATTGTTAAATTGCTAAGTAAAAGTGTGCATGTTTAAAATGTTTTAATATTTTAAAAACACTAGTTGCAATATTAACCTTAAAAGACCAAAGAATAAGACATTTAATTCCAAAAGTGTTAAACTGACATTTCCCCCACATAATGTGTTGGGCATTTAATGACTGCTATACTGCTAGACATTATAAGCAGACAAATTAAACTAGTGAGTCTAAAGGAATAAAAATACCCAAAGTTTAAGAGACACCCAGCTATAATCACCATGTTCAACAGTGAAGTCTTTCTATGTGTATTGGACTGGACGTACTGTACTGCACGAAACTTAAACTTTTAAAGTTTTATCTTAAAATTTAGAAGTACAGTCTGTCCATTTTGTTCCTAACTATCTTCACACTAAACATAAAGCAGGATGGCACTGGCAGGCCACACACTGCAGCCAGCCAAAGGGAGAGTCAGAGAGAGGACATAAAGTGAGGGTCAGCAGTTTAGGGTGTCCAGGGATCAGTACAAGACAGAAGCTTAAGAGAGTGTAAGAGAGCCAGGGGACATCCACTCCACCGCCACCTGCAACCTGCAACCTGCCACCGAGGCAGATGTTCTGAGGAGATAAAGAGAGCAGAAGAAGGGCACTGGAAGGACACCAGCAGCCCAGAAAGAGGAATAAAACAGGCAGAAGACAACAGCTCCTGGAGCTGTTATGTTCCAGACTAAATAAATAAAAAACACTCGATGACTCTGATAAAACAGGAGAAGATAGAACTGAAGAGATGAAAAATAAATTGCATTATGTTGGCCTAAACCCTGCCTGATGGGATATCTGCGCAGCCTTATAGATGTAGCATGTAGGACTTTGAGACGATACTGCTCCTAGGCGATGATAAATCATATGGCATAATTTTTGAATAGTTTACCATCTGCTAACACGCTGACAATGAAAGGGAGAGACTCGCAATGTGATTTGTTCTGCCCATTTTGGTGATTTGTTTTTGTATTGTTCTTATTATTTCACTCACTTGGCAAAGTTAATCTATTTGATCACTTCTGGAATCAAATATAGATGTTCAAATGCAGACATTGTTTTTAGTATTGGTTTCTAATACTAGATGAAGGAGTTACAGACAGCTGTAGGCAAAACACCGCTACAGGCAGGACAGTATCAATGGGGGTGTGCTGCACATTAATCACACAGAGATTTGTTTGACCTCATAATTAAAATTCTGTCATTACTGTTTTATCATTTTCATGCTTGATGTTTTGCCTCAGTAATACATTTTCAGTTGGGAAAAAATGTTCACAGCTTGTGTGTGTTTTTTCTTATGCTCATCAATGCAACATTTATTTGACCAAAAACAAAATTAAAACAGCAATATTGTGAAATATTATTACAATTTGAAATAACTTTTTTTTTCCTATGAAAGCTTGTTATTGCGACAGTATACCAAATGGTCTCAATTCAGACTTTTTCATCACAATTCTGAGTTTAACAGTCTGGTCTCATAAAATGTGTACATCTGTGTACTTTTTGTGCAGCACCTTTTTTTTGTGCCTAACTGCACATTTCACTGCAGTTTCAAAGAGAAATGTCCACTGAGTGGCGCTAAACCACTGGTTCATATTGTGAGCCCTGGCACATTTTTATTATGTAGATATGTATTGCAGCAGTTCAGAATTGAAATATTCGTGGATTGCTGCTAAAAGTTAATGCTCTATCATGTTAGAAATATGCCCTACACCAAATTCAACCCTAAACCCCCTAATAGTTTTAACAAATGCAAAACATATAAAACGGCATTAACGCATTCAGCCGTGTCATTTCAAATTCCTTTTACACAGATTTGAACTGTTTTGTCAAATGTAGTTACACAGGATGAATATGTATGAAGCTAATGTTCAAAAGCATCAGTTTTCAAATCTCATAACAAGTCATAACATGATATTCTTCAAGTAATTGGGCTAAAATTATGCTTTATTAATCAAAACTCTGTAAATTTATAGTTTTACTGGCTCTAGTGTTCATTTCTTTTGCAAACTGCAGTGATATGTACTTGCTGGTACATATTTCGTGTCTCACTAAAAAGTGCACCAAGTTACGTTTCTGCCATGAGACCAGGTAGGAGTTTAGAGTATTTCACAATACTTTTTTCAAAATTGCGAAATATAAAAGTTCAATTCTGAGAAGAAAAGTCTGAATTGTGAGATTTAAACTCTCAATTGCAAGAAATAAAGTCAGACTTGTGGGATAAAAAGTCGCAATTGCATTTTTTATTCTATGTGGAAAACACTGCGAGATGTAAACTTATAATTAAAATACAGTATATATGGAAAACATAATCATGGAATTATGAAAACTTCTGTATCTTGCAATTCTGACTTTTTTCTCAGAATTCCAAGTTTATATTTCACAATTCTGAATTCATATCTTGTGATTCCAACCTTTTTCTCAGAAAAAAAGGCTGGATTGAGAGATTAAAGAGTCACAATTACCTTTTTATTCTTCTATTTTCAACTTTAATATATTTTCAAATGTGATTTATTCCTGTGATAAATAAGCTGACTTTATTGCATTTTTTATGATTTACTGATGAAGAGAAAGTTAAAAAAGAACAGGATTTATTTAGAAACAGAAATATTTTGTAACATTAAAAATGGCTTTGCTGTCAGTGTGCCCTTGCTCAATAATAAAAGAGTAGCTTATGTAAAATACTTTAGTGTTGAATATTACCATAACTACTGTACACGTTAGATTATATGATAAAAAAATGCATAATGTATAAAATGAAGACAATTCACTCAGGATACTAATTTCAACTTTGTAAGAATGCAAAAAGGAGAAAGAGAGAGAAAGGGAAATAAAGGACATGGATCACTGCTCTTATTCCTTATATTAGTCCCTCAATCTTATGCATGGGCATATTGGTATTCAGCTGAGCTTGGGGTACATGACTAAACGCTGGGGAACTGAACCTTCCTTCCCCTCTGTCATTCACCTCGGTTTTCCCACCTCTCCCTCTCATTAGTTTCCAACAGACTATTTTGTTTCCCACATACCAGCCAGAACAGCCGTCTGTCCCTTCCCATCCCCAGCTGTGAGGGCCAAACAGGTTTCTGATGAAGCGAGATTTGACCTTTCCCTCAGATTCATCTCACAGATGAACTGCTGCTAAATAGATGCCCCTCCTGTTGGATGGAACAAGCGGAGGAAGCCTAAACAAGTCTCAAATCCGGTGTCTGGATTTGAGGTGATGCCGAGGGCGGATGGCTGTGTGCATCTCGCGCAGCAGAGTGGCATGATTACAGCTGACCTTCAACAGGCCATTTGCTGATGTAAATCCATATGAAAAATGTGAAGTGATGGATGTGTTTCACAGAGTGTCAAGGTCTTTAGGAGGCTGAGTGAAAGATGTTGCGTGAGCTGTGTCAGAAATGCATAATAAACTGCTACGCTTTTAAAAAGATCTAACAGCATGAACACATAGCCAAAGTTTTAACCTTTGCTCTTGAAAAGGGGGGAATGGGGTCATACAGGCCCACTGCTATACTTCACAAGACACTGTATTGACATATAATAAATAGAAAGTGGCAGAAACTAGTACAAACCCTAATTCTGTGTATAACCATTACTCATGTTTATAATAATTTATTATTGTTATATCTTTGAGGTGTTGAGTTTCTGCACACAGCCTCTTTTAAAATTATTTAATGTTACATTTTTATGTTTTTATTACAAAAATATCTAATTCACTCACTTTTTTATAGTTCTGGGTCACTTTTTGCATTGTATAGTGAGAAATATTTTATACTTTAAATAATTCATTGGTATACCTAAAGGCTGTTGGATATTTATATGCTTTTATTTCCCATTTTCAAGACAGTCAGTCAAAGACTATTAATGCATAGAGGGAAGGCCTCATAGAACAATAGACTGATTTGATAGAACAATACATAGAACGACAGATAGAATGACAAAGAGGCAAACAGATGGATACTACAACAGGCAGACGTTGATAGAATGACAGACAGAACAATAGAGAGAGATATAACAATAGAATGATAGAGAGATAAATAGAACAATAGACAGGATGTATGGACGGATAAATATAGATACAATGATAATGACAGACAGATGGATAGACAGACAGATAGATAGATAGATAGATAGATACATGATACGACAACATATGGAAAACAGGTGGACAGACAGACAAAAAGATAGAAGAGAGATAGAATGAGCAATAGAATGATATACTGTAACTATACATTGATTGTACCCTGTTATGAAACAATGCATGTATTAAAAAAATTGGATGATATCACTATAACTGTCACCCATCAAAGCAGATAAATACCAGTCCTGCTTTCTATTGATTTTGTGCTCTCTCTCTCTCTCTCTTTCCTCTTCTATATTCAGCCTGAAAATCTTTAAAATACATTAGTAAGGCTAAATAATGCATCATTGATTGAGTCAGAATGTTGGATGCTGGCATATGGACATTACCTACAATAGTCCTTCATGATGCTGCTAGAATCTAACTAGAACTAATGAGCATGATGTGACATCATCATCCAGGGTCCCGTAGCAAATGTACCCTGGCACGACCGGTCCTTTTTGGTGCCAACATGCTGTCAAATTCAACTTTTCTCAGCTGTCTGGTCCAGTGACATTGGAAATGGTCACAGCGATTGTCCTAAAGCTAATTATATTTTAAAAAACTGACAATGTGATTTCAGGAGAACATGTGCTGTATGGAAGTGGATTTTATTAGAGGTTCCCCAGTGTCATTTCTATTCATAATATTGAGTAAAAAAGGAAAAAAAATCCCTACTCTATCATATATAAAAATGTCATGCTCCATCGACAGGATGAGGTTCAGATTTACCCTATTATTCACAAATTTAATGACTAAATAAGATTGTGCAAGATCGATGGCGACTGCATATCTGCATGGGAATTCTAGGCAAGAATGACACAAGTGACAGAAATAACCTCTCTTTGACTCTGATAAGGCATCATTAACATGCATCATGGCCTATGACTTTCCAATGGCAATAAGAATCCAATCTCTGATGAAACTGAGAAAAAAAAATGATGCATACCACTAAGACTTCCACTAAGTTGGAGAGTTTTTTCCAATATTACTCACATAGGTGTCTCTAAAGTACACAAGGGTTGAAAGAGAAGAGCTTCAGAGGTGCACAGAGCTGTCATGTCATTGATATGAAGCCTCGTGTGTGCAGACTGGCAGGCTGGAGAACATGTTCACTGGACACCACTGCGCTGCTTCAGAGTGACAGGGAGCCCTGTGTCGCTGATGGAGGCAGTGCCAGAGGGCATATCCCATTGCTTATTCCCACAAACCCCACTAGCCTTCCGTGAGAAAGGTGGTTGAATGGAAATGCCGGCTTTATACACACCTGCAAGCTGCTGTTATCACAGCCACCTGCCAATCTTGTGTCGTTTTATGCTGTCTAAAGTCCCTCATAAAGTAATCAATTTGGTTGTAAAATCAAGCAAACTAAAACTATTTTACTAAATACTGTATGTTCTATGGGGAGAGGTCATTAAAAGGATAGTTCACCCAAAAATAATAATTCTGTCAACATTTATAAACCATTAAAATAGTCTTTTGCCCAGCTATGACAGAATTTGTAGGTCACTTTTCAGTTAACTGTTCCTTTAAGGTAAACTGCCACATATGTACAGTATACATGAGCTCTGCTTGACAGAATAAACAACATAAAATTATGCATATAGACATGCCAAGAACACCAATTTATTCATGTATAGGCAATACTGTATCTCCTCAAGGAAGAAAGATTTGTATGCAGCTTACACTGTGCCTCTTAGAAGAATTTGTAAAATGAGGCATCGTTACAGTAGCAATTAATATTACAATATTTTGTATACATAATAGAGCCCAGTGACTCATTGAGCTTAGAAATAACATGCAATTTTAAAGCCTTTAAAATCAGAGCCACGGACTCCCACAGCGAGGCTCATATATAAAACATTCATTTGGATCTGAATTTGCTCTCCCATGAGAGCCTATCACAGCAACAAAAAAATAAGCAAAAATGCTTTTGACGCACAATTAGCAGTGGTTTATTTCTTTCTGCTTTCTCCCTCATAAAATAAATAAATAAATAAAAACAAGATCTCGTTCCATCAAAGATGCCAAACTAAACTTCAGAGACGTCCTACGAGGACACGGAAACTTCCATTTTAATTAAATAACATTTTCAGTGAGTGATGAGGAACAAACTGAAAATAATAAACATGTGAACTGTGCACATATCACCAAGATAAATCACTGCGTTGTCACATCTGTTGTAGATTTTCGCTCAATTAGTCTTAAGCACATAGTGTTTTCCAAAGCACAGTTTGGCGTAATGGGATGAGTCGTTGTAGCCCAGTTATTCACGCAATAATTCCCGGCTGGAGTTATTGAAGTAATGACTCTGCGGTGCCATATAGTGTATGGATGTTTATTGGAATGACACAAAACTATATCAAGTCTGAGCACCTGTGAAATTGAAGTTTGTAATATATTGTTTGCATAAAAAAACACTGAGTGTTCACTGAGGTATTGTGATGAAAGAAAAAGGGTTTGTTCATTCTGGTGGGTGTTAAGATATGTATATGAGCGAGAACAATGAAAATTTACCTCCTCTTTTGTTTAGTTTGGCGTATCCAGGTGCATAGCCACTAGTGAACACAGAGGAGCTGGTGAAGGCATTATGGGGGAGTGGTGTGACCAGAGCTTCATCACATTTTTCTGTTGAAGAAAAAGAGAAAAGACATTACAATCACATGAAATAACAACATAAAGCAGCGAAGCAGCACTTCAATTTCAAATCTCTCTGTTTTAGGAGAGTAAAAGTACCCACAAGATGAGGGAAAAAATGAGAGAAGCCCATGTTTACTGAGCTGAGATGCCCATCACGGCAGACCTTTTCTGACTGCAGGCTCTATTAACAGTGGCATATTAAAGAGTCAAAGCATTTGGAGGATGGATGCTGTGCTCCCGCTGCTCATTACTCAGGTCTGAGGGCTTCACGGTTACAAGGCTAAAATGCCAAGGCAAGTAATCTTTTCCAGTACATATGAAAAAAATTAGCATTGAACTGAACTGGTTATTAGTTGATCAATTTCAGCAGAAACAACAGAAAGGTGTTAAGTAATACAAGCAGTGTGTGGGTGACACATACTGTACTCATAACACTTATAAAAAATTAAGTACTCTTGGCATATTTAACTGTACATCTCTATAAATAATTATTATTTTCTCTGCAAAAACCTGATAGAGGTGAATGGCAACAAGCCCAGTGTGGCAGTGCGCTATTATTTGACTTAAAGTCAAAAAAGGCAAAAGCAATGTTTTACGTTTGCTCAAACAGAGAATAAAAGAGAGGCAAAGATATTGGAAATTTTCAAAAATGTAAAATGTTATACACAATACATAATTTGATAGAATATTTGATATTTTATTTTATCTGTTTTTTTTTTTGTTTGTTTGTTTTTAAATGTAATCTAATAGACGGTTTCATCGGGCGCACACGCCTGGACCTAAGTTAACTTCTGGTCTGTGTTTGTTTAGCGGTCTGGTTAGTTTTGCGGGATACAAACGCAGCTAATAATGTGTAATGAAGTTGGTCTCAGGTTATTGTGTTGTGGGATGTGTGTTTCCCAAACATTTATTTATTTGTGTCGACCTGCCAAGATATAAAAACTGACTGATTTTCCAAAAGGCTTCGTTGAATAAACATGAGCACGTACTGTAATGCACGTTTAAAAATCAAACTGAGGCATGGGTGTTTTTATATCTCTGTATTTCTGAAGGAAGACTGTCTTTAGAAAAATGTCATTTTCATTTCATCCTGCATATAAGGCATCGTTTGTAAGCTCAGAGCTGCTTTGTCTTCAGCCGTTAATCGCAATTAATCACATATTAATATATATATATATATAAAGAAAGTAATTTGGAAAGTTCCAAATGTCTACAAGAATCTTCTTCAATGTTATTGTTCTGTCTCAGACAACTGGAGAGAACAGGGTGTGGCAAACTGGACAAATATCCCAGTGATGAATGGCAAAAAATGATACGGCATATGCAAAGACAGCTTCCAGACACAAACTGTCCCATAGGAACCACATCAGACGTGACTGATAGTGGCAGTTTGGTGTATTCAATATGAAAACTCATCCACTATATTTGCTTTCAGCCATTCACTCAATCTCTAACCCTGGACGGAGGGAGGACGTATTCATATGTGAGGAGGGTAGAGACAGCTGATGTCTGATTCTAATGAGCATCTGCCATGTTCAAACAATGTTTAGCTGTTTGTCTCCAAATCCCCAGTCAAATCAGTCTTTTGACCAGGACTATCAAACAGAAATGCATTTTGCACAGATGGCTGTCCAAACTGAGATCTACGTCTTCTATGTTTCTCATTCTCACCAGACAGTTCCCATTACCCAGAAGACACGTGAAAATAGTACACCCTGTCATGTGTTCCTTCTCTACCTGTTGGTGGATAGCAGAAGTACCCAATTACAGTTGACATTACAGTGTCAAACCGGCATAATTACTGTCATCTGCATAGCATTACGGGGACAGATAGAAAACAAGCAATTAATAATTTAAGACAATAAAGCATTATGGTTTCTCTTGAGAACCCAGTGCTAAAACATGTAGACTTGCTTCAGGGATTGAAGATAAACATTCAATCATCTACATCGGCTGAGTTTAAGACACAGAGACATCTGAAGTCCGTAATGGGTACTCTTCACCAAGTACAAGTCAAATCATTTTTATTTATATGGCACTTTGGACAGTACAGATTCTTTCAAAACAGCATCATAGTATTAAGGAAAATGAATTTAATGATGCAAACCTCATCAAAAATGAGGCAAACAAAAGTTATGCTGTAAATCAGCTCTAAAAAGACAATAATGTCATTATTCAGCTCAAGTCAGTTCAGTTTTGATTCTATTCAGTTTAAAGGGTTAGTTCACCCAAAAAGGAAAATTCTGTCATTAATTACTCGTTCCAAACCCCTAAGACCTTTGTTCATCTTTGGAACACAAATTAAGATATTTTTGATGAATTCAGAGACCCATCTGTCCCTCCGGTGAGCGTGATTTCACCAAGTACAAGATGTTCCTGGATCAACATCCTTGTTGATCCTGGAACAACATTCCAGTCAACCAATCAGAATCGAGGAACACTTTTTCTGGAAATATCTGTTTTAGGCTTATAATCATGATTAGGTGCTTCTACACCCTTGTTAATCAGCTATCATTTCACACTGATTTTAGGCATAAATTTTGGGTAGGGGTAGGTTTAAGGGTAAGGATTGGGATATGTTTATATTTTTGGACAGTAATGTTGATCCAGGATCAACAAAAGATGTTGTATCCAGAATCATGTCTTACTTGGCAAAATCACGGTGACCCTGTCCCTCCATAGACAACAATACAACTAAAATGATCCAGATCCAGAAGCGTAGCAAAAACATCAGTAAAACAGTCCATGTGACATCAGTGGATCAACTTCACTTTTGCGATGCTACGAGAATACTTTTTTGCGCAAAGAAAACAAAAATAGCATTATATACTCAACCATTCTTCTCCTGTGACTTACGTCTTCCACCATTCTAGAGAGTATTTCAATGCACCGCATACGCAAGCTTTAACGTATTTGATGCAATCAGCCTTGTTTACATCCGAGGGAAAGCACACGCATGCGCGTAATCTGCAGCTGTTTGCACCAAGAGGAAAGCGTATGCTTACACAGTAATATTCTCTAAAATGGCGGAAGACGTAAGTCACGGGAGAAGAATGATTTAGTATATGATGTTATTTTTGTTTTCTTTGGGAAAAAAAAGTATTCTTGTAGCGTTGCAAAACTGAAGTTCTTTTGATTTTGATCAATTTAATAAACAAACAAAAAAAAAAGACAATTTTGATTGGCTCCTGAATAGGGTTATAAAATCACATTCTACTAAATGTCTGTTATTGTTTTCCCTGAAAGCTTTTCAGCAAGAGAAAGATAAAGAGAACCTAAAAAAGACAACGCACAAGGGATGTGTAGCTTAGTGGTTAAAGTCTTGGCTAACAAACAAAAGGTTGTGGGTTCAGAACCCTGCCAAGAGCCATCATCATTACGTCCTTGAGCAAAGCTATTAACCTCAGGACATTAGGGGGATTGACCATCCAATAAACGGACTGAAAGTTTGGATAAAAGTGTCAGCTAAATGACAAGGTGGGCAATGCAAAAAACAGAAGTACGACAAGGCTCAAAGATCTGGCCTGCACTAGCCGATAACACAGTTAAAAATAAACAGATCAAGTCTTTAATTCACTGAAAGTGAAAAGTCAGAGAATGA
Organism: Enteromius mattozi; assembly: GCA_032359235.1. Lineage (NCBI taxonomy): Eukaryota > Metazoa > Chordata > Actinopteri > Cypriniformes > Cyprinidae > Enteromius > Enteromius mattozi. The sequence goes on from JAUMHE010000082.1 coordinate 8,433,658, forward strand.
TGTACTGGTGTGTCATTATAGCTACACTTCCAGTGTAAATCAATGTGGAATAAGCCAAAGAGCTAAAGATTTTCCAAAGCTATTCCGATCATTTATGAGTATGCCTTTATGAGCGTCCCTATCCATTACTTGTCGAGCGACACTGCTGTCACAGCACTATAATTCTCTTTGTAGAAGCTTGTGTTGGAAATTTATGTGGCGTTATTAGTTTTGAAACTATGATGGTCGTAATTTTGACATCGAAAGTGCAAAGGACTGTTTGACTTGCCATCACCACAAAGGAGCATCCAGGATCGGCTTAGATGAAGGAAAACAGGCTCTGATTCTCTGAGGTAAATCTGGGGAGCTGAAACAGCAGAAATCAGATGGATCGTATATCAGGATCGTGGCAAAGACACATTACTGAGAGACCTGCAAATCGTTGTTCAATCCTAAAACAAATTTCACCGTATTCCAGGGAGGAAGACAGAGGAGAAGCATGTCACAAAATAGATTTACTTGTCCATGTGACATTTTCCTCCACACAAATACCTCTGCCCTGAGCAAATAGCACAGCTGTCTCTGACGCTCAACCGCAGAATGACCAAAATCATGAGAAATCTATTAATTTACATCATTATTCATTCACAGTGTGTCAGCTAATATTACAAACCGAACAAAAAAGGAACTACATTTTTAAGATGCACGTTATTAAGTGTGTACTTTGCTCATTATCTTTGTTTACAGCATTGGATCGACCATGCTGTAGGAATGTTCAAGATATGCTATTTTTAAATCATTTCCCCTATCCTTTGTTCTTTAACCAAAACTCTACACGCTGCACATGAATATTAAGAACAGACCTTCCATGGGAAACACTGCTGGTTGTTATTGGCGGGTTATGAGTCCGATTCACCTTGCCTGAGGAAGGCACATCCCTTTAATAGCCAGCATGGTCATTATCTCATGGTTCTCTCATTCACATCGCTCTTCTGTCCTGCCAAGACTGTCCCTTTCCCAAAGCAGTTAAAGCCTGTTTTATGTAAAATTAGTTTTCTCACAGTATGTGTGCCACGGTAACACTGAAAGGCACCTGTGCAATGTTCTGGTGATTAGATTAAATCCAAAAAATGCTATAATATACAGGGATCTTTAGGCATCTCGATAATCAGTTTACAAGCTGAAAAGATTGAAATATTCAACATAAACATCTAAAAGGCTGGCTCACATCTGCACATCTTTACATTAGACCAAACATTCATCTTTACTGTGTTGTTGTCTGCCCTTAAAGTCATCTATAAACAAGGAACATAAACACAAAGACGTATACTGAACAGCCACAACATTGAAATGACTTGCCTAATATTGTAGTTCATACTTCTCTAATGCAATGAGGCCTTTGAACGTGACCTGTGGTTTTGTTGGAAGCAAATATTTTAAAGGGATAGTTCACTCAAACATGACAATTCTGTTATTAATTACTCACCCTCACATCATTCCAAACCTGTAAGAACTTTGTTCATATTTGGGGCACAAATTAAGATATTTCTGATGAAATCTGAGAGCTTTCTGACCTAGACACAAATGGAAATGGCCCTGAAAGGTAGTAAGGACATCATTAAAATAGTCCATTTGACATTAGTGGTTTAACCGAGAATAATTTTTGTGCGCAATGAAAACAAAAATAACTACTTTACAACAATACCACTTATGCGTTTGGTGCTGTTTTGTTTTATTTGCACACAATAAATATTCTCGTAGCTTTATAAAATTAAGGTTCAACCACTGAGGTTACACTGACTATTTTAACAATATACTTATGGGCCTTGAATGTGTCAGCTGTGTTGCTGTAAATGCAGGTTCAGAACGCTCTCAGATTTCATCATTTGTGTTCCAAAGATTAACAAGTCTTACAGGTTTGGAATGGCATGAAGGTGAGTAATTAATGACAGAATTTTAATTTTTGGATGAGCTATCCCTTTAAGTAAGGCAAATCGTGAGGTGAAATATGGATTGGATTTGTTGGTCCAGCACATCCCATAGACACACAATCATATTCTGGGGAATTTGGAGGATGAAGCAACACCTTGAACTCCTTGTCATGTTCCTCAAACCATTCCTGAACTGTTTTTGCAGTGTGGCAGGTGCATTCTGCTGAAAGAGGCCACTGCCTTCAGGGAACACCACTGCCATGAAATGGTGTATGTGGTCTGCAACAATGTTTAGGTAGGTGGTACATGTCAAAGTAACATCCACATGAATGCCAGGACCCAAGGTTTCCCAGCAGAGCATTGCTGAGAGCATAACACTGCCTTCGCTGACCTGCTTTCTTCCCACAGTGCATCCTGCTGCCATGTCTTCCTCAGACAGGCGACACTCACTCTCCCAGTCATCCTCCTGATCTAAAGGAGAATGCAATGCACCAGTCCAGGCAAAATTCTTCCACTGCTACATATAGTCTAGTTTCGACGTTCACATACTGTAGGTGCTTTCTGTGGTAGACAGGGTCTGATGGCACTGTTCTGACACCTTTTTTTTAGTAATTTGAGCTACAGTAGCTCTTCTGTTTGATCAGACCAGACAGGCTATAGCTTGACAAGCTCAAGTGCATCACTGAGCCTTGGGAGCCCATGATCTTGACACACTAATTCACCGGTGTCCACAACTCTTGGTAACCACTGCATACCAGAAACAACCCACAAGGGATGATGGAGATGGTATGACCTAGTCATCAAGGGATCACTATTTGGCTAGCCATGCTGCCTAATATAGCCTACCCCTTGACAGATGCCACTGTAACAATTTAATCATTGTTATTCATACAGTATATATACTTTTTATTATTTGCAAGAGTGCAATCATTTAGATTTAGCAGATAATGAGATTATTTAAATGTTAGCTGCAGGCCAGGCTGGGCCGCTCTATGGGGAGGACATGCCAGAAGTCACTTCTTGCCAAATAATTCCAATGTATTATTTTATCTTTTCAATGTCTCTGGAGCTGTGTGATCTCATACAGTGCTTTGACTCAGTATCTGTGCTCCAGGTGCTCAGCACTGTGATGTTCTTCCATTGTTTTCCTTTTTGTGGGGCCAATGAACCTTCTGAGAATTACCTTTGGCATAGCACAGCTACTGGAAAGTTAAACTGCCATAGCCATTCACTAGGTTTGAGTACATCTACATATGCATATTTCATATATTTATATATATGCAAACTTCGTTAAAAAGTGTTCAGTTCTACAGTATGTATATATTTCCATATGCATTTACTGCAGTGTGAGAACAAACAATCAAAACTGAAAAATTGATGTCTCCAGGACTTTTAGACAGGTTCAATACTAGCAGTGTGAAAAATAATCATATTGCATCAAAAAATATATAAACAGACAACTGCACCTCCTTTGTCTTCTATCTTAATGTGCACCTGTGGTTGATGATCACATCTTGTCCCGCTGGCTATTAGCTGTCAACTGGGTGTTTCCTGAAAGCTGAAGGGGGCATTTTAATCATAGTCAGGTCTCGACTGACTGCTCTGCTCAAGTAAAACTGAGTGATCAGCCTCTATGCAAGATCAAATTCTGTTTTTCCCTGTTCGATTCAGTGAGCATCTGACAACTCTGATTTGCCACAGCCTACAGGTACATTTGATCATGTGTGTGTGTGTTGGCGGTATCTCAGGTGAAGATGATGGATACACTCTTTGAGAATTAAAAGCATTTTGAAAAATGTCGTTGTCAAGAGAAGTCACACAGTGTGGTAGAATCAGCTTAATGAGAATAATTACAACAGTTTTACCTATAAGTAATGGCTCTTTTTTGGTTTAACAAAAGATTATCATCTTATCAGTTCATAATTCATATCACTACAACAATGGAACGTTACATCCACTCTTGAGGATTTATAACTGAGAAATATGATAACATAAAAAGAGAATGGCGATATGAAAAGTGAGTAACTTCCTAAACCTGATTACAGGAGATTCATAGACAATTCATAGTGAAATATAAATCAGATTTGGCATTGAAAATCTAATTTAGACTTGGGAATAAAAAGAAATTTACACTATTTGAAAAATTACAGAAATATTACAATGTAAGGAATAAGAAATATTTAAGATAGGCGGGACATATAAAGTACTAAGAGATTCAGATTCATATAATATCATTTGTAATAAAATGTATATTATGTATGTAGAAATATAGTAGTATAGTAGTATAGTAGTAAGTACAGTATAGGGGAAAAAATAAATATTATCACTGTACCACATATTTTGTAATTAGCTGTTAATTACATTATAAGCATATATACATCATTGCATATACCAAAAAAAGTTTGAAAAAAATGTATGAATTTGAGATTTGCTAAAGATTGTATTTAACTTTATTTATTTATCTATTCATTAGTTAAGGTAAAGTGATCATTAAATGATGACAAAGTTAATCTAAATTTGTAAATAGAAGAAATAAGGATGTGCAATTTAAATAGCCAATACTGGTGTACTGATTAAAAATAAACAAATAAATAAAATCGGCCAATAATCGATAGGGTAGCAATACACACACTATAACCAATTAATGCCATATTCAATGTCAAATCAATAAGTTACTACTTTACACATTGTATTCTGCATCATATGCATTTGTGTACTATGTGAGATCTGCATTGAACAGCTGTTTCTATTATACTTTGACGATTTATCTTAAGTGATAGAGAAAAATGTGGGACCTGTCAAGTAGATCCATTTTTGTGTCACAGATAGCTCAATTTCAGTGGGTTAGATAAATGAATTTGGGTGCACCCTTGTGTTTAACATCTCATTCGAATAACCATGCGATATTTCACAAATCAGAATCTCTCAGACCTTAAATCTTCCAATGAATATTAAATTGTGTCCTATTTTGTTCACCCCGAATTCTGCATTCCCCATCTAGCAAACACGCAACGGTGCCGCACAGTTTGGCATGAGATCCCATGTGTGAAATTGTTCCGTGGTCACTGTGAAAACGTTCCGCAGAGATGGAATTAAAAGCATCAGAGAGGCAGAGGAGGAGCGACGCAGTGCTACGGCCCTGTTTCTCACTAAAGGGATCCGTGCCATCCACTATTAGCAGCTCTATTCAATCAAGAGATACAGAGAGGGAGAGAGCGGCTTATCAACAAATGACAGCTACACATGCAAGCCACAACCAGAGTCACAGTTTTCCAGCAGCCGTACTCGAGATGACAAGCATGCCGGATGATCTCATTGGTCGCCTGGATGCTGTGGGCAGCGATGATGCTTCCGCTAAGCTCTGGGTGACGAATCTCTTTCCTGGTTAAAATAAGAAAGCGTGGCTTAGTTATATTGGGAGTGTCAGATCAATGCCGGCCTTGCTGTTGTGGTCTAACCAGGTATGGCTGGAAATTATTAAATTAATCTGAGGGGAACGGAAGCAGGCCTGGGGACTGGTGTGCCAGAGTGCTTCACAAAGTCCACTAATCACTTTGTTGCACCATTCCGACTCTCTCTCTCTCTCTTTCTGCTTCAAGCTCTCCATCACTCACACACACACACAGACTCGCAATGCAGACAATAATGTGCAGCCATGAGCCACATCCTGTAATGTGTGTGAAGCTGTAAGAAGAGATACTGATGATACAAAGGAACAGGACTGTAAGGTTAAGTATAAGTAATAAACACTTCTTTTATATATCAATTGCTGGTATTTACTTTGTAATTTATAGCATTTACTGCCGGTATGCAGAGGGAGTCTGATGAAAGCTGTGATAAATGAGATTCAGTCCATCTGTCTTGCCTGAATCGGAGTGGATTGTGTCTCTAATGTGGTACTGATAGTTAGATGCCCACTGGCTTAATGGATTAAATGCATTAGAGCAGGACTTCTTAAATTCTCAGGGCAAGTGCCATCTTTGATTACATCACAACACCCATAATACCACCAAAGTATCTTATAGTGCTTGCAAATAATATTTAAGCATTGCCAACTTTCTTTGAATACATACATAAATAAATACATGCAAATTATATACATATATATTAGTAGGACATTGTAATCGATTAATCAGAATAAATTGCATCCAAAATAAAAGTTTGTTTCCATAATGTACTGTATGAATATATATATATATATATATATATATATATATACACTGTATACACACAGTATATAAATACATGTTTCAGAATACCATCCAAATGAAGACAGTATTTGTTTTGTATTGTCAAAACTGCCTTTAAAAATCAGAAGAAATCAGTTTAAACTATGTATTTATAGTACATACATAAACTATAATATAAAGTACTTTTAAGCAATTAATCGCTAATTGCATCCAAAATAAGTTTGTTTACATAATGTATGTGTACTATATAGTTAGAAAAACTATATATATATATATATATATATATATATATACTTTGCATTAAAGGCATTAAATTAATTAAAAGCGATAGTAAAGACATTTAGAATGTTACAGAGGATTTCTATTTCAAATAAATACTTTTAAACTTTCTATTCATCAAATAATATATATTATTTTGGCTTTTTGAGAACCAAATCATCATATCAATATATTCAAATATTAATGTTGCGTATGAAATAAATAGAAACTGTGACTATTTTTATGATTTTTTAATCTAATAAACAAAACTAGTAACTAATGAATAAATGTATGTGATAATATCATTAGATCTTGCTAATGATACACCCTTCCATGTGTTTTGTCAAGATTTAAAAAAAAAGGTAAAAAGTTTTACAGTTTATTTATACAGTATTTATACAGTTATACATTTTTTAAATGCAGTCCAGCACAGAACTACTGTCCAAAACATCATCAGATGAACAATAGACTCCCACAGAGTTCATTTCATCCTCTGGAAAATTTAAGTTTCAACAAAAGCAATAAACAGGTGGTTGAACTATAACAACAGGACCCCCGAACACAGCTGCGCCACAACATATTAAAACCCCACATCCATTCACACACACCTCAGGTTGAGAGTAATTAAGGCCAAACTCTATTTTCCATCAAGCCTCTTCATTCTGACCCAGGCTTGAGATGGTGTATTATGGGATGGTGTTCCCAAGGAGCAGGGCTCGCTCGGGTTAATGGGAGCCTGAGGCTGGTGAAGCTAACTCACTAACATGTAGAGCACTAAAAGGTTGCAGCTTTGTTCGAGTGTCAGCCACCAGACTCTAATTACAGCAACAACATTAAACAAACAACGGCATGAAAGTTCACCAGCATAATGTGCACATGCACACTCGAGCGCAGGATCATACGAGAACCTAATGTTTCATTAGGGCAGGAACACAACGCCATTGGCCAGGGTGTTGCTAATGGGTTTGTGGCGTATTAGCTCTTTCTTACTCATTCTGAAGGCTATTAGCAATGGATTAATTGAACCAGAGACCCATTTTCCTCTTCAAAATTCACATCTTCAAAATTTCATGAAAATAATTGCTGTGTACATAATAGCCCCTAATTACACTTCAAGGAGAGAGAAAATGTGAAATATGATGTGTAGCGACTAATAATAAAACCAAATTCTAATTAAAATCCTTGACATTGCTTGAATATCAGGCAACAAAGCAACAATTAATTTCACTATAAAATCAATGTTTCTTAAACATTACTCAAAGCTTGTTCTCTAATACAGTTCGCTGTGTCCTGCATCACATGGTCATGCTATAACTTTGCATGACCTGAAGAATTACAGAAATACTGAAGTTTGAATCAAACCATCTGTTCTGATCGCTTTTTAAAAACACTCAAGGATAGTGAGTGCATTAGCCTTGAAAGACAACACGTGACAGTCTTATTTAACATTTTCTCCTGCTCTCTTCAACTGCACAAAAATCAAAAGTTAAGAGTTTGAGGATGCATAATTCATAAATTGGCTCTGGTCCCATTCATTCATCATTCATCCACCTTTCCATGACTTGATTATTAAAACAGATATCCATATCTAATTTAGATAGCTGTAGTTGGCATTCTTTAAAAAATGGTTCAAAACAAGGTTTTTCTTAGTGACTCCATAAAATAACCATTTATTTTTAGCTATTTAATGATCTAAAGAAACGTCTCAAGGTTACGAATGTGACCCTAGTTCCTCGAAGGATGGCGCGTCATGCCGCGTAGAGTCAGGACCTCGGTTTAACGTCTCATCCGAAAGAAGAATAAATTTATTCATTTAGCAGACACTTTTATACAAAGCGACTTACAACTGAGGAATACAACAAGCAATTCATTATAAAGAAGTAAATAGACACAGGAAGTGCTTGCAATACAAAGTTTCAAGCATTGTTCAGAGTAAATACTAGACAGCTAGAGGTTAAAGAAAGAAAGCACTTTACTTTACAAGTCTTTTTTTAATTTCAAGATTTTTTTTGTCATGAATAGAATATGGCTTTATAAAGTCGACAAGACGCTATGGGGAACGCCTCCAGCGTGACGGCTCTGAATCGTGTGTGAAATCAGCCAATGAAATATTGGGACGTCATAGGCGGGTGACGCCACTGGCCAGGAAGCATAAAAGCACGTGGAATGCTGCCGGCTCCAGCTCCTGTCATGAAGTGAGCACAGGCAGGGATGCCGGAAGTGTGGTTACAAGACGCGGCAGAGGACTCGTAACACAAGTTAATGGCATCCACGATCCATCTGCTCAAAGTCTGCTTGGTCGCAGGAGACCCTCTCTTAGGGGAACCAAAGCAGACGAGCAACTGCTCAGTCTTTCTCCACAAGGCAGCTCTGTGGACATATGCGTCCAGTGCTAGCACTGGACACACGCAGTTTAGCTTCTGTTGGCCAGGCTCCCTAAAGGGAGGAGGACTGAAGGCCTGTAGCACAACTGGCTGTGGTGTGACCATAGGTACCTTCGGACTGTAACCCGCTTGTGGGTACAGGAAAGCCTTGGCCATGCCAGGAGCAAAGTCCAGATGGGAAGGGGCCACTGAAAGGGCCTGAAGGTCACCGACTCTCCTCAGAGAACACAGTGCTAGCAACAGTGTGGTCTTAATCGTCAACAGACGATCAGAGATCTCCTCTATGGGCTCAAAGGGTGGCCCACAGAGGGCCTCTAACACTACAGCCAGGTCCCAGGTCGGAACCTGGGAGCATACTGGTGGCCTAAACCTCAGTGCACCGTGGAGGAAACATGTAACTAGGGGGACTCTACCAACTGTGTGTCCACCGAGAGAGGCGTGGTAAGCCGATATTGCCGTCACGTAAACCTTCAGGGTGGAGTGGGTGACCCCGGTGGAGAATCTAGCCTGCAGGAACTCTAGTACTGTACCAACTGGGCAGTTAACTGGGTCCTGCTGGCATTCTCTACACCAAGAAGTGAAAAGTTTCCACTTCAGAGCATAAAGTTTCCTCGTAGATGGAGCTCTGGATTGGAGGATGTCCATCAGGTCCGAGAACCATACTCGGCCCGGCCAGAACGGCGCTACTAGTAGTAGACTGACCGTGTCCCGGCGCACTCTCTCCAGAACTCCTGGGAGCAGAGTGATTGGGGGAAATGCGTACAGAACGAGCCTCGGCCAAGTCTGTACCATTGCATCCACCCCCAGTGGAGCTGGATGAACTTGAGAGAGCCAGAGGGGACATTGCTCGTTCTCTTTCATCTTGAAGAGGTCCATCTCTGCCTGATAAAACACTCTCCAGATCTGCTCGACCACCTCTGGGTGGAGCATCCATTCCCCGGTGCTTCTACCCGAATGCTCCTACATTCAGGTGCCCGGGAATGTAGACGGCTCTCAGTGAGAGGAGTCTGTCCCTAACCCACACAAGGATCTGGTGCGCCAGCTTGTATAAGGGGTGTGAATGCAGGTCTCCTTGGTGGTTGATGTAAGAAATGACTGATGTGTTGTCGGTGCGCACCAACACATGTTGATTTCTTACGTCCGGGAGAAAGTGTTTCAGTGCCCGAAACACAGCCAACATCTTCAGGCAGTTGATGTGCCACGTGAGATGGCGACCTCTCCACAGACTGCGGGCCGAGCGGTCTTCATGACCGCTCCCCAACCAGTGAGGGACGCGTCGGTCACTAGCGGAACTCCCAACACCGGGCCCTGATACAGGAACGAAGGTTTCCTCCACATGTCTAAGGCACGTACAGCTCGGCATGATGCTTTGATCATGCAAAGCGGGTTTCCCGTCTGTTCCTGAGCCACCACTGTAGGGGTCTCATGTACAGCAGGACAAGAGGTATCACGTTGGATGCGGCTGCCATCGGACCCAGCAGTCTTTGAAACTGTTTGACAGTGAGTGACTGGCCTTCTCTTACTCTCGCGACTGCAGTGAGGATCGACTCAATCCGAGCAGGTGTCATACGAGCCTGCATCATTGTCGAATCCCACATTACTCCAAGATAAGTGGTTCTCTGTTCTGGAGAAAGCACACTTTTCTTGGCGTTCAGTCTCAACTTCCCAATGTTTCCTTGCTTCGCTTGCCGACTGCGCTAGAATCAGCCAGTCGTCGATACAATTGAGAATGCGGATGCCCTGGAGTCGCAGTGGAGCCAGCGCAGCATCCACACATTTCGTAAACATGCGGGGTGAGAGTGCAAGGCCAAAGGGGAGAACCCAATACTGGTACGCTTTGCCCCCGAAAGCGAACCTCAGGAACTTCCTGTGAGAAGGATGGATCGATACGTGAAAGTATGCGTCTTTTAGATCTATCGTGACAAACCAGTCCTCGGACCTGATTTGTGACACGACCTGTTTGACAGTGAGCATCCTGAACTTCAGCTTCATAACTGAGCGGTTCAGGAGCCTGAGATCTAAAATGGGCCTCAGCCCACCATCCTTCTTTGGAACAACGATGTACCGGCTGTAGAACCCGAACTCTCTTTCGTGAGCAGGAACCACCTCGATGGCCTCCTTTCTTAGAAGAGTATCTACTTCCTGTTCCATCACCAGAGCCTGCTCTGTACCCACTAATGTGGGCAGAACGCCTGCAAAATTGCGGCGGAGGCAGTCTGAACTGGATTCTGTAGCCTCTTTCTACAGTGTGCAGGACCCAACGGGACACATTCAGCAGTAATTTCCATGCTGCCAAATAGTCTACTAAGGGAACCAGCCTCTCGAGGCTGGCCTCTGGTGGAAAAGGAGGGACCGGCTGAATGTAATGACACAGCCTACCCGCAGGTGGAGTTGTGGCCCGTCCCTCGCAAGAGCCCAATGGCGAACCTCTCAGCCCCGCTACAGTGATGGGCTGGGGAAACTGAGACGCCCTGTAATACCGGCAGGGTTAGTGAGGTGGTCTCCTGAGGGCACCGGATACATGCGGGCACCGTGTAATGCGGTGGACCCCGCTGTTCTCCGGAGGGGGCTGCCCTCTGAAGCCCTGAGGCACGTCCATCAGGACTTGTTTTTGTGCGGGATCCTCCTTTCTTGCAGCACGACCCTCAGGTCTTGTTTTTGCTTTGAGGGCCCTGCAGCTTTTGTGTCTCCCTGTATGAGAAGCTCTAGCCCAGCAACCTCACGACCTGGAGAGCGGCAAGGGAGAAACCGCTGAAATGCCGCCGCTTGCTTACGTGCCTCTTGGTGTCTGTCGACGACTGTATTGACAGCATCGCCGAACAGACCCTGAGGCAACAGTGGGGCGTCCATCAGGCAGACTCTGTCTTTATCTTTCATATCTGACAGAGTCAGCCACAGATGCCTCTCAGCGGCCACCAAGGCTGCCATGGACCTGCTGATAGCGCGGGCGGTCTCTTTGGTGGCACTCAATGAGAGGTCAGCGGTTCTCCTGAGCTCTTTGATATCATCCGAGCTCACTTGCTCGCCTTCGTCTAGGTCTTTTAGCAGGTCGGCTTGGTACGCCTGTAACACGGCCATTGTGTGCAGACATGCACCAGCCTGACCTGCCGCCGAGTACCCCCTGCCCACCAGCGAAGATGTAGTTCTCAGTAGCTTGGAGGGCAGAGACGGAACCTTTAAAGACGATGCGTCTGCTCAACCCGCGGCATCGTCTTATAACCGCTCTCACTCATCCCCACTACGTTGCCGTAGCAGTCAGAAGCGGGGACGAAGAGGCGGGCCGAGAATGGCTTTCTCCACGATCTTGACACCTCGGTCTGGAGATCGGGAAGGAACGGTAGGCTCCTTCTTGAAGGTGGCAGCTGCGCCTGCAAAAAACGTTTGTCCAATTTGCTGTGGCGCGGCTTTTACCTCAGTCGAAATTTAATTTGGCTACAGCCGAGTAACCACCTCCAAGAGATCCTCATACTGGGGGGATGCGGAGACCGCAGTCTCCTCAGCGCTCTCCATCTCTTCATCCTCGGATGAAGAGAGGAGTAGCACTGCGCCGCCCTGGCGAGGGGAAGTAGCTTTAGAACGTGCTTCCACACCCGCCGGGCTGGTGCTGGACCCCGAGCTAGAGGACTGAGATAGGGACTCGCCCGTCTCAGAAACCCCTGCACGCCCACGAGCGCCGTCGCTGCTCAGCCTCGGCATAAGCGGGACCGGTGCCGCAAGGATCGCTGATGAAGGCTCCCTCTTTGTCAAAGAGAGCCCTCCGGGAGTGAAGCACGCGTAGCGGCATGCGCTCGCAGCACGGGCAGCTCTCAACGTTGTTTTCTTGGAGAGCTGCCTCAGCGTGCTTCTCCCCCAGGCAGACTACACAGAGACTGTGTGCGTCATCCGGCAAGATGTATCTTTTGCACGGAGGAATGCACAGTCTATACCATGAGTTGCCCTCGCCCCTTCTCTTTTCTTTTGCTTTTGACATATTTTTCTTTTTTTTTTTTGATGGAGACACTTTTGACAGACACACACTTAGACACAGAGCGCTTCGCTGAATGACAGAAAGCTGGAGCCGGCAGCATTCCACGTTCTTTTATGCTTTCTGGCCAGTGACGTCACCCACCTATGACATCCCAATATTTCATTGGCTGATTTCACACACGATTCAGAGACGTCACGCTGGAGGCGTTCCCCATAGCGTCTTGTCGACTTTATAAAGCCATATTCTATTCATGACAAAAAAAATCTTGAAATTAAAAAAAGACTTGTAAAGTAAAGTGTTTTCTTTCTTTAACCTCTAGCTGTCTAGTATTTACTCTGAACAATGCTTGAAACTTTGTATTGCAAGCACTTCCAGTGTCTTTTTACTTCTTTATAATGAATTGCTTATTGTATTCCTCAGTTGTAAGTCGCTTTGTATAAAAGTGTCTGCTAAATGAATCAATGACATGACACTCATCGTAAAGAGTAGGGGTGTAACCCCGGTGTCCCGGCCAAATTCCCACTGGCCCTTATCTATCATGGCCTCCCAATAATCCCCATCCATTGATTGGCTGTATCTCTCTCTACTCTCCACCTGTAGCTGGTGTGTGGTGAGCGCACTGGCGCCGTTGTCCTATGGCAGCCGTGCACACTGGTGGTGGTTGAGGAGAGATCCCCCCCCCACATGATTGTAAAGTGCTTTGGGTGTATGGCAATACACAGTAAAGCGCTATATAAATGCGTCATTCATTCACTCATTCATTCAAATGAGATACATGCATAAAGTGTTTGTAATAAGACCTACAGTATAACATGCATTTACAAAATGCCAGACAGATGCTGAGAATTTTCTGTTCAGTTCTTCTCACTGCTAAAGAAATCAAACTTTCTGTGGCCCAGCAGCTTAATGCCGGTATTAGTTCTGAGCTGTGGTTTGTTTTTTTTTGGCTTAATGTTGCCTTCCACAGAAAAGCTAAAAAATCCCAAGAGGTATAATGGGATTAAAATTAGGTGCACATATTTGAAAATAATTAATTCCCTGTTGTTTTCTGGGTTGTTCAGTCAAGGGTCTTTGAGTTGTGTGTTTTTAATAAGGAAAAGAATTCAATGTAATGAGGACTACTGGAGTAAACTGCATGATCCATTCACCTATATTCATACACATACAAGTAAGAAAAAAAAATTCAACAAAAATGCAAGAACATGCATCTTTTGTTGTGTTCAGAATAAAAGTTTATAACTTTAACCTTCAAAAATGCTAATCAGCACAAACAGAATGAATGTACTTTAACTGCTCAATTAGGCAAATATACTTGAAAAGTACACACAGGAGGCAATATCATTCAAAACATTTACTAACAGCAATAAATTTTGATTCAGAGAGCATATTGTGTGTGACTTTACACAAGTTCTCATGTAAACTAAGTTAGTGTGTGTGTGTGTGAGTGTCTGTCAGATAAGAGTGACAGTGGAGCAGCTCTCCTGGAAATCGGAGCTCTCTAGAGGTTTCTATTGGAGTCATCCCAACAACTCTCTGCCCTGGTTGGCTGGCCTTTTTCTCTCCCGTTGCAGCTGTCCAGTGATAGATGGGGCGGCTGATCAACAATGCAGCAGTCTGTCCACCAAGACTGGACAACATCCTGCTCAGAGCTGACAAGAGTCTTGCTAAAAAAAAATCATAGCATAAAATAATGCTTAAGGTTAATTTACAAAGAAACACATCTATAATATACTGTATAGCACATATAAAATAAATAAGTAAATAAATAAAAAATCGTACTAAAACTGTATTTTATAAATACATTATTACATTATATTAATAAAAAATGGTAAAGTGGATTTTTAGTTAATTAATTTACTAAAATAATTAATAAAAACTTTTGTTTGGCTTATGCTTGGCTTGGTTGCATTCTATCTGTATTAGATTTATTATATCACTTGTTTGTTGTTGCATAGGAAGCACTTTCTTCCAAAGCAGATATCATTCCAAATTACATGCTCGCCATCTGTTGATCACAACGGTCTCATATGCGATGCTAAAACTCTTTTGTCACTGTGGATGGGAGCATCTGCTAAATGTTGTGGAATTAAATTTTCAAAAGCTGAATGTCTGAAAATGTAAAAAAAAAAAAAGGCATTTGACACTGATTGATTTTGATCCGAACTGTGAGGTTTTAGAATGACACATCAAATAGATGCTTGCAGTTTCAAATCCTCTACAAGCCACATGGAGCTGATAAACTCAGAGGTTTTTACTGCTATTTATTTCTTATTTATGCCTCTTAGAGAAGGTGCTTGATCAAACTCTCTAAACTAAATTGCCCGGTTCATACAACTGTGACCTAAATTGGTTTAACCTTTAGAGATTTAGAATGAAGTATTTAGATACTTTAGAGAAATGTACAAAATGCATGAATGTCTTTGCACCATATTGCAAATGATCTAACCAATTATCTGATTATATAACAAATTATAAATCTATAAAATCCCCATGACACCATTTTAGTAACACATAAGGGATACGTTTAACTTAAAAACAAGTTCTGGTGTTATTTATTTGCAGATGACACATGGTTTGGTCTTTTGTTATTCAATGCAATAACATTAAGACTTTTCAAAGCATGATTTAAGTTCCCAGATACTTTTTGCGGCCTTTGAGCAATAAAATGTACAGCCGAAAAAGAGACATTTTTAACTTTAAAAAGCCATCTCATAGCCATCAAAGACCCAAAGGCACAAAGAATTATTCAAATAGCTTCATTTGCACAATTTACTTCACCAGACTGAACAATGGAGTTGAACAGAGTTCCTTTTTTCCTGCAAATCACATTTCCAGCGGCCTGGTCAAATGTAAGACAGAGAATGAGAAAGAGATTGACATGATAATGATTTGGAGAAAAGCTACTCTGAAGTTGTAAAGCCTGTAATAACTGTTAAACATTACAGTGGTCTTGTAGGTCAAACATTAAATGTCATTTCTCTTGACTGAATAAACTGAATAAATAAACTCGCGATCTAAAAACATCTATCTGCTGCAAGTGGCCCAGTGTAAGCTGTCTGTGATTTAGATTAAATACACTTGATTAAAAATGGATGAAATTGCATTTTAGTGATAAAAGAGCAGTGTTGGTAAACTGTTATTCAAACAATTAGAGGTACAGCCACAGCAAGTGTGTAAATGGCAAAAACAATACAGATAGGATGTGTGTGGCCAATGCAAAAAGCTTTTGGATGCATGGACTCTTTTCCTGCTTACTACAGTAAATACTGAACAGAATGCTCTATATTGTAACAATGGAGTCAGAGGCGTGCGGATCCAAGTGCAGCATTTATTCAGAGTCAAGCAGACAGGGTCAATAACAGCGTCAGGAACAATACAGACAATCCAGAATCATAAACGATATACCAGGCAAAGTCGGGGCAGGCAGCAAACAATCAGAAAACGGCGAACAGACCAAGATCAGCACACAGGAAAGAAAGATATGGAAAGGAAACACTCAGAAATGTAACCAGGGGGAATACAAGACTTTGCAAGTGACTTAAGTGTGACTTAAATAGTCCTCCTGATAGGAACCAGGTGTGTGTGTAATCAGTTCCTAGGCATGTGGTGTTATGGGAAAAGGAGTATCTGAGACTGATGGTGATATTCCAGATGGAGTGCCCTCAGGAGGAGCTTGTGGACACTCCAGCTGGAAATCATGACATAGCCCCCTCTTAAGGGGTGGATTCCAGACGCTCCTGTGGCAAGAAGCAGTGGCGGGCCTGGAGGCTGGAAGAGCACACATGGAAGAGGCACATGGACCCATGGCCGTGCAGAGGATAAAGGGACAGTCTCAGACATGACCTGTGCTAAAGCTCTGGGGATGCCCGCTGCATACACTGACGTCAGTGGAGGGTCTGCCAAACTGGACACCAGCCTCAAGCGTCCCAGGAGTGCTTTGATGTCTTCATACGACACAATCACGACGCTCTGCGATACTGAAGAGGCATCCGTGAGGGCTGAACACAGTGGCTTGGAGGTAAGCGTGCAGTGCTTTAACAGGCGATCATTTTAATATTTGTTGGTCTTTTAAAAGTGTTTTTCTTGTAA
>JAUMHE010000082.1:8467261-8513912 GCA_032359235.1 Enteromius mattozi
CCTATATATCTAAATAAAAATAGACTATGGATATTCAGTATATGATCCAAAGTAACTAGTAACTAACTACTTGAGTATTTTTTTTTTTATATGATACTTTTTTACTCTAACTCAAGTAACTATTCTGATTATTACTTTTACTTTTACTTGAGTAAATATTTCTGTAAGTACTTTTACTTTTACTTGAGTACAGTTTTTGGGTACCCACCTCTGGTTCTAGTGTCATTTTTTAAATACTTCAGCAACAAAACTGTAACAACATTTATTTATTTAGGTTAACTAAATTATCATCTAATTATGATTGAACATGAACTAACAAGGAACAATCTTAAAATATCATCCTCAAAAAGATGGTGTTATCAAAAATACAGAAAAACAGCAATATTAAAAAATATACTACTACAATTTAAAATAGTTATTTTGTATTTTCTATATATTTTAAAATGCTACTTATTCCTGTAATGCAAAGCTGGATTTTTTTTTTAACATTATTACTCATTAATTTGTCATAATCCAACAAAAATCATTTGGTACTAAAGAAACATTTCTTATCATCAGTATTTAAAACAGTTATTTTTTCTTTTATTTTTGATGTTAACATAATGATCCTTATTGTAAATTGAGTAACTACTCTACACTAACCTGTTCTCCAGATCAATACAACACACTATACTCAAAGATCACATTAAATAACTTATGCATGACCTCATTAATATTCATAAGCTAAGTCTTCATCATGTCATCGTGATATCTCAACCAGCCATCATGATGTCTCATCGCAATATCTCAACGTTTACAACAACCCACCATGTTTTAAAAGCGATGTTCGTAATATTGAGTTTTTGCGATAAAACATCTTATTACCAATTTATAAACATAAATATATAATGTAGTGCTTCTGCATTTCACAGTAGCCTATGCTGGCTCAATAGACCACAATAGTACATAGCTACATTTGACTGGAAGTGAACATGGCATTAAAGCATCTACTGTGCCTCTATAATACACAACGTCAGGCTTTTCCCATATCAAACAAATGCATACACATAAATTTTGAATAGCAGCCAGACAACTCTGTGTGTGCTAGAGGGCATGTGGAGCAGACAGCACATATCAAGACAGCTTTGCTTAGCCAGACTCAAACCGACTTGTATCTATAAGTTATGTGCGTAATATATAAATAATAAACAACGAGTATACACAGTACATTTACCGTGTATGTAATGTAACATTACAGTCAACGTATGAGCTCTCTACATGGAAGACACAATTGTGGAAGGAATAAAAGGAAGCAAAGAAAGAGAGAGAGCAAGAGATGATCAACTCGGGCCTGGTGTCAGCGTGAGACGTGACCCCTGTCAGGGAGGAGGAAGGTCACCCTCGCTCTGACATTTTTTTCTTTCGTGACTAATACCTGCCCTGGACTGTCTTCTGAGGACAAGGACAGACATTTCTGCTATTCTTGTTAAAAAAGAGCTTGTTTTACTGATCTTTTAGGTGGATAATTACCAGCACTAGAGCTATTATGCACACAATCCTCTACGAAAATACATGAAAAGATGAGGTAATTCATTACATGCTTAAGTTAACTTAGAAACTCAAAAATTTCTGGGGATATACACATTTAAAGGACTCCTATCATGCCCCTTTTTACAAGATGCAGTATTGATCTTGGGTGTCCCCAGAATGTGTCTGCGAAGTTTCAGTCCAAAATACCCAACAGAACAATTTTTATTTTGGGATGTGTCTGAAAAAATAGCTATTTTGGAGTGTATCACTTTAAATGCAAATGAGCTGCAAAATTCTGCCCCATCTCCAAAATAGAGACATTGTTAACCTTACAGCTGCTCGAGTGCAGAGAAAATGGAGGACAGTGTACAACCGCCGAGGGCGGAAACTATGGAAACACAGGGATGTCAATCAATCCTGTAGCCCTGGCCTGTGAGAGAATCAAAACAGCAGGCCTAGTGAGACTGGCTTGTTTTAAAGGGGATTCAAAAATGAGGAGTGGGTGAATTTTTAATCATTGTAGGGTGGTTGCGTTCACACACTGCCAACACACATTTATGCTGAAATATTTTGCATAATAGGTGCCCTTTAATATCATTTTCTACATTGTGCTTTACTTATCATTGGATTAAAAAAAACAAAGTAGTACATTTGCATAAGTACTTTTCCACACTGTTTCAGTTTGGACAGTTGAAGTCAAACTGATTGATATTCAATCAATAAAACAGAATCTAATGATGATGATACCGCAGCCTATTTGCTAATACTGATGGCAAACACTTACATGTATTTTTATAAAAATTTTTGCTTGCTCAGAATAGTATACTCATTATTAAATATTGGACTAGTATATCCCCACATATTCTTTCATTTTTTCACTCTTTCAATGATCATACGGTAACTAAGGAATGCTCAGAAGCTGTAAAATGACCTTGCACATAAAGGTATAACACAGGCTCCAATGCCATGACAATGAAAATTTCACAGCCCCGCTGCAAATTTAACCTCAATAATGAAAAACCTAACTTTCAGTTCTTCAAATTTGAAACTTAAGCACAGTTAAAAAAGAAATTTTCTGTCGCACAATATAGAGGTGCTGATACAATTACATGCTCCCAGAAACAAATTAATTTAATTTCCTTCATCCATTATGTATATGCATATCTCCTGGCATTTCAGAAGAATAGCAATCATCCGTCTCTTTGAAACAGCACTGGCCCTCATTTAATTATAGTGTCGCTTTAATAAACTTTAGTGACCTGAGTAAATGTAATAATGGAGCTGAAGTGTCAGCACATGTTTATCAATCCACAAAGTATTTAATACAATAGTGCTAATGGACCAAACTACAAGAGGTGGGCAAAAAAACACCATGAGAAAACAATATTATTATTACTGAACTGAATAAACAAATGCAGTGTAGCAATTTAATTGTGTAGCTCATGCATATTTTCAGCATACATGCATTAATCTTTTTGTCATTTTATTGATTGATAAAGCAGAGAGATGACTAGGTAGAAAAAACAGTAAATGAGAACACAATGCAGGTTGGACTCAAACCAATATCTCTCATATGAGCACCAAAGCTCAATGTGTCTGCAACACCATGCCATGGCTCTGACGTGTTTTTTTTTTTGTTTTTTTTTCTCTCCTTCTTCTTTTTCCATTTCAATTTGAATATTTCAATTGACCTTCAATAGCTAGAAAGTAAACTCTAATAATCACGTTGGGATTTAAGCAGCCCTACTGAGTCGGGTTGGCCGTCAAAACCAATGGATAATACATGAAGGACATTATGATTTTCAGCCAAAGTCACCCCAGTCATGGAAATGAAATGATTTTTAATCTGAGGATAAACCAGCATGCTAATTGCTCACTACTCTGAGTGCCAAGCTATATATCACAGACTTCCTAATTGTAACCACGGGGATAAGCCAGAGCTCGGCTTTTCTCTGCTGATAGTGACAGGAATGTGTCGGTGAGGGGAATGTGATTTATAGATTGTGGATTTGTTTAAAGCTTCCAGTGAAGAAGTGCTGTGTAAGATTTACTAAAAGACCATTTCTAGACCTTCAGCTGTACTTTTAAGCTAAATTAAAGTATTTCCTACATAGTTAAATACAACACAAAGACTAGGATTTTACCTTCACCATGTATAAAAGTAGTTTGTATATCCTCATTCAGTATACTTAGGTTTAAAGAGATCACCCAATAAATACAATTCTGTCATCATTTACTGACTCTCATGTCATTCCAAACCTGTATGGCTTACTTTCTTGTGTTGAACATTAAAGGAGATGTTATAAAAGAACTGAACCAAAGCTTTTCCTGTTCCAAAAAAAAAAAATCTATTAACCATTAAATCAGCGGGTGAAATCATTAGTGCATTACTGTAAGTCCCGCTAGTTTAATTGTTTAATATTCTAGAGTGCAATTCTCCCCTGAGATGCAAATGACACACTTAAAGAGTCGGGATCATGTCTATGCAGAATCTAAAGCGGAAAGCCACACAGAAGAATATTTTTATATATTTTTATATATTTATACAACCAGAGCTCTGATTCAGGTAAGGAAAAAATGAGACGTTTTGCATAATTTGAAGCCATCCATGCAAAAAAAAAAAATCGTACCTGTGTAACTTTTAATGTGATGTACTTAGCAAAATGTAAAATACTAAGATATTTATGCACAACATACCATTTTTTACATCCTGATCTCATGACAAAAATCCACCTGTGAGAACTATTTTTGCTAAATGATAAATACGTGGTAAGTTTTGTGGCATATTCAATGTGAAATGTCCACTAAGTGGTGCTAAAAGAGTGTTCGTTTTTCCCCCAGAACAGATTAATGTACATATTGTAAATTTATGTGATGTTGGTTTCGTACAAGTCACCACGGTCTGAAATATCTATTGAGTGGCGCTATAACAATAATGCTCCTTGATGTTTTAAAATGACATACCTTCTGCACTACACCTAACCCTACCTAATAGTATGAACAAAAGCAAATATGACATAAAAACATGCCATTTGATTATTGCTATATTCATTATATGTCATGTATTTCATGGGATTCGTACCCAAGGATTCCACATCATAAGTCCAATTCCGTACCGGCTAAGCTATTGAGCAAACTTGTTATAACTGGAAAACTAACCATATGGAGCTATCAATACTGTGTATGAAAACGATTACAAGTGCTCACTGTTTTACCACCTCTAGAGTTAATTTTTGTTGGAACCTGCAGTGATTTATTGGTATGTATTTCGCGTTCTGCAAAAAGTTTTCCAAAGAATTAAGAAGCACAACATGGATAATAAAAAAAAATTATATTTTTTTAGCACAAAATGAGCATATTAGAATAATTTCTGAAGCATGACATGACACTGAAGACCGAAATAATGGCGGCTGAAAATTTTGCCCTACCATCACAGAAATAAATAAAAACATTTAAGAAAACTTAATATTTCACAACAAGAATGCTGTATTTTTGTAAAAAAAACAAAAAAAAAAACAAAAACGCAGCTTTGATGCTGAGTGAATATTCGCTCTTTATCAAACAATAATAGTTTTTTTCTTTCTTTGTGGTCTGATCTTAGAAACTGGTGCCCTTTCAAAAAAAAAAAATATATATATATAAATACATAAATATGCTGTGTGTTATCATATATACGCCTACATATCCTGTACATGGCCACAAACAAACCACATCCGTCACAGTGTATCACTTATTCAAGTGCGTACTCATCTGTGATACACTGAGAAATGAAGGACATGTTCCCAGGCGTTGAAGTGAGAGCTGAATGAGTAACAGCAGCTAATGAGTGAATCTATCGAGTCTCCTCACAGCAGCGGGGCAGAGTAATGCCACAAACAACAATGGCAGGCTTGCTATTGATTTAGCAGTATCGTCTTTTCCTGCCTCCCTCACTATCGCTCTCTTCCCGTCTCTCTTTTTCTTGCAAGCATTAAAGAGGAATTAGTACCCTGCAGATGAAAGTGTCCGGTCCGGAGCCTTTTCGCTTTTCTTCAGAAGAAGTGATACATTACAAAGCTCTTAATTTTTTTGTTTTCTTAAAAGAGAGATCAGGCTTTGAAAACCAACACCTGCCAACAATAAAATCCACATAAAATGCTCAGATGATCCAAGCAAAGCCTGGTTTGTTGATACAGCTTTGAGCATTAATGATAGAGCTGTGCCTGTTTCCCAAACAAGCATGTGAACTGGCTGCATTGCATCACGTTTTTTAATAATGTGAACTAAAGGGGAATTCATACTGACTTGTAGAGATAGTGACCATAGCCATTCATTTTTAAGAGTTGAGAGACTTAAGGTTGAGAAAAAAATTATATTATGCAAATAAGCAGCAATAAGATGCAGTGATTAAAAACTGTTAAAGGAATTAATTAAAGGGAACATTCTGTCATCATTGACTCACTCATACTGTATGTCATTTAATTCAAACCTGACTTTCTTTGTGTAATACTTTTTACATAAATTGGAATTCAGTGGTCACCAAAACTGTTACCAATATTCTTCAAAATATCTTGTTTTGCATTCTGCAATAGAAACAAAGTCATACTTAAGAACAACATAGGGGTCAATAAATAATGACAGAATTCCTATTTATGGGTGCTCTCTGCCTTTAAGAAAGGAAGCTAATGTCACTGCAAGTAATTCCGTTGTTTTGCATGGTTTGATTATGCCAACAGATATAGATAAATAAATGAATGTTTATTTCTTACCATCAAAATATTGGATCTCCAAAAAAATATTCATACAATTCCGAAAGCAAAAACAAAACAAAACAGTATTATCATAAAATGTGAATAAATTGTCATATTAAACGCATTTAATTTGTGACATAGTTCACCCAAAATATGAAAATGCTGTCATTATTTAATAATGTTGTTACAAATCTGCTCTTACTGTCTTCTGTGGAACACAAAAGAAGATATTTCGAGAATTGCTGAAGCCAGCAGTCACAGAAAAATTTTGGTTACCTGCAGTTTTTTTTTTAAAGCTCTTAATACAGATTTGGAATGACATGAGGGTTATTAAATGATGACAGATCTTTCATTTGTGGTTAACCTGTCCCTTTAATTATCTTTGACATCCCTCTTTTTTAATATATCTAGAAAAGCCCTTTTTTAATAATTTGGGTAGTTGTCATTCAAAAGAAGAGCTGCTCTAAACCTTCATTAAGCACCAGTGTTAAATTACTGATGAAATTAAATTGCTCATGGGACTATCCTTTCAATTTAAAAATAAACACAAACGCATCTCTGAATTTTCTACAGCTAATGTTTCTTCCTTTAAAACTCTATTTAGATGTGCCTATTTGCACCACAAGGACTAGAAAGCACTACAATAATTTGCCTGACTGGTGCTTTACTACTCATATGCCATAGATAAAAGAGATAAATAGGCTAGAAAAAAGTTTCCAACACAACTTCAACTTACATAAGCTCTCTAAAGATCACTTTTTGACTTTCCCAACAGCAAAAAAAAGCAAAGTAGCCTAAATCATTTATGGTGCTCTTCACTTTCCTCCGGGAGCGGAAAAAACCCCCTCCCAGGCTCTGAAATGGAGACCAGCACATGATGAGGTTTGTAATTCACTCATTTGCTAATGATTACAGGCTGCTGTCAGCTCACATTGTTTTCAGAGTGTCATTGCTAATGAGTTCGCATCTGTGACGCTGGTGAAGCGTGGTAAAGTCACACCATCTTAACCCCTCCCAAACCTTTCAAAATGTGCCAGTTGGAAAAGGTCACATGTCCGGCAGAGGAAAGCATGCTAAGCAAAGTATAAGAGGCGGGTGAGCCAAGTTGGTTGGGCAGAAGGTGTTGAAAACCTGTGCATGTGCAGATGTCAACCTATCTATGGTTTCCATATTCGCATTTGCTTATTATGTGATGCACATGTTTACTTAACCCGAAACTTTTTCTTGTTTTAACAAGCCTCCTCTTCCCCCCTTCCACTGGCTTAGTGCCATCTATGCTTTTGTACTGACATTTGTACATACATTTAGGGTCGACACCAATCTCATAAAATATGGAATCGTTCAATATTTAAAGGTAAAACAATGCATCCTGTCTCAAATCAATATGGGGGCGTGTTTTTCCTGTATCAATTTAATCAACCTGGTCTCATAAAAATATGTACCTCATCCAGGTAGCAACAGAACTGTCAAAAAATACTAATAAGAATGAATAATTTACATGGCCTACATGAGCATGTTTTATCATGGTTTAATTTATGAGTTTCTCACATTATTGGTATTCTTGTTTTTTTTTTTTGTTTTTTGTTTTTTGTGGGGGGGTTTGGTCATGCGTGGGTGTTCCTTTTTTTAGCTCGCTGAAGGTGGCAATCCTACATACATTTGTACCAACATCAACCACACTCTTTTCTCTCAGGCTTCGTTAAACATCGCTAAAAACAACCAGAGTCTTTGATCACTACTCCTACCGTGGAACCAAATCAGGGTCAACCTGAAATCGCCAACCCTGATCTTTCCGCAGGCTATGATCAACATTACTCTGATATGGAAAGCAAACGCATAATCAAGACATTCCATTGCGTTTTGCCATGACCTTAAGAAACGGTGGATCCGCATGCAACATCTCACGTCTCAGCATTAACGTTGTGTTTCTTGACAGTTGCGGGATCCCCCCGGGGACGCATATGTTACACACAGCAGTGCATCTGTTTCGCTGATGCTACATGTTGATGCCTGCTCAGTTTTCCTATCACCCTGGCGAAGAAAAACAAATGAAAAAATCGGAAAATATGAAAATTGATTCGCTTCATTTGTGAGCTGAGCGGAGAATCAGAGGGTTGCTCTGAATGAGTTTAACATTTCATATGGCGGCTTCACGTCGCGAAACACAGGCTTTAGTGCTTAATGAATGACATTGCAAGCATACTTTTTTATTTTAGCTGCAAAATATGCTCACCCTTAAGTAAGGACACAAGTTTACTTTGGAAACTTGCAAAGTAGCATTACTCTGAAGCAATTTAAAGGGATAGATGGAGCTTTCATATACACAGTAATTTTTGTGACTGATCTTATTGAATACACATTTTTAGAACTTTCCCTCCTTTAAATTTATTCAAGGAGAGTATTAAAATTAATCACATTAAGTGATTTCCTAACATTTGCGCTCATCAAAGATCTGATATTTGCACAATTATTTAACGTCCCCAAAAAACATGCCGTAAAACAGGCGGTAATTTGCGCTGCTCTTGGTAGATTGCCCTGGAAATGAAATGGAAATGGCTGTGTCTGTATTCTTAAATGTGCGCATTGTTAGTAAATCACAGCAATTTTTTTTCCTCCCATTAGCACTTTTATGGAATTGTGCTCAAACGCTAATGGGCCTTTTTTAGTAAATTTATATGCATTTGAAACCCCATAAGGGAGAGTAAATGACAACATTTTTGTATATTACATATAGACACAAATCAAGGCTCTTGAGTACACATATGAACAGCAACACACATTAACAAGCTGTAAACCTTCTCCATGTAGGTGTAAAAAACCCTGAACCCTTCCAATATATCCATCAAGCACAGCAGAGGATTATGGAGCTCTGAATGCTGTGGCCTTGGATTTATCCAGTGTGAGAATGATAAGAAATGCTGAGCTGGTTATAGAGCCTAGCCTTAGAGAAGCAAATAACATTATCATTAAACTCCTTCGCCGTTGCGCGTGTTGATTAAAAGCTAAACCAATATTTTAGGGAGAAGCTTCAAGGAGTAGAGCTATAAGAAATGCTTAATATTAATCTATATTTATTACTATCGCAGTTGGATATGGTGATATGTTAATAATGTAAATTAAGCAAAATTAGGGAAACGAACGGGAGAGAAAAAGAGATCATGCGAGATGCGAGAGAGCTTAATAAAATATGTTATGTAATAACCCTTTGGCAAGGGGACAAATTATTCATTTCACCCTCAAGATGAGACACAGGAAAACACAAGAACAAAGAGATAAACACACTGCACAAGCACTGCTCATGCATAACAAAGGCAGACTGGATGGCTGATATATCACAATTATAAGGAACCGTATGCTACAATATTTGCACACACTAAATAAGAAAATAAAAATGGGCTTACCTGTTCGTTTTCAAGATAGACACAGCAGGCAGGCAAAAACAGAAGAGAGAGCAAAGAATATTAATATATTGTAAAATGCAAATGTGGAGTCAATATGAAAGACATTTTAATTTTCTACTCCATATGTTTGCTTCCATACCATACGTCTGGATTGTGCTGTTGACTCAGACTCTGTTATCACGTCTACAGTATGTATATTGTGTTGGCTGTTATATAATTTGCATTGCTTGTTTTGTCTGTGTACCTCTGTTTATTTTGTGTAAGTCGCTTCAGACACTGGTTGAAAGCACTGAAGGTAACATATCATTACTATTAGTAGAGGGAGTACCTTGCCAAATTGCAAGAAACTGCATCCTGTGCGGCCATAAATAGGCGACACACTCAATGCAGAAAAAATGTAAAAAATAAAAAAAAAATTCTAAAAGACTGATGTGATCATGAATGCATGTTTTTTCTTCCTCAAAAGCATGTTTATTATTACATGTGTAAAATTACACATTAGCATTAGCAAATTATCACTGATTACTCCACTGGCAGTTCTCATTGATATAATTACACTGTTGACCCATTCCTTACACCTTAATGCACTCTTAATCCACCCTTAACCTACCCATACCACCAAACCTGTTACTAACCATACACGTATCCTTCCTCAATAGCAGCAGAAGTGTTTTCCAATAGTATATAAACATAATAAGTACATTGTACTTATTTTCTGATGCAATTACATAGTTGTTCAGGCCACCTAATATAAAGTGTGACCGGAACCACTGTATGAAATACATAATTAAAGAGATCGTTCCCCCAAAAATGAAAATTCTTTCATTACTATTCACCCTTGTGTTGTTCAAAAACACAGAAGACCTTTGTTCATCTGTAACACAAATGAAGATATTTTTGACGAAATCTGAAAGCTTTCTAACTCTCCATAGGCAGCAGCACAGCTACTACGTTACGGCTGAACCACTGATATCACATGGAATATTTTAACAATGTCCTTACTACATGTCTGGGTCTTGAATGTGTCAGTTGCGTTGCTTGGATTTCATCAAAAATATCTTAATTTGTGTTCTGAAGATAAACAAAGGTCTTACAGGTTTGCAACGAGGCTAAATTTATAATTAATGACAGAATTTTTATGTGAACTATCCCTTTGAGGAGTCATTATACATACATTGATTTGAATCATGATCTGCAACTTTCTAGTCAGCTGCAGCTTAAAACTTGATTTGAACCATGATTTTCAACTGCAGGTGGTATTAAAAAATAGGGGTTTGTTTAAAAGCTGCAAGTGACAATTGATCTGAATCATAATTTTGAAACTTGCCAATCTTTGCAGTATGCAGAGCAACATTTCTACCAACAGCTTTTTGATGTGTACCTGCATGAAAAAGCTAAATAATGACTCTGCTGGAAGAAGGAGCTGTGACATTCAGACAGAGGCGATAAGATAGCACAGCCTCAAAGAGCAGACCTCAAAGAGGTCAAATCTGTCAAACAGATGCATGAAAGCAAGTTTGCATCTCGTTAATCTTTCTACAGAACCATATCCGGATTCCCTCCCTTTATCTCACGGAACTAAGGATAATAAAAGAGCTCTGGGTGGACGGTTTTATGAAAAGGCGAAAAAAATCACCTCATGTTATTACGCAAGTCTATTAATGAAAAGTTTCGCTTTGCATATCAGCTTCTCATTCTCTATCATATTTCCTTATTATGAAAAGATTTAAAAAATGTGTGCATTAACTTACGATAATCTGGTAGTCAAGGGCTGCTTCAAGAGTCTGACTCTAATCAATGCATGTCCCAGTATCAGAGAAAGCGACAGGGGCTAAATAATGCCTTCACGAACATTCTTCTCATTAATGCCTGTTCTGCTTCATTAGGCTCTGGGCTGCTGCCAATGAGATCGTCCATCATGCACTCACATGCACACACACGCACAGCCTCAACAAATCCTGAAGAGACTCCACACACACACACGTCGCAGCGGGTTCACGTAATTCCACACATCATTTGCAACTGACGTATTACTTCATTTTGTCTGAATTATGTATCTATCTTTTTATCTGTCCATCCATCCATCCACCTAGATTTATTTCTTATGGCGCACGTACGTCAGACGATCAATTACAGAACTTTTCAGTTGGAGGGCTTAATTACTTCTCATGTTCCCACAGCCATCTGCCAGGTCCTCTGGCACCTTCTCTCTTCTGGTGCAAACTGATTGATACCCAGTGTGATGGAAATCCCTTAAAAACACTGTAAATCTCAAAGAAACCACACAAAAAAGCCAATTTTTGTGATTAATTTATTAATTAAAGTGCAGGAATCTTAGTTCTAACCGAGTCCTAACAATGCACAACAAGGTGAAACCAGAAGTTATTATTTTTTAAAAGTTATAATAAATTTTAAGTTAGCATTATTGTCTTTGGAAAATATGCACAAAGTTATGTATAATTATATATATATTTTTATTTTCTTTTGAAATAGGTCTTTATGCTGGTCAAGGCTTTATTGTATATATGTACATATATATATATATATATGTATATATTATTTTTATTCAAACTGCAGTTAAGTTATTTTTATTAGGTAAAAGATTAAGTAACACAATAAAACAGATTAAAAACATAATAACATAATAAAAAACATGCTTTTTGAAAAAAAAAAAGGCACCTTATCTTGCAAATAAACTTTTCATATATATTAGTGCTGTCAAACTATTTATTTAGATCCAAAATAAAAGTTTTTCTTTACATATTATATGTGTTTGTACTGTGTTTATTTATTATATATTAAAACACACACACACACAGTATAGATTTTGAAAGTATTTACATGTAAATGCATTTATATATTTATTTTCTTGTGTGATTTTATATTTTATATTATATTATATTATATATGAATATATTTGATATATAAAAATAACATTTTTATTAAATATATACATGCATTTGTTTGTATTTAAATATGCATAATAAATAAACACAGTATACACAAATATATTATGTAAAAAAACTTTTATTTTGGATGAGATTAATATACAATTATTTAATATGTGTATATATATAGCTCCGCCCACCTAGAAAAGTCACTGGACCGCTATTTTGCTTCTCATGGCTCTAATTGGCTGTGCCACTCTCATTATTGTGTCTCATCACAAAACATTTTCAATTTCAATGTTGACAGGCAAATTGCTTGTGGCTGCAAACATATCATGTCACATACGGTTAGGACACAGTGTCAAAAAGTTCAGATGTGGTGGTTAGGTCTAAATCAAGAAGCCTGTGGTGAAAGAAATCAAATACAATTTAGTTACAGAGAGTTGACAAAGGTCATTGTGTAGTTTGAGCCCTTTTCTTCAAAGGTTTGGAAAGAAGTTTACAGAATTTGTGTTGTAACGCTATCAAGGGACCAAAAAGTGGATTTGCAGGACACCCATGAGTCTGTCAATAAACACGATTCGGTTTTCTTTCTGTAAGCTGTCTAACTAGAATTTTTTATCTAGCCATGAGCCAAACCTCAGCCTGCTGCAAACCCACGGGTCTTTGTCTTTGCCATTTTTGAGCTGATGCAGAGAACGAGAGAGTGCGAGAGAGAGAGAGACTGCGGTATATGTCAGCTGTAGCTGTGTCAGCAGCCTGAGCAGACCGATCAGATGCTTCAAACAACCCCAAAGGTCAATTAGATCGGCTGACACTGTCACAAGCCTCCCACTTTTACCCCTGTGGCTGCAATAGGACCATTTCTGACTAAAAGTGGACCAACATCTAAGAAAAAACACACACGGCCAAATGTACTGTATATGGCCACTGCTTTCTATTGCTCAAAAAGCACATTTTGCTGTCTACGTATTTTTAGGATGGATGTTTCTTTGCCCCTGTGTACTTACAGTATAGAAAATAAACTCTTTAAAAACACACTTTTCACACCCTCACTGGTTTAATTTTTCCACTAACAATGTCTAGCGATATATGTAAAAACAGAAGCATTATGAGACTTTTAGTTCATCTCAAACACTTCTCAAACTCTGTATTGTGTATGCGTTGTTGTATACTATGTATTATGTTTTTCTTTTAATGGCCCAAATTCTATTTTAATTTTTGGTATAAAATGTCAAACTGTTGCTAAACTTAATTTTACAGACATAATTTCTTACTCACTGTATTGTAAATTAATCTGAAATTATGGGTTTTGTATAACAGCAGTAGTGCATTTTCATTTAAATCTTTATGCTTTGTCTTGCTTACAGTAATTTTATAGCATTTTATTTTATACCATTTTATGTAGCCAAAATATACACAGTTAAAAATATTTTACTTTTTGAGTAATTTTTCAAAATTTCAGCCTGACTAGGATATGGTATACAAAAATATTCTTCACAATTGAAATTTACCTTGATTTTTCTCTTTTATTCACATATTTTATCAACTTTGGCAAAGCCATAATTAAAAAAAGGAAGAAAGAAATCTATAAATATTTTTTTTTCTTCATAAATAAATACTGAAATGGTTTATGTTCATTTCACTATTACTAAGTCTCTCATACGTTAAAACAATTATTATATTTCGTGTTGTGTTTGCATAATTTCAGATTGAATGGGGACAATGATAAAATCTAAAAATATTTTGCTACAAAGTAGCAAAAATAAATTAAAGTTTTAATAAAAATTGAATTATTTAAAAAAAGTTTGTATCTTTTATATATCAAGGCCTGGAAGATAAAAGTGCCAGAATTAGAAGAGACACTCATTTACTGTGCATCAAAAAGGCATTTTAAGCATTTTGTTACAGTCTTTCAGACCAGCCATATCTTTTATAGGTTTTCTTATTCCTGACAATCAACTGACCTTCAAGAATGGAAGTTTCTGTTTAACAACAACTCATTAAAATGCCTCTTTTTCTGCAGAATAATGCAGAGGTCTTTATAAGATGTAGCACAAAAAGCAAATATCACTTCTCAGTAAAAAAAAGAAAAGCAGTGACATTCCCTCTCTCAAAGGAAATCATTAGGATGTCACCTATTCTAGCACAGAGAGTTTTCAATCCTCTATAGCTAAGCTCAGACTCCTGTTTCCACAGTGGGGTTGTGTAAAGCTCTATTGTAGGCCTCTCATGTGAATGCTATCATTGTGTTCTACACAGAAAAGCCGGCATCACTGCAACTAACTTGTCCCGCACAGGTACCGCCATGCTCTGCACCATGCAGCTCCGCTCTTGGCTTTATCTTATCAAATCTTTTAATATGGATCCAGCAACCCTCCGGAGACGGATTACATGACCTATTTCACTCGCGCATTCTGCCTGACATTTACACAGCTGGAATTCAGATGGTAGATTTGGTCTGAACCAGTAGCCAGGTGATTCAAGACAATAAGAAAGAGTGAAAGAGAAAGACAACGAAACAAGAAGCCCAGAATCAAAAATGAGCAAAACCCAAATGTCAACAGCTTTTTATTTTAGTGCTATTGTTAATGTAGGTGACTGCTATGAGGCTACAAATTTGTTAAAACAAAGTTAAACCCAGTTTGTGTAGAAAGTATAGTCATTGATAAACAATTCTTTTTCTGAATCAGTTCACAAAACATGACTCAGTGATTCGTTTATTAAACAGACTTGACCCAGTTTTCGATTTCAACTCACTGACTAGATCATTTTACAGCGGTTTTTGAGTTAATAGCTCAATTGAAGATTATCAATGAACAACAGCTTTTCACTTTTGTAATTTCAGTCTCTTTATGTCACAAAGCTGCTGGATGTATTCAAAAGATGTGGAATATATTGAACGAATCATATTGGCTTTTATAGTGCTTTAGTATTCTGTTTGAAGCCTCAGCCATTCATTTCACTTCACAATTGTCCAAATTGTCACTTTTTGAGTTCCAAAGAAGAAATTACACAGGTTTGGAGAAACATTAGAGTCAAATAATAAAGAATTTAAAAAACCTTCAACAATGTGTGAAAAAACCTTTCTTACTGCCCATTTTCATAAAGATACATTTTGCTGTATAATGGCACTCACACTGTTTTTTTTTTATGTTTGAATTATTTTAATCTGAAACATCTTTTAAGCTTTCAAAATATGTATATAATGAGTATATATATATATATCTATGAAAAGTTTACAATGCTTTTATTGCTATAGCATTTTTTTTTCATTCTACATAGACATTATTACAAGGAAAATATTCAGGGAGGTAAAGAAGCTTATTCATTACTTGCAAACATTGGCTGACATGAGCATTTTAAGCTAAACGCTTCAGCATTTACCACTAAGGCCTTATTAAAAACCATACAATGAAGAGAAATTAAATAAACAATAAAACCTTTATTTGGACAAGTGTATTTATTAATGTTTTTTTTCTCTTCCCAAAAGAAAGCGGTTTAAAACTTCACACTTCACAAGGTACAGCATTTTGCTTTTGCATTTGTTTACATGCTGATATTAATTAGCAATCCAACAATGAAAAGCACATGCACCTATTGGGCTGGAAAGATACTTTTGTGAAGCAACCATCTGAAAACAAGAACAACAATTCTCAGGTAAAATGGGAACTCCAAACAAAACAGAATTGGTTTAACCTTGGGTTTTAAGCAGAATTGAATTGCATTCTGTTGTTGGCCTCATGAAAAATAAGTTTATCCCTTTCAGATTCATCACTGACGTTTTCAGACTACCTCATTAATGAGTGACAGTTTAGACAGCGCCTCTTTCTTTCTCTCTTTTATAAAAATAAAACTTTAAAAGGGCACTTTTAGTTATCAGTTCAGTCTCAGACTCTAAAGGTATTTTAAAAATGCATTAAACCTCTTGAGTGTTTCACTCAATGGTGGTAAGAATTTAAAAACAGGAAGTAAAAACCCAAAAGACTAACTAAACAAAACTTTCAGTGATCCGGAGGGAATCATGTCTGCTGAAGACCACCTGAAATATAATGCATTATTCATGAGAAATACTCCTGTGTTCACTGACTTAACAACAATACAAATGAAAGAGGGCTGAATGAAGCTGTTGTCTATACACAGGGCTTCAAATGGGCTTTTATACGCAATCGAAAATTGAATACAAAATCGACAAAATAAGTCATAAGGTTGGTTCACATTATACACAGACATTAATCATCTTCTGAAGTCAGATGATACATTTCAGTATCATGGGATTCGGTATTTAAAGCTATCATTCAGTTCTGACTTTTTCTGGACAATCTGGTGCTTCTGAATCTGAGCCTGTAAGTATGTTTTATTATTTGCTATTGACTGCACAAATCCAGTCGGTGAAGTGCAGAATAATGCATGTTGTTTGTCGTTCTTAAGATCACAAGTATAAATACTAAATCAATAAGTGTAATACTTAATACTTAATCAATAAGTGTACAAATAAGTGTACTGCAAATACATATGAGTTTAATCCATTGTGTCAGCATATTCTGAATCTGACTCGAGCTCGAACTGATATCGTAAAATTACTTTATTTATCATCTTTATAATTTATTTGGAAGCTTTCTGACACATGCTTGAGATGTTCAGCCAATCACAACACACTGGGTCAGCTGGCCAATCAGAGCTATTCAGAAGGAGGGGCCTTGTAGTAGGTTCAGGAAATGTTTTTGGAACAATAAAGCATGCTAACATATTCTATTACACTCAATATCCAAAATATTGATTTTTGAAAATAGCATCAAATGACCCATTTAACTAAAACTAAACAGGTTTGTTAATTTAAATGAAACTGAAATAAACATAAGATGAACTTAAAAAAATTAAAGTTAAAATGCAAACCGGACATGTTCTTTTGCCAACTAACTTGAATAAGTTAAAACTATGACTGATTTAATATGTTAAATTGGTGCAAATAATTTTGAAAGAATTAATTCATTTCAATTTGTTTAAATCTGAAAGAATAAATTCATTTATAATACACCAATTAAGTCCACATTTTTTAATAAATGGAGTGAGCCAATGATCCCGATCATAAAGAGACTCATTTGTTTCATTTCTTGTTTGTTTCATTTAAATTCAAATGACTCCGACATTAACGCCAGCTAATGAGTTAGAGTTTTAACATTTATATATATATACACACACACACACTTTAATGTGTTGTTAAATTACAACATTTCTTTCTAAAGCTGTTTTTGTACTCTTTTCTCATTTTACACAATCATAACTTAATCTTTTAAAACTAAATCTGAAATAAAAATAATTATCCTAAATAGTAATACTTACAAAATAGAAAAAAGGATTTTGCAGAATATTTAAAAAATGAAAATAAAATAATTAAAATGAACAATTAAAATACAAAACAAAAGCTAATTCAAAATGTTAATAAAAAAATTATACAAGAATATACCTGAATATACTAAAATGATACTGGTTCCAGCCCAGTGGAGTAGCATATTATCATATGTTTTTATGTGTTATTATATGATTATATTAAATTATAAAATTTATATAAAATTTATATTATATGTTTTTTTGGGTGAACTATGCCTTTAAACATTGTCTGTCCTCTCTTAATC
The DNA here is from genome assembly GCA_032359235.1 of Enteromius mattozi. Taxonomy (NCBI): domain Eukaryota; kingdom Metazoa; phylum Chordata; class Actinopteri; order Cypriniformes; family Cyprinidae; genus Enteromius; species Enteromius mattozi. The sequence continues at coordinate 8,485,426 of JAUMHE010000082.1, forward strand.
CTTGCAAATTCTGATTTGCACATCGAGCGGTAGGGAAGCCTTTACCCACGCTGCAATCTTCCTCTTCACCGCTCCTGATTCAGGCCTGATAGTAACTGCATTAGTATTACAGGAATATTATATTCAGGCAGTCAGGTGTTTCTGTAGATTACTTAAATGAGCCTATTTGTTTGAGTGGAGGACCACCAAGAACAACCGCTGTGTGCACTTTTCACACAAGGTGATAAAAGGTTTCCACACTGCATTCAAAATGAGGATGTTTGTAGCAAAATGCAAGCGATTTTCCACACGTACAAGTGCAGGAGTTGATGGTAATCACAGACTCACCAGTAAACCAGTAGTGGTGACGGTCAGGGCATGTGTAACCGCGACAACAGTTAATCAGCATGGACTGAGAAAATGTCACAATTACAAGGCCTCCAAAGGGCTCTGGGCTCTCTTTCTCTTTTTTCTGGCTTGCTGTTGGGGTACAACTACTGAAAAACAGCCGAACCAGTTTAGCAGTCATGGAAAACAGAGTACTTTCCATATGACCTTTGTAAGTCCTTTGACATTTCGGATATGCCCTCGCTCACCTTTGTCAAGACGCCTGTCAAGCTCGGCACTAAATAAAAGAGGGTGGGGGTGGAAAGCAGAGGGATGATAACCTCGGGTGCAGATACAGGCGTCAGAGAGAGGAAGATGGCAACCAGTCAGGTGTGACAAAGTGCTGGTCTGGTCTTTATCCAGGCAAGATGGAAATGTCACGGCTGGTTTAATATGCCAGCTGATACCTGTTGCACATGCAGCCGAGTCGCTATTTTAAATGAATTCAATGAGTCGAGAAGTTCTGTGTTAGAGACAAAGACTGATGTGGAATTAAAAAAAAGAAGAAATAAAAAAGTTGTTTCACATGGCTTACATTTTTAAAGTAAATCAGACCATGTACTACAATTCAATTGATTCAGATCGGGATTTAGAGTGTCTATTGCAAATCATTTGGTTTAGATCGAGACTTCAAAGCATGTATTGTACCTTGTGTGTGTATATATATATATATATATATATGTGTATATATATATATATATATATATATATATATGTGTATATATATATATAAACTGTATATATATACAGTATATACAGTGTTTTAGTGCCACCGTAAAAAAAAAAAAAATGAAAACTACGAGATTAAAGTCGAATTATTTTGTCATATTTTGAGAATAAAGTCGAAATTAAAAGAATAAAGTCAAAATATTTAAAGAATAAAGTCAAAATACTACGAGATTAAAGTCGAAATATTATGAGAATAAAGTCAAAATATTACGATATTAAAGTTGAAATATTACGAGAATAAAGTTGAAATATTACGAGAATAAAGTCGAAATGTTTCGAGAATAAAGTAAAAATTCTATGAGATTAAAGTCGAAATATTCAGAGAATAAAGTCGAAATACTACAATATTAAAGTTGAAATATTACAAGAATAAAGCCAAAATTCTACGAGATTAAAGTCGAAATATTACTAGAATAAAGTCAAAATACAACGAAATACTACTATTTCTAAATGACAGAATATTAATGAAACATTAATGAAACAAAATGTATAATGAGTAAAAAGATAGCATTTAGAAAGATACAGTTAACCCAGTTGTTCAGGAGTTTCTTTTCATAACACCCAAAACTTCAGAATTAATAATCCTTCACTAATTCAGTTCATTTCTGTAGTGTGTGATACTGGCAAATTTGCATTAAAACGATGCAAAATCCACAAGTGGAAAATATCTAGCAGCTGTCTGTGCTTGTTTGTCACTTACTTGCTTGACACTGTGATAAAGTGCTCAAACTGACAATTTACTCAGTTTCTAAAGTACAGTGAGATTCTGGTTTACAGTACAATGGCAATCCATGGTGCACTGGTTTTGTTAATACCCCAGGCTTTCTGAGTTTCAACACAAAAAAACTTGACCCAATCTTGCATTTTGTAGCCTTCAGATCCCATCAAAAGACACCAAATATGGCATAATGAGTATTTGACATTCTTCACACGCACACATACACACAAAACAAATTCCTCTGCAATGCAAATTCATTTCATACACACATAACACAATCTCAAATGGAAGGACTAGTGAAAGAAGGTGGAAAAAGGCACTGAATAAAGTAAACGAATCAGCTCAGGGACACCTGGCTGTAAGAGCAGCACCAAATCAAAACTCTCTGATCAAAGACAGACCTTTAAATATGTTCAAATGAGGCTTACTTTCTAAAGTCCATTAAATGAAGAATCAAAAAGCAGGAGGCTTCATTATCTCTTGCATCGCTTACATAGAAAACAAGAGATTAATTAGGGCTGAGCTGTGTCTCGCGGTGAGGGGAGCTCTGAGATGACATGTCTGCTCTTCTTGGGAAAGAATAAAAGCACTGAAGCAATCTGCACGGACAAACTAATTACACTAAATTATGTAAAGTTCCTCTCACACACGAGACGACTCATTCAAGTCACTTACTGTGGCATTAGAATGTCAGGAAGAGTAGTTCACAGCCTCGAGGAGCCTTTTGAAGCCTACAATACAACTTTATAATTAGAGCACAAGAAAGTTTTGATCCTATAGTCTGCTGGCAAACATTACAATAGATCCAACTTCTAATATACTTTCAGACTTATAGAAATCACTTTGATCCCTCTTTAATTAACTAGACTAGATGTCTTGTTTGAAATACCTTTAATGCGTCTTACAAATTATAACAGAGCAAGAAACTTCACATTGAAAGCCACTGAAGTCATGGTATGGGTAAAATATTTAATGGTGCAACACAAATACTATAATGGGGTGAGTATTTGGATTTATGGTGTGGGCAACCAAAGTCAATATTAGGGTGTACGGATATTAAAATTCTATTCAATACTGAGAAGATGATAATTATTTTGCAGTCATGGCCTACAGTACGTAGAACTGGCTAAAATTAGAATTCTATACTATATACTATTTCTATTTCAAATAAATGTTGTTCTTTTGAACTATTTAACAAAGATATAAAAACTAAAATCAAGGTTTCCATAAACAAATATTAAGCAGCCCTCTTATTGAAACAACTTTTCAATCAACAAAATAATTATGCAAAATGTCAAAAAAAAATAAATAAATAAAATTATCCAATATCAGTTACAGAAGCAGGTTTTTTTTTTTTTTTTTTTTTACATATATATGTATGCATATATATATATATACATTTTTTACATTTATTTGTAGGACTTTTTGAGTACATTTATATTTACAAAATAATGTGATCTTCTGAAAGCAGGAGTGTGCATTTCAGGAGACAACAGAAAAAAAAAACACCTAATGCAAAGCCATTTGTAAAGGTTGTTCTTGTGCAGTCAGTATTGGCAGAGAATGATAACCACGTAGCACAATTAAAGGTGTTGTGCTCTCAGTTTCAGTCAGACATAGCCTTAATCTGGGGCTGGAGAGTAAATCAAATGTGAATGCATCATCCTCTGGGTCCCTCCTTTTCTCTGTGTAGTCTGAATTGTAATGTATAATAAATGAAGGAAACACATTTGAAGCTTTGATCTCATAATAAGCCTGACTAAACGTGTGTTTTGGATGATGCCTTACAGATATTTCCCCCCACAAATCAGTTAGATTTGGACTTTTAGATCTGTTTGAGAAGCCGTGTTTCTTATAGTAGATGAGAGTTGTAATAATTTGATATAACATAATAGGAAAGATGGACAAAACAATCTACACCTAAAAAGTGTAAAAACAAAAACCCCAGTGGTTACAAAAGGAAAAAACAAAAAATTTGGGTCTCCCAAAGAACATTTTTGTTAAAAATTTAAGGAAACTAAATAAAGATAAGCTTGTTTCTTCATTTAAAAAAAAGATTTGGAGAAATTTTGTATTTTGTCACTTGCTCGCCAATAGATTCACTGCAGTGAATGGGTGCCGTCAGAATGAGAGTCCAAACAGCTGATAAAAAAAACACAATAATCACTAAGTAATACAACATCAATTAATGTCTTATGAAGCAAAAAGCTGCATGTGTGTAACAAAATATTTTAATCCAGATGGATATATTCTAACATTATACTTCCACGTCTGGCCAAAATATATATCCATAGTAAATAAAAACGCTTCCTCCAGTGACAAAAGTTTATCTTTTTGTGTCTTATCACATTAAAACCCAGCAATATATTTGAATATAACTGTTTTAGACTGTTTTTGCTTATAACCAATGCTTGATCTGCATATTTCTCTCCTGATTAACTTTTTCACTGAAGAAAGCACTATAATGGATGGAGGACTTATATTTTAGCTGGAAGCACTGGCAACTAGATTACAAACATAGATTTTTGCTTTCAAGACTATAATTGATGGTCATGTGGATTATTTTAATGTTTCTATCATCTCTCATTTTGACGGCACCCATTCACTGCAGAGGATCCATTAGTGAGCAAGTGGTGTAATGCTAAATTTCTCCAAATCTTTTGAGATTTAAAAAAGAAAAAAGGTTCTGGATGTCAATTAAGAGCCTTTATTTTTAACAGCATAAGGTTCTTTAGTACAACACATTGTGTAAATGGAAAAATCATTAAAGAAATGAATGCAAATCTTAAACCGCGCACTACATCAAAATCACTGAAGCAGCATGTTTTTATAAGCACAATTCTACTGAACGCTTTTCAAAAGGATGGGGCAATATCAAAGAACAACAGAACGATAATGCAAACACTTGCCAATCTGTGTTGTTCTTGGCATTCTTCCTAGACTGTGACTAAAATATGCCCTTTTATCTCAGATGTAGGTTTGAAATGAAATTCACCGCTGTGAGGGTGAGCAAAGCATTTGTTGGAGGACTGCTCTGGCAGAAACTGACATAAGGCTAATGTTTTCGGTTGCATGGATGGGGGAAGTCAGTGAGGATATGTCCATTAAACTGCCACACTTCAGACTACACTATTAAACGTAATGGCTTCTATCACTGTTGTATGTTCTAGTGAGTTTCTGCTGACTTCAATAGAAATAAATCACAACCTCTCTTGCAGGTTAAGATGTTAAAAGCTCACTCGCACAGTGATGTGGTGAAAATGTGTTTGAATTCAAGCGTCAAACTCAAGCTTCATTTTATCAATCAGTTCTGTCCATAAATGAATCCATACACTTCCAAGTGTGGATGAAAACAGTAAAGATAAAGCCATAGTCTCAAAAAGGAACGGTAAAGCTTCAGATGCAAATAATGACTTTAAACTTCAAATAATTACTTATTTTAAATCAATTAAACTGTCTCCAGTGATGAAAATACAACATGGAATCCAACAGAAATTACTTTTGGACCCATGAGAGCAGCTTTTCATGTTTTAAGAATAATTGTGCAATGCCTCCGTGGTATATAGTTTTTCTTTTGACCCACTGAAGTGTCACAAGCTTTAGATAGAAATGGATTCGCTAAGTGCAAAAATAGCACCTTGCTGCTTTTAAGAACATGGCAAATATCCGGTACAGTAAACTAATTCAACTGTCTTCTACTGACATCCCACTTCATAGCTCAAAGAATCTTTTCCGCACTGCTAGGATCTTTTATTTCTCTACTATCCATTTTTCAGCCTCTTCCTGTTTCTTTTATGCTCTGGAATCCATGACATCACTGCCCTCCCGGCTGTTGGTTCACTTTCAATCAAACCTTTGCCTGTGATAAAAATGGAAACAGACAGAATAATCATATTCAAGTGAGGGAGACTGATCCTTAAAGGTAAGTTCCAGCATGTGCACTCTTTACTAGAGATCACAGTATGCCACAGTATAACCGTAAAACCCGACCTGGGCTCATGGCATAAACATACCTGGGTACACTTTTTAGTGAGACATGAAATATGTACCAATAAGTACATATCACTGCAGTTTCCAAAAGAAATGAACACTAGAGGCAGTAAAACTCTTAAAACCTTTTATTCCTTTTCACGCAAATTTAATCAAAGCATAATTTTCGCACAATTACTATGGAATATCATGTTATGACTTCAAAACAATATTAAAATGCTGGCAGATTTGAAAACTGAACGCTATCATCACACATATCCAGATTCATGTCAATGGGCTTTTATAGCTGGTAGTTGTTATGTAGCTCACAGAGTACAGAGATGTACTTGAGAGGCAAGGTGCTCCGGTTCAAGTTAATGATAATAAGGCAATATGAAAAATAAGTCCGACTCAACGAAGGAAAAGAGAGCTGTGCTAGATAATTTCTCATGTATTGTGTGTGCATCCATATGCATAAGTGTGTGTATGACAAAGATAAAACAAGCCTAAGCCAAATCATTTTCCTGGCTTTGCGTCACATGATGTTTTCTCAGTACGAGACAAAATAAACCTTTGCTCAGTTGACTCTATCTCCTATATTTATGGTAATTAGAATACTTAAGCGAAAGTAATAAGGGCTCACCATTGCCCTACAGGCTTTCTAAAAGGGAACAGCACAATGCTAAATATTACTTCATATTACTGCATTTGATGCCACAAATTAAAGTTCATTTTAAGGGTCAAATGAGGTAAAAACCTGTTTTTAAAAGAGTGTCCTTAAGGTAATAACTGTATATTTTGTCTTTTTAAAGAGTATTTTTTTTTGGGATGGAAACTCTGTAAGACATATTTATACAGTATGATACCGTTCGTAAAACGAAGAAATGGCAACTGTCTCCAGTACAGAAGACATAATCTCTTGTGAATGAGTCGTTGATGCTGGCAATCCCTCATAAAAATTCCCACCCATGATAAAGCTCAAATTTACATAAATTTACTGTAGGCAAGATTGTAATAAGATCACACAGGCTGCTTCACACTTGCAGCACATTGTTGTCATAAACAGCGCTCTTTACATAGCTAAAAAATTCATGAGTTTGCATTATGAATGAATAAGAAGGGTGGACTATACTATTAAATATGATAAAATGCATGCTAAAAATTCTTCTACAGTGGACAACAGAGAACTAAACCAAAAAGTAAAAAATAAAACTTTTTTCCACTCAAACTTCAATGCATCTTCTTCTTCTGCAGTCAAATACAATTTAACGAGCTAGTCAAAGAGGAAAATCAAAATACATTCAGAAAAAATGAACCTCTAAAGTTCCTGCCAAAATGTACCAGAGGCAAGTGGGTGCGAAGACTTCAATAAAAATCTCTGGCTTTTGCCCTCAAACTCATCATCAACTCAGCCTCTGGAGGCCGCATGATATTCAGTCCTGTTCACATACCGAAAAGACAAGAGTCTCGAGAGGTAGAAGCAGCCTGGAGACACGTACCAATATTGCAAGGTAGTCACCACACATCTGACAGGTTGATTTGAATACGGTTGTAATGAGATTATTCAGAATGCAGGGTGTGTTCAAGCCTCTTAGACACAAAGTCATACTTGCTGATAATGAAATACTTCTACACTACTTCACATACATACATAATAGGGGTGGGTGCTTTACCAGTAGACACAATTAACTAGTAGAAATTTCTCAGCTGGTAGAAATTCTGGACTATATTCTGTCGCAGTTACACGCTCATGTGACACTGCTGTGATATGTAGTCACAAAAATGTAACGTTTGCATGCAATTTTAAACACTGCGCTTTAAAAACCATGAATTATAGAAAATTGTATCCAGGCAGCTCTTAAAGTATTAATATTCCTGACTTTTATGTTAATCAAACAACAAAAGAGAAAATCTCTAATTGCTTTTGACTGAATCTCTTTTGTAACTTTAATACGTAGTATATCATTTACACATTGAGAAATATGCAGTGTTGTTTATATTTTATTATACATTATACAATGTATGCAGCATTTCCTATTTATGTTTTGCTGTAGTTTTTTGTCCTTTTACTTGTAATTAGTTTCCTATTCTTATTGTTTACTTGTCTTCAGTGAGCTTGAGTTTTTTGTTTGTTTGTTTGTTTTTTATTTAGATTAGTATTATTTTTGTGATATTGACATTGGTGACAAAAATTATGATACCATAAAGACTTTATTTAAAGCAAAAATAACTATATTGTGATACTGTATATATTGTTACTGTGAAATAAAATTACTCATATATTGATATAAAATGTTGGTCATATCTCCCACTCCTACATACATTAGATAAATACCATACAAACATACATTTATTTTCAATTCTAATTAATTGTCTTGTTTAGAAAGAAAGATAGAAAGAAAAAATACAGAGAGAGCCTAAAATGCATACACACATATTATTATATTTATACAATATTATATTATATTATACATAAATACCGCTAACCTGATTTTACCAAGTGCAGCATGTCCTTGGGTCAACATCTTTGTTGACCTTGGGACAACATTGTGATTAACCAATCAGATTTGAAGAAACAGTTTACAGTTTTTGTGAAGTTTAGGCTTACAATCAGTGTTTGGTGCTTGTACATCAGTGTCAGTCATCTATCATTTCCTCTGATTTTAGGCATTACTCATGGGTAAGGTTAGGTTTAGGTGTAGAGATATGGTCAAGACTATATTTTTGCATTAAAATGTTGCTCCAGGGTCAACAAAATATGTTGACCTAGGGACACATTGAACTTGGCAAAATAGGACATGCCATAAATACACACACACACACACTGTATAAAGAGTACATTTTATATGCAACTTTCACAGCTTGATAAAATAAAACTTTATTAAAATTAATATATGTATTAAAATGAGTCTTTTAATCCTAGCTTTTGACTTCACTGACAATAACATCACAAACTGGATTAAATTAGATTTAACGTCACCTGCAGTTAAGCATCACATGCATTGATTAGAGATATTCAGCCATCTTTTTAACAACCTTCTGTTCATTAACTTTCTTGTCAGAGAGCAATTAACAGATTTCAAGTAGCTAAAGAATTAAAGCAAGTCTTTCATCTCTCACACACAACTTTTAATCTTTGAGGCGAGGGTTTGTGCTCTGACATCCGAGCAAACGACTTAAGCAAGAGCTAGTCCGGATCTTCAGTCATTTCAGTTGCTCGTTTTAATCTATACACATATTAAACCCCTCAGCATGAGATTATGCTTCCCCACTGGCCAAACTCCATGTTATCCCCACTTTAGCTGTCACTTCATGAATGCACTCTACAGTGAAGGTCTTCTTCCACTGTCATAAGCGACCAGAGCACCATAGTCTATCAAACAGATTTTTCAAGTAATTTGTGTTCTCACTGAGCGCACAAATAACCGCCATGAAAGTCAGAGTAAAAGGGAGTCACTACGACTGATTCATAAACACTGTTAAATACAGTTCTAATGGCTGTATCAAGGTCTATCAAGTGTCACATTACTTTAAGTAACAGCATTTGCATAAGGTGTGACATTGCTATGAACTTTCCTCATAATGCTGTGCCCTTCCAGCGCTCTCAATATGAAGAATTCAATCCATTCTCTTTGAGGCGGTTTTTCAAAGCACTTCATTGAGACCCAGCGATGCCTCTGTCAAACGCATTTCAGTATTCATGTATTCTTGGCTGTGGGGACGTAACTAGAGAAGAAACTGTTAATAAATGGAACTTGCTTAATGGGGAATCCATTTGTTGACTTCTCTGCTTGGGTCAGCGCGACAAGGTCAGTGAATGTATTACAGCGAGATGGCAAGGGTGCAGATACAGGCCTCGTGATGGATTGTAAAAACCTGATAGCAAATGCCAACAAAATGCCACGGCTTGAGCTGCCAGCCTTGGCGCAAACAGCAAAGGATTTATTTTGATGCACATGTTTGCCTGGAGAGAGGAACAGGATAAAACAATGAAACCAAGGCCTTTTCTGTCACTGCTTTTCCTGTATTTTTGTTGGAGGTGAACAATAGCCTTATTCTCTGCATTGTGTGCAAGCTTCTTTGCTTATTGAACAGTTCCTTTGTGAAAAGCAAAGTGTGTCCGTTCAAATACTTTCAAAAGTCTTTAGTCGGGACGTCTTTAAAATTTAATAGCAGAACATTACATCTCAAGTGAGATGAGCCTGTAAAAATCATTTAATTCTCCTGTTATGGTGCATGGTGTGAATCAGCCTCAGAGAGAAACTGCATTCATTCAGAATCGGATTAGATTACAGTCTCTGGGATACTTGAAGGAATAGTTCAACCAAAAATGAAAAAAAACTAACTCAACCAAGATGAAGATGGGTTTGTTTCTCTAGTCTAGAGGAAGCATTATTATGGATTATAAAACAAGCAGCTTTTCACTTCACAATGCATTCATTTATTCATGATGGGATGGAGTTGTGTGGATTATGAATTATTGTGATGTTTTTATCAGTTGTTTGGACTCTCCTTCTGACGGCACCCATTTACCGCTGAATTGCACCTGCATTCTCCAAATCTTTTCCGATTAAGAAACAAACTCATTAACATTGGATGGCATGAGGCTGAGTAAATGTTTAGCCAATTCTCATTGTTTGAGTGAATAATCCAGCAAAATATTGCAACAAAATTAACCTGTAGATTGTTCTTCCAATGGAAGTCAGTGTTACCAAAACTGACATGTTTCACAAAGGTCTTAAAGGCATCCTAAACGTAATCAATATGAATTAAGTGGTTTAATCCAAGTCTTATGAAGAGATACATCCACTTTTTATAATGAACAGGTTTAGTCTAGGCTTTTATTTACATCTAAGCAAAGAAAGGCACACATATACATAGAGCACATCACATGGTAAATCTTAGCATTTGTGATGCAAGAGAACCAGTGAGGTTTGTTGTTGTGTATGTGATACCATATGTAATGCTCTCCATGTATGAGTGTTTTTGTGTGAATATAACTAAATTAAATCTGTTTATCAAATAAATCAATCTTATCTCTTCATAAAACTACAATTAAACCACTCAGGAAGGTTTAGGGGTATGGTTAGTTGTGGTCATTTGTATGAATTACACCTTGTAAATTATGTACGAATTACAGTAAGATCGGTGTAAAAAGTCCACACATTGCATTTAAATAAACACGCATTTTAATTGGTAATGGCAGTCATATGTCATTTCATGACAACAGATGAAATATGACACTGTCATTGTTTTAATGTCCACTAGAAGCAGCTTAACTTTAAAAATTAAATATAGGTCATGATAAGGTGCTTGCACAAATGACCTATAAGGTTGTTTTTTGTTGGAGGACAGGCTCAAACCGCTAGATTCATATGGATTTGTTTTACAGTGCCTTTATTGGCTCTTCTAAGTTTTGGTTACCTTTACTTTCAATAGAGGGACTGAAATCTGTAAGGGTTCATTAAAATATCTTAGTTTGTTTTTTAAAGATTAACCAATCTTATGGGTTTGGAATGACATGAGGGAGAGTAAATTACATTTTGTGTACATTATGCCGACAATAAGACATTAGCTGTATCCCTAAAACTTAGATCAGAAAAGCCCATAGATGTACAGTCTTTGCATAGTCATTTACAATGTTCACAAACCCAGCTTTTTTTAAGAGGATCATTAAACTGAAACACGTCTGTAACCCAAAACAAACAGCAGGTCTGTGGCCCAAAGACTACGGCTCTCTGACTCACTTGCATAAAATATGTCCTGCAGCCAAAATGGCAGGATGTTAATGCCAGTCACAGTGCCAGCTGGATCAGCACTAGAGGATCTTATCTCCTGAGACCATCAGCTCACAAGTGTTATTCAATAACACTGAGGAAATAATGTCAGGTGTTAAAAGACCCGCCAATGTACTCAAAGCACACAGTTCAGTAGCTGAAGATGGTTCAAAGAGTTTTGTCCTCTAATTCAACCCTTCTTTTTCATTATCTTAAGTATCCTCTGAAGTATGGATCATTGAAAGCAAACTATAGCAATTTTTAGTTAGCTTCAGCTGACTTCACACAGAAAGTACATCATTGGCATTAACAAGCCAGTGGCTGGATGATGTTTGTGCCATAGATTCACATGAAAATGCCATTAGTGTGTAGTTCTGAGAACATTACAGAGTTCATTTGCATGCCTTTGCATAGCAATTTGGCTAAGTCACAAATATCTACTGTGACAAAGTATTAAAGTATTTAAATAAACTGGTAAAAAAAACTCAGATTCTGAAATAGATGGAATTGTTGTGGCATTACACAACAAGCAACAACAGTTCAAGAACAGCACAGCTGTACTAATGACAATTATTAATGACTCGAAAATCATATTTCTTTGCTATAAACCATAAATATGTAAAATATAATTTAATGTCAGTACAGCATGCATTTTTAAGCCTAATAAATGCAAATACAGTGAAAAACACAAGCAAAAATAACCAGCAAAAAAGATTTCATCACATAGACCTAAACAATATTTAATACTGATCTGTCACGTTTATCAGCTGGAGTGCCCACGAATTCCAATAGAGGACACTCCACCATTGACTCTGTTATGTGTGTGTTAGCTCTGTCTGTGTTTCCCTGTTATAATTTAGGACTCTTATTGTGAGTGTTGGTTACCCATTGTCTTGTCCCTCAGCAACCCTGTTAGTTACCATGACAACTCATTGGCTCCTCCCCCTTGTTAACTCGTTGTGCCATCTTTAAAAACTGTCTGTGTTTGTAGCCTAGCCACGGAGTATTGAGTGTTTTCCCTCGTACAAAGTGTTTCCTTTTGTTCCCTAGTCTAGTCTTGTTTCCTGTGTTTGATTTCTCTGTGTACCAACCTTTTCTTGCCTTTGGATTATTGCTAAGTTTTGCCCCGTGGACTTTGCCAATCGACAGACCCTAGCTGTATCTCTGGATTATTCGGTGTTTTGCCTTCACCATTGTTGTTTGCTGCTTTCTCGACCCTGCCTGTTTGACCATGCCTTTTAATAAAGCTCTGCATTTGGATCCGCCCTTGTCAGTCCCCTTCATCACATGATCATACTTAATAGCTGCAGGTTTTGTTTAAATACAGTTAGTAATTTGTACAAAAATGAGCTGACTGCTCCCATCAGATCATTGTCTCTGAACCAGTTAAAAATGCATTAAAACATCATTAAAAAGAAAAGAAAAGGGGGGAAACAACTACTATTGTAACTGAAAACAGGATCTTGACTCTTATACAGAATCACAAAATAAATCATGTTTAATTAGTTTAATATATCAGTACTGCCTGTTTCTGTTAAAAAAAGTAATTATAGCAGAAATACCAAAGAAATACATTCTTGCTATTAGGAGGGTTAATCTTTGAATGTTGCATTGGACAAAAGGGTTGAGAACAACTACATATTACATCAGTTAAACTTACTTTAAGGTGTCCCTGTTACAGTAGAATTATAGAGTAGAATTTATTAACTACATGTACTTTGAGGCTAGGTTTAGAGTTTGGTTTAGGGTTACTTGCATGTAATTATGCATAATTAGTTTGTTATTACAATAGTAAGTACATGTAACTTGTAACAAGGACACCTTAAAATAAAGTGCTACCATTATGTATGTCTTAAAAAAAAAAAGTCAAAATCAGCCATGTACAAATATAGGTTTTGTGCGACGTTCTACTGAAATGCAAATTAGAGTAGAGGCATCAGGGGGTCTATGAATCATAATACAGTTTTTTTTTTCTTGATCCACCAATCCTGATGTAAATAAATAAAATACAAACCTCCAACATGTTCTTTTAGAAATCTGTGGCTTTTCAACCCACTACAGCACTTTTTTGCCATTTTTAGCTGATTTACCCTAGTAAAAAACATTTTCTTTCTCAGAATGTCACTGCTGAGCGCTTATTTGCAAACGCTACTGTTATATCAGATGAAAAAATATTCATTTCATTATTAAAATAACCCCATAAAGACACATCCACACAGAACAGTAAACTGCCGCCAAGGATGTAACAGCAGATATTAACTACAATTCTGCAAAGTATGCTAAATTGGACCGTCTATCAGCAGACCACGCATGCATGAAACCTTATTTCATGAGCGACATTTCCACAGAAAGCCTTCGATGACATTTCTCACAAGCGGATGACAAGACCTCACACAACACAAACCGCCACTGGAGGATTCCGAAGAGGAGACAAAAAAGTCATTACTAAGTAGCAGAGAGAGTTGTGAGTCTCCAGTCGCACACACAGACAACAGAAACAAACAGGCAAGGGGTCCACTGCCTCAGTTAATAAGGCCTGTCCTTCGGGAAATTGTTGAAGTAGTCTTCTGCTTCGAGGCAGAGTGTGTTTGAGAGTGTGTGAGTGTGTCAGTAAGACAGAGAAGGACTCAGCTGCGGTTCTTTAATCACTGGAAAAAGTTTAGCGGTGCAGTTCAGCGCTGGTCCTTCACCGTAGATGAGAGATTTCAGGGAATGACCACATTTCCAGCTAATGTGAGCGGGCATCTGCCTGCTTCTGCTCAGAGCTAGAGCTGTATGATATGAGAAAAAAAAAAATCTGACATTGCAATATATTGTTTTTCTGTGATATGTATCAAGAAATATTCACCAGAAGACTTGAGTTGCTTGGAACTCACTTGGAAAGTATGAATCATTCTTGAGCGAGTGGTGTGTTTTCTGGTGGAGCGCATATGCACAAAAAATCCAAACAATTTAAAAGGCTAAAATATGTTTTTGTTTTGTTGTGTAGGTTTGTGAGTGTGTGTGTGTTTTCTTTTTTTACTGCAAATTCCTTATAGGGCCAAACAATTTGAGAAAAACTTCCAGTAATCATAAAGTGAGTTTTTATTTAAAATAATACAAAATAAAATAAATGTAAACATAAATAAAACTGACATTTGAGTTGTTATATGCCATATTCATGCTGTTTTTGACCAATCAAATATGACTAATAGTAATTAAAAAAGTATACAGGAAATAAAATTAAATATATATATTATTGTACTGCAATACATTTTTTTTGACAGTTTTGACAGTCGCACTACGCCATATCATCAGTGTTATTATAATCAACTAAAATAACACTAAATTGAAACCAAAATGCAAAAAATCTAAATTTCTAATTTTAGTTTAATTTAACTTGATGTGCCAAATAAAAATACATCTAAAATTAATTAAAACTATTTAGGCATTTAAAATAATAATAATAATAACTAATACAATAAGAAAAAATATAACTAAATTACAAAATTTTAAAAACTAAAATTAAACACAAAATACAACATAAAATTAAAAAAAAAAAAAAAAAATCAACAGTACTAATTTAATACTATTAAAATAATATAATAGTATCTTAATGATATTAAAATAACATATTGATTTAAACTTGATCTAAAAACATCTATAAAAAAAAAATCCAGAAGAAATAGCCAACCCTCATTATCTGGGCCCAGCAGAGCTGACTGTACCTTTGGAAGCGTTTGGCGTCAACAATCCCAGCATGCCATGGCGATTGAACACCATTTCATCACTGCGAAAATCAGACACAGAACTGAACATCTGTTACGTGTTTACTAACAGAGAGGGACAGTAATTTGTCTCCATGCGTCTGGACATTTTTTTGTGACAGTACATTGAAGGGTCACCGCAGCCTACACTGTGCTGTATTGTTCGCTGTTACAAACTATAACCACCACCCTTACTCATTTATCATCTCTCGTAAGCATCTATCACCATCCATCAGCTCAGCCGGAGTGGAGCACGACTGCAGCATCTCATCACACATCACTCTCATGCCCTGTTCCTCTGACAGGGACACAACGTCCTGTCTCAGCACATTAAAAATCCCCCTCACTGGGCTGCGAACTGGGTGTTAGCACACTAGCACGTGTGGGTGTACCAAGAGCACACTAAAAGATACAAGGACACAGACTGGGGCACATTTAAAGACTAGGTGCAGCAATTACAAGATCTTTATCCTCACTGATTGTAGTTATAGTTTAATAATTCTGTTCTTTAGAATTTATGCATGTAGCAAACCAAGAGTTAATTCTCGACCATGTCAACAATTAAAATTTTTCATTAATATTTTTATCAATTAAGAAGGCAATAAATCATGGAAACCTGTTTTCGCCACTGAATAAAAAATAAATGGTCATTTCCACTTTTTGAGAATTAGAATTAGGAGATATAAAGTCAGAATTGCGAGTTCTAAAGTCAGAATTGCAAGCTGTAAGTCACAATTATGAGAAATAAGTCAGAATTACGTGATATAAAATCAGAATTACGAGATATAAAGTCAGAATTATGAGATATAAAGTCAGAATTGCGAATTCTAAAGTCAGAATTGTGAAATATAAAGCCACAATTATGAGAAATAAGTCAGAATTGAGAGTAATAAAGTCAGAATTATGAGATATTAAGTCGCAATTAGGTGAAAAAAAGGCAGAATTGCGAGTTATAAACTCACAATTATGAATTATCAAGTCAGAATTACGAGATATAAAGTAAGAATTGCGGCTATATTATGAGGCAATATTATTCTTAGGTACAGTTGCAGTAATTTTGTTTATGCATCCTTTGGTACTATTCTTTAGTAATGCTATTCCTAAAATCAATAATAGTGTTTAAAAAAAATTAACAATAATTTGAGAGTCGCCTTTTAAAATATATTTAAAAATACAAAGCAAAATACATGCTTCAGGAACAGGCATGAGCTGTGAGTTAGATATGACCTGGGGCTATTTATTGTTGAATGAAAACATCAAACATGTTTGGTATTGTCCAGGCCATGAGGTCTAGAAATAAACCTCCTAACACACGCCCTGAATAACACAGATCCTCTGATGTTCACTTAAGATACTCAAGCATTCATCTTAAGTCCATTTATGTCAGAGCGAGTCCCAATTGTAACAGTTATGATTACAATGTCCCATTTGCTGATAAAGGGAAGGTCAGCTCATGCATTAGCATTACACTGACCTCAAAAGACCAGGTTCAATTTTTCAAAAGAGTTCTGCTGAAATGTTTCTCCTGAGTGGGATTCAAATGAGAGAGAAGAGAATGTCATTTCAGAGTGATGAGAGGACAAGTGAGGAGATCGCCCATCTCACCTGTGCCGACTGTCCTCCTTAAGGGCCTCACTAGAACTCTAGTCTGGCAGATGGAGTGTCATATTCACTGGACTGTGATGTTTAACTGCAGATGCTGTGGAGACACCAGTGCCGCCAGCCTGTTAGCCCACAAATCAGTGAAAGCAATCGATTTCAGAGGAGCTTCTTTCTGAAATCATCTCTCTCGCTCACCAGACGTTTTGACTGCCAGATATGGAGACAAAAGCTGTTTATGCAGCAGAATCATCTCTCAGAAGACCTTTTATGGTGTCTTTTCCTTAAATATTGAACCTTGTGGGAAATAACAGAGGATTTCCTCATCTCCGTCTCTCTTGGGAACTGAAAATAGAAGCTGTTACTGGTCATTCCATCTTTAGCTTGGCCCATCCATCAGCACATTGCTTTGAATTCCCTATCTACAGTAGACCTAACACAGATGCTAGGGTTTATCAATCATGATACTAGTATATAACGATAGCCAAAGGACTACTGAAAACAATTAGGGCTGTGCAAGCAGAATTATACACTGATATATCATGACAGTTTTTTTAATAATAGTTGAGATTCTTGGGTTGTTATTATTAATTTGTACATTGTATGTCTAATAGAAGGGTTTTTCAAATTGTCCAATATTTTTAAATACAAACTTATTATAAGACACACACACACACACACACACACAGGAATGGTCCTTTAACATACAGTATAAACTAAAAATGTAACATTTTTTAAAATATTTAAATTAAAAGTTGACAATTTTACCAGTTCATTCTGCTTTTTAAAGACCAGAAATAATTAGTTTAACTGCATTTTTTCAAAATTTATCAGCAGCACTATTTTTTAACGAAAATAAAACAGAATAACTTACGGTACAGAATTCAGACAAAGCAATAATAATACTAATAATAAAAAAGCAACATCTCGAGATTAAGGTTGTTTATATTTCGAGAAAAAACATGGAGATAAAATGGTGAGAATAAACTCATTAATTTTAGAGGGAAAAGTCATTAAATTTCGAGAAAAAAGTCTATATAAAATGTTGAGAATAAACTCGTTAAATTACAAGAAAAAAGTTGTTACATTTTGAGAAAGAAATTTG
Source organism: Enteromius mattozi (assembly GCA_032359235.1). NCBI lineage: Eukaryota > Metazoa > Chordata > Actinopteri > Cypriniformes > Cyprinidae > Enteromius > Enteromius mattozi. The sequence goes on from JAUMHE010000082.1 coordinate 8,503,435, forward strand.
AAATAAAATGTTGAGAATAAACTCATTAAAATACAAGAAAATACTAGTTTGAGAGAAAAAAATACTCACTATATTTAAAAAAAAAAAAAAAGAGAAATTATTTCTCAACATTGCATTTAGACTTTTTTTCTCATAATTTAATGACTTTAATGTCAAAATGCTTTTATTTTCTTTAATAATTGCTTGGCCCTGATCCTCCTTCATAACAAATAAACATACAAGTAAATTAAAAAATCAATTTATTTATTGTGCTTTTTTTTTTTTTTGATTTAGAAGTAGTATCCACATAACTTTGAACACTTTGTTGCCTCTTTTACAACACATAGCTAATTAAAAGTGCAATAATCACAAATAAAAGCTCCTGGGAAAATTTATTATGATTTTTCCTTAAGGATTCTCAAATTAAATGTAATAAAAAAAAAATTTTAAAAAGTAAAATTATAAAAGTACATTTCTCTTCAAATTTTAGAATGGTAACAACGGAGACTGAATATGATGAATATCACAAAATATGGCAATGTGTGCTAAACATGCACACTTATCAGCCATACCATCAAATCAATCACAACATAACCCCAAAACCATGAGGACAATCATAACTTTGGAAGCCCTGGACTGTTCAGCAGTGAAATGAAAGTGGCCATCTGTGAATCATTAAGACATTTAATGCAATCAGCTCCCTGGCAAAAACAGATAAGATAAGATGAGTTTGAGTCTAGGAATTCTAATTCGGCTTAGACAAGTCCCTCAGCACCGGAAACCCATTTTGCTGCCCTGAAGAAGCGCAGTGGTGATCTCTAAAATGAAAATTGTGTGCTGAGCCACAGATCAAATTTGGCTTGTTATTCCAGCTTCCCTATATTTCATTTCAGAATTCCATAAGGGTACGTACCTTTATCCTCTCCCGGCAATCCAATAGATGGGGGATTTATTGAAGTAGTGTAATTAGACAGTGCTAAAACGGATTGATTAGGAAGAACTTGATGTCAAGTAAAGGTAAAGGTGAAGAATTTTAAACTTGTACTTATGTGGTGGTGATTGTAGTGGAAATTACCAGCAAATTACGGCATTCTTTCAAGACTTCAAAGACCTTTTCCTGCATTGTGCCGTGCAAAGTTAACACCCACAGACGTTTCCCCTTTGTCCTTAACATCAGTCTCATAATACCATTGAGCTCTTTATTTCTCCCAAACACATTTCTTAGTCCATTGCTCTTTTTCTTTTGCCCCTTCTCAAGACTTCTCCCTGACCTTTGGTTTCAGAAGTTGACTTTGGAAATCTTTCCAAAGTCACACAACCAATCTTTTCGTTAAAGGAATAGTTCACCCAAAAATGAATAGTTTTCGAACATATACCCACCCACAGGCCACCCGAAATGTAGATGTATTTGTTTTTTCATCAGAACAGATTGTGAGAAATTTAGCATTTCCTCACTCGCTCACCAATGTAGCCTCTGCAGTGAATGGGTGCCGTCAGAATGAGAGTCCAACAAACTCATCAACATTTTGAATGGCTTGTGTTTCTGCTTATCCTTTGCAAGTAATTAAAACTTGATCTACAATAGTATATATTTGCACAAGAGACCAGATTTATTCAGCCAACGTAATGCAACATGTCACGGCACAAATGATTTTTGCTTAAACTAGGATCTGGCATGGCCTAAGGGCAATCCCATTCTCATTCCGAGTGGTGAGAATGATGCAATAACTGTGCAAATGTTTATGTGTACGGCCTGATCCAACTCCATAAGCCCCTACCCCTTGACAGCAGGCCCGCTAATAAAGCGCCAAGCTCTTTAAAGACATTCTGCATCATTAAGTCCTCCCCAAAGTGAGATCTGTTTTCTTGAATCATCTAGATGTACACTCGCTGAATGAGGATGCGAGAAAACAAATGCCAGCAATATCGAATTTCATGTTAGCTATGGAGTTACATGGGAAAATGCAGAAGCGTATGCTCATTATTTTCAGGATACCTTGACAGGGACGACGATATTTTCATCACACGTATATACACAGACACACATATGGGCATGAAAGAACCTGAGAGTACTTGGCTGACATGCCCCGCCAGCCTCCTGCCAGGAGCAGTTTGCAGCCGAATTTAAGTCTCTCCTTCACCTGCTTGGCAAATCTGCCACAGCTGCCAGGCCAAATCAGAGCCTCATCACCAGGCTTGAGAATGGATGAGTTGCCAAGCAGGTGACCTCACCTCCTCCTGCCCTGCTACATAAACACGATCCCAGAGCACTCAACAGCCCCGGGCACGGAGAGCTCAGGGAGCTGGCCTCTGTCTAACGCCACTCAGAAATAATGTACAAAAGGACATGAACTCTTTACGCCTGCCTCGCCGGTGGCGCTAAACACGCACTACATGAAATTGCAGAGCTGGACGACTCTGGAGGAAACGGGTATACATCTGAATATCTGATCATTTAGAGCCTTATGTTCATTTTCAGACCTCAATTCCATACAATTTACTGAATTATGAGAACATTGCCCTTGTGGTTAAATAACTTAACTCCATCAAACATCTACCTTCAGTATAATTACCTTGAGCAATTAAATATTAATCAAAATAAACCTAGTTTGCCAGCATTTCCCTTGATATTTCTGGTTTGGGTACAGCAGGAGGGTGACCGTGCCGCTTTTATGTCAAGCTCAATTTTACGCAACGCTCTTTTACAGGAAGAGTGTAGGGATTTCTCCACCCTTCATGGTAATGGCTTCCTATGATCTGTCAAAATCAAGCTCACTGAGGATTTTTGTGGAAAAAATTATAATACACAGCTCAAAGAAGATGGAAGTGCTGAAAAAAAAAATTGGAGTGAAATGTTGTAGCACTCAACAAAAGCATTTAAAGTAAAGTTTGAACATTTCAAGCCGGAGGGACAGCAGAATATTATATTAAGAAGAATACCCACACAGGTTAAAGGTTACAGATGATAGTCTTGTTGTCACGTACTGTTAGTGGCGAATCAAAGAAGCAGATCCAAATCTCTGAAATACAATCCTTTTTAATGATCCACGAGGCAAAGACACAGACAGGTAGGGAATCCACAGCAACAGACGTCAACCAACATTAATGACCCGACAACCAGAACTAAACACAACACAACTTATATAACACAGACAATCACTCTAATAAACAAGACACACCTGAACATAATCAACACTGACAGAAACTAGGTCACAGGGAGCACATGGGGAAGTGACAACAAACACAGAGTGGGAACGTTACACTTGTAGTGTTGTTGAAGCAGCATTAATATACATAAGAGGAGCTGTCCATGGTGCTGAAGACCAGACCTTTTCAATCGAGTGGTCAAGCAACATGAAAACCGCATTATTTGAAGTTGAGTGAATATTTCTGTATACAAGATCTGTACCTTAAATAAAGTTATGATATAAACGTCTCAACTTGTGTTAGAAAAGAAAGAAAATAATACAGGTTTGTAGATCACAGAAATATTTTTGACTTAACTGTTCCTATTGCTTCAATGGAAATATGTTTCTGAAAAGCAGTTTGTAAATAGTGATTTTATTTTGCATTTATTTTAAAAAAATATAGATTATATTTTTTCATTTATTTATTCATAAATTGAAGGGTCCTATAGGAATAATTCTTTGAGAGTTTAAAGGGGGGCAGTCAACCATCAAATTAAATCTGTGCTCTTCACTTCCAGCTGTCTATCATGACGGATGGATTTATGAAACCTCTGCAGTTCATAAACAAATTCTCAACAGTGCTTGCTTTTTTCCAAGGGAAAGGCTTACCTACAGGGGGTGGAAAAAATAATGGAAACAGCAAGCTATATATTAAAATCAAGGAGTAGGACAACCCTTCGTCTTCAGAATATCTTTATTGTGCTTCCATGAAAGGTCCGTTGATGTTTAAAACTGGTGACTGGGAAAACAAGGCATTTAACTTCATCTGGGAATTCATCCAGCTACTCTTTAATTTGTTTAGCATTGTGTAGGTGGGAATTATCTTCCGGAATAATGAGGGAACATTAGATGACAGAAATTGTAGCTCTTTACTGATGCGGTTTGTCAACAATCAAGCCTAAGCTTTAATTTTCACATACACACAGTACAAAGGCGGGGATTTGTTTCTACCAGCCTCCCAGATGGCTTTGCAATGGTTTAACAATTAAATTATATATATATTTAAGCAATGCTTCATGATATTGCTAGATAGATAGATAGACACCCATAATGGTTTTTGTAACAAATGTATTACTATTATGAGCTTTTTAGTAAATCAAAAATATATGGTATATGAGCCAGTTATTTTTAATGATTCAAAAACATACAGCATAACCATGGTAGTTTGTTTCAGAAATAACTATTATAAGCTATTTTTAGCTAATCAAAACTATACATCACAGTCAAAGCAGTTTGACTCAGAAACATTAAGCGCAGATTCATTTTAGTGAATTAAAAACATAAATGTGCTACTAAAGTGGTTTGATTCATGAACAAACAACTCTTATTATTTTAAACAATTATAAACAATTATTTTAGATGCATACATAAAGGACCAAATCAGATTTGAATCAAAAACCAGTAATTGGAAATCAAAATCTACTGTATATAAATATTATTTTAATATTATATTACAAAAACTGTATCACTCACTTTCATTATATTGAATCACCTTCATATTCCACAGAAGAAAAAAAGCCATACAAGTCTGGAATGACATGGCAAATAAATAAACTCGTTAACAAAATGTTCTCTCTCCTAAACAGTCTCTTTAAGCATCCTGATGGCCTGAGGAAGGAAACTTCTCAAGAGGAAAATTGGCCTGTTCTCCATGATACATAAAACAAATTTGCAGTGTTATGATTGATGCATCTGTAATTCAACAACTAACAATATGCACTTTGGAATTTAACAAATGATCGAATTATACCTAACAAATGATGCATAATCTCTCCATCTGTATAGAGAAACCTGCTTGCCATTTCATGACTGATTCATCATCAGAGCCACAATTTAGTAAGACACCAAATCTAGGGCACACTAATCATTCCAACAACAACACACTCCAGTCGGGTCAGTGACCACCCCGGTCACATTCGCTTCTGTGTAAAGTGGAAAGATTGAAAGAGAGAAGAAGAGTTCGTTTAATCAAGTGTTGACTTAGCCAATTAGCTGCACAACACAAACGGACAACTCGCACAACAATTCATTCTGCTTTTGCAGGAAAGGTGAATTAATTTACCCGCCAAAACTGGGCCACATGACCGAGCGAACCTACCTGCACTTCCTGAGGTGATTGCGAAAGGAAGATAAATTGCTGGTATTCGACAGTTTAAACATGCAATCAATTAGCTTTTTCCTCAAGCCTTGACAGGGAGTTGAGCGTCTGGCGCTGGTCGGCCCACTAATCGAACTTGCTCGGGGTTGTAGTGAATCTGCATGCAAAAAATGGGTGGATTTTATTGTATAGATGCAAAAATGCACGTGACGAATGTATGATACCATTTGTTCCACTGACCGGCTGAGATTTCAGAGCGTGGAGAAGCAGAGAGCCGATCAGAGGAAGGTGTGGCGAGAGATGGTGTACTGATAACACTCCGACAGCCTGCAGAGACTGATTTATAGCTCATTAGCCCGGAGGAATTAAACTCACTTCCCTTTGGCAAGCCGCATAAATTATGTTCCCTTTCCAAAACAATGCCCGCTCTGCCTAATTTCACCTCTAATGACAATAGGTGCCGTTGTGCTGCTTTTATTAAAGACATAAAACTTCCAACTTAGAAACCAGACACACGGTGTGGGCCGCAGGCCTGCATAATAAATAATAGGTATATCAGCGGGGGTCATTAGCAGGTTGTATGTTAGCACTCATCCTAAGTGAACTTTTAAAGTTGAACTTTTCAAACAAACTTTTCTTAATTTTGTTAAGACTTGTTAAGAGGAAGCACACTGTTAGGAGTCATTGTCATTTTTTTTTCGTTCTCTCTAATGCACACACTGACCAAACTTGGTCATTTCTCACCCCCCTCTCTAACCTTTATCCTGTTCATCTGCCATAAAGGCAAAGAAACCCCTAAAGAAGTGTATGCTGAAACATACAGTACATCTACTAGGAGTTGTTTAAATAAATGGATGTGCCATTAAAACTGAAAACGTCCTGTTAACAGACTCACTCAAAAGGCAAAAGTCTATAAATAATTACAAATAAATTAATTAAAAACAATAAATTAATTAATTAAATATAAATAATACTAAATAATAATAAAACATATAATAATATTTATTTTACAATTTATATATTTTTTAATTGATTTTACTGATTACTTTTCATGCTCTAAAATATATTTTCTGCTATATTTACAGTTGATAAGATGTTAAGACACAAGCCAGAAGATAATTTGAGCTGAAGAGATGGTTCGTATCCCATCACATGACTGAACTTCTCCTGAACTCGGCAAAGAGTCTGCAAATCACTGCCCTTGTAGAGTCTCAATGAATATCTCATGAAGTTAATCGCCAAAGCACTTCGTAAAATTAAAAGATGCCGAGACAATATAACACAGCTATTTGCATAATGTGCCAATTTCTCTTTGTAAATAGTGAGAGCTGATTTGCAATCTCCCATGAGCATCTGTCACAGCCCCTGTATCTCCGGTCAAGAATTCACTCGGGAGGCCAGGAGACACAATTATCTGTCATTTTTTTTCAGCCGGGTTTATTTGCTGTTCTGTCATCCACTGTCCATTTAGATTTGCTTTTGTTCACTGCATTGATTTTGTGCACACGCACACAGAGTCACTGCGACACAATCCGGTCACCGCCAATGTGCGAATGTCTCCGACAAGCCATACGAGATTCATTTATGTGCCCATAGAAGGGCCATTTGGAACTTTTATTGTGCCATTAATAATAAGTGAGAGATGGAGAATTCAAGTCGTGGAACTTTGTAATGCAACAGCTCACGGGTAATAAAACAGAAATTCCCAGCACTAAAGGGTCAAACAATAGCTACCTTATCAGCTCCTGCTGTGTAAAGCACAGAAGTATGAGAATTAATCACAGATGTATTTCACAAGTGCCTTTAACAGACGGCGCACCAACCCTCAGCTCAACTGCCTGCTGGAACAAAACACCTCATCGCTCTAAACAAAGAGATAGGAGCCATTAAAGAAATAGAAAGGAATGAGAACATGGAAGAAGAGAAAGGAAAGTCAGTTCCACTGAGATGGAAAATCCAGTCTGAAGTCAATGACAGCTTGGTTTGTTATATGACAATTAGAGAGAGCCACAGCAGCATGAGTCATTACGACAGATGATCTTCCAGCGTTTAGAAGTTACAGGTGTTTTAATTGGCAGTTTAACCCATTTCTGTAGATTTATGGAGATTTAATGATTCTGTTTGTTTGTTCTTTTAAGTGCGAGACGTAAAAGTATGACAGTAATCACTGCAAACACAAATTTAGTCCAATTTGCCCTTCCAAATCTGTTAGTAATATTTAAAACACTAAACCATGCGCAAATGCAATAAGGAGAATGACTAGTACAGTCAAAGAAAAAGGCATGTTGATGCCTTAAGTTATATACAATAAGAATGTTATTTATAAACTATGTTTATATTGAGCAAAAAATAATATTGGTATTATTAATAATTATACTACTAAAAAAAATAATAACAATAAAAAAGATTCAAATAAAACAAAAAGTTACAAAAAATATTAATATAATGTAGGTAAAGAAGCTATTAGAAGCTATATAGAGTCGTTCATGTAGTGAAATATAATAATAATAATAATTCTTATTTAATATTATTATTATGATAGCAGCAATACATTTTCATTTGTAAATAAATGTTATACATAATTATTTTAATTTATTTATTTACTTATTTATTTGTATTATTATTATTATTATTATTGCTAAGAGTTTCTACAACTAAATCATTATATTTAGGTGTCCATTTAAAATATTTAACAATATATAACTATAACACAAACAAAGTCTGCTTAAACAAACAACACACATTTTCACCAGTTTTGTAAATAGGAATGGTAGCAATCATTGTTGTCAAAAAAGGGACAACCAATACAGAAATCCATATAAACGCACATATTTCATCCTGCAACTGTATGTGACATAAGCGTGCCGTTTCAGATCTGTCATGGATGAGATCACCTCAGTTTAGCTGCTTATTACTTCTTGTGATTTGGCTTAGAGCCGAGGAAAGCTTAGCCTTCCTTGCTCTCTGTTGTCCAGGAAACAGCAACTGACATGCAATCAGTGCAGAGTTATTCAAGACACTCATGATAAATGAATCAGATAGCGCTGCCAGATCCAGTTCAATACGTTAATACATAACTATAACTGAAAATCAGACTGAATTTCATTTGAATTGAAACCCGGGATTCAAAGTTAGCTTGTCAACTGTGTATCACAGACTTTAAACATACAGTAGTGAATGTTTATGATTAGAGGGGTCATATAAAGTTATGAGATAAAAAGAACATTATTTTGTGTATTTGGTGTAATGTAATTTAGTTTATGCAGTTTAAGTTTCAAAAACCACATTATTTTTCACATACTGTACATTATTGTTTCTCCTCTAAGCCCCGCCTCCTGAAACAAGTCGATTTGTACAAAGCTTGTTGTTCTAAAAAGGCAAAGTGTGCTCTGACTCGCCAGCTTTCCAGTGCATTGTGATTGGCTGAATACCGCAAGCATCTGAAGGAAATGCTACGCCCCTTTACCATAATGTGATACGTAGAATTGCCTCACTTTATAGTCTCTGTTCACAGCCAGCATAGGCTGCTCTGCAGGTTTTAGGAATCAGTCTTCGTAATTGCGATGAACACACTCTAATATTTGTGTTGAACTGTTCTGGAACAGTTGTTTTGTTGTGAATACAACTTAACCACTGATTTCTAGTTGTGTCTTCTTTTGGAAGCACAAACAAGGAAGTTTCACTTTCAGAACGAAACACAGCGTCTCCAGAACATAGCGCCGACAACAACACTACAGCGAGAATAATAGCTCTGCCTCCTGTCAGTGCGTAAATATTTGGGCGGCGTAATGAAAATAACCCCACTCTGTGACGTAGAAAAGTGGGAGCATTTTTAAACGAGCCGTTTTAGGGGAGCGTGGACAAGTCATAACTTTTATTAAAAAAATCTCTTTGTCACTTAGTCTTTGCAACTTCAGGGATCTTATCTATGCACTAACAGCTTGTAACACTCCAAAAAGAAAGGAAAACTTGAAATCTTACCATATGACCCTTTTAACAAAGGGTTATGAATAGTTAACCCTTTGGCTTGAAATGCATTCAAAAAGGGACAGATGTGCTGCCATGATAACCATGACACAATCACATGTATACATGCTAAGTTTGTCTAGATTACAGTGAGACTGGACCAAGGCCAAAGCCGCCAGGTGACCGCTGACCACACACTGACACAGCGAGAGAATAAAAAGGTGAGCTATTACTCCGCCTTATTTCGATTCTCTGCAACCATCTGTGAGACTGGAGTCTAGGTGGCCCATATGCCCCCCTTTCCAAAAACTCATTTACCCTAATGCTCCTAAATCCAGTATGGATATGCCCGCTGGTCCCTGCACATACACCGCATGTCATTCACGGCTGTGCTGCAGCAGGAAGTAAATTCAATAACAGGGGGCCCTTTCAACGTATTGATTAGCCTTTTCATCTGGTTCCATTATAAATAATTAGTCTACACACGTTTGATTCAATACCCGGCCCACGGTTTATTCAAAGAGCCGTTTAGTCAGACATTTTTCAAAGGGCGTTTATGGGTAAGATGGGTTTTGGGGGTGTGAATAGTGCTCCCTCCGGAAAGATTTAATCTGATTATACGTGTTATTTTCATTTACATGTAAGAATGGCAGTGTGTCTGTGTGATTTGAAAGTATAGGAATGGGTTTTCCACTCGTTTTGCTATCGATTTGTATTTTAAGCCGTATTGAAAGAAATGACTAAGCCTGAGAGGAGGCTTTTGGCATCTGTTGAAATTTCATTAGGGCTGTTTGTTGGGAGGCTGTGTGGTTGGGAAGCATTTGTGTATGCGTTGAGGTGTGTGTATGTGTGTGGGTAATAGTATTAGAGCTCTATTGGCAGCACCGCTGGGCTCCGACAAAGTGACTGAGAGAAATGGCGCAGGAAATAAAAGCTCTCTGTGACGAAAAAGTGCAACATTGACTTGACCTATACAGGAAAACTAGCAACAACTTCTGTTGAGTGTGAACATGAGTACAAAAACACAACTTATTTTTACTTAAAAACCTTTTGCTTTTTCAGCCATTTGATTTTTGTGGCTTCTGGTTTTGAATGTCACTTCCAAAAAGGGTTATATATACCCACGCAGAAGGGGACATCGAATATAAGACTTTAGGGGGACGTCCCATTTTGGTACATTTTTTTTGGTCACACAATAACGTTACAAAGTGGATATTTGGAATGTTAACAGAATGTTCTCACTTGGT